>OY776112.1:259154979-259627479 GCA_963675035.1 Allygus modestus | reverse complement strand
CAAGATTTTCTGTACATTCGACCGTGCTTTGTATTCTATAATTAGTAAATAAAAAGTAATTTATTCATTGAAGTTGGGCTAAAAGGGAGAAAGTATGTGTCAGTTTCCTGATACCGTTTATTTTTTATTGCCAAGCACAACTTTTGTTATTAGTTATATTACGATTTATCAATACTATAAGGAACAATTGATTGTACTTCAGGCCGCTTACGTAAATACTGAAAATCACAAAATATATAATCTATTTATTTAAATTTTACATATATGTACTATGTAAATTGGATAAAACCAGAGGGAAAGTAATATAATAGGGCCTAACGTGAATTACAAAAATAAATTGTCCGCATCGGCCAACAATAAAATCTCATACTCCACTAGCCGCAGGGGAAACTGTTATGAGGGCCTCGCTCAAAGGAAACAGAACCAAAGTGAACCAAGATATTCATCATTGCTCCAGGGTACGTTCACATATTCTCGTACATAACTCACTTCAAAGCCCGACTGAATGTCATTTTAGAGGAAATAGTGTAGTAAAATGTAAGCGGATTGTTGAGCAACATACTTTCAAATGTATTGTTGATGTAAGTAGGACGATTATTTTTGGAAACAAAACTCCTTTATGTTGTAAAAATAATCATGTTAATTCTCAGTAAGTTATTTCTATATTAATATTTGTAGATTTGAAACATTATCTTATACAAATTGATATTTTTGTATCGCAAAGGAAATACTAATTTATACTACAATATATTATAACAACTTTAATTTATATACCCACTTCAAACAATGAACAATTAACAATTGGTTTTAACTATGACGGTGATTTTGAGATTCTGGATTAATAAAAGCATATTACCTATGATGAATAAAAATATTAAAGTGAAGCCAGACGCAATTTGGCTAAGATGGTTCACCGTCTCATAACATGGCTAAGTTGCTAAACGTTCCTGTTTTCATATTATTACGTTTTCTACGCAGCAAGACCATCTGCTTTGATATAGCTAGTTCTTACAAGCCTCTTAAGTCTTGCCCCTCACTAGGAAATAAGGCAATTCTAATCAGGTAGCTGAGCTAGTTTATCCCCATTGAAATCTTAATAATAGAACATCTACATGCTCTGTAAAACCAATATTCACAAAACTATTTTCTCATGTCCAAATCATAAATCTAATTTCCTACGATGGTTAAAACCCTCAGTGACACCTATGGGTAAAAATTACATAATCCGTTAATCAAATCAAGAGTATAAAACAAAAAAATTGTATAAACTGAGAAAAGGACTGCGGCCCCAACAAAGGACAGTGTTTCATTGTGGACGCGCCCCAAGCCAAGCTCTCCCCATCAGCAGCCGACGGCCAATCGATAACTAAACACCCCGACCCCTTCGCATCACTCCACCGCAGAGGGTCTAAGGGTGCTGCTCCTGTAGACAGTTAGCATGGGTCAATGGACGTTTAGAATTCTCACTACTGAAATACATAGTACATACGAGTTTGCAATAGATAGTACGTTCGCAGTTTGTTTTTCCGTAACAATGAGGAGAGATGCTATGATGATCAACATCACTACACAAAGACAAATTAGCCTAAACTACTTTGTTTAATATTCATTTTCTAATGTTTCCAATGTTAAATGTTGTTCCATGAGAATTACAAATCGGTCAACGCCATTAACAACAATTTTAAAAATGTATATCGCCAACGTCACTTTGTTTCTCGCTTAAGTGTTTAGCTTTCAATGTTAACTCAACTACAAAACTCGTTAAGGTAATATTTTAAAATCCTAGTTTATAATTTTAAAGATCAAGAAGAAAGGATGTGAATATATACTTCTATTTCGACTAGTGCTGTGTTTTTAAATATTAATATGACAACTTTAAAAGAGAGAGTATTTATCGTATACTTTATTCTGTTTCACTTTATAATACACGCCATTCAGTGAAAATATTATCAAGTGTGTAAAATCCGGCCCCACAATTGATGGCACAGTTCAATTTGTAAAAGTACCACTTGAGCCGGAGCTTACAATGAAAGGAGTGGATGGCAGGAGGGGCCAGACGCAATGCAAGCCAAGTAGCTGCCTGTGTGACAGCGTCTGGCGTGACATTGCTGCCCTGTACCTCGCTCACGCACCTCCTCTAGAGAATCGGCAAGCAAACAACTTTTATAATAAAACACTTTGTCATTGAATACTTCTTCAAGATTACTGAACTTTCATGACGGTCGAGAGCCGACTCGTAGGGACGATTCCATTGGTTCAAGATCAAAACGCTAATATTGAGGCATTACTTTTTGCACCGACAGATTAGCAGCAAACCATTACCACTCAAACCGATTACCGTACTGTAGTATTAATTTGGCTTTAATTGAGTGTGCAAGTGTAAACAAAGAAATCAAGATCAGCCATTCATAATTGATTTTCTTAAATGTAGAGTTAAACTGCAGTTGTGAAAAATATCTCATATTTACATGATATACGAATATATTACTTTTTAACAAAAGGATTTCGATAATTTAAAATGTGTTTATGCAAAAATAACAAATTGTTTAACTAAGTGAAATAACACCAAAATACAGAATTGTTTCAAATACTTTTTACCTGATCGTGTTGCGCCGGCAGTGTCGTCGCAACAAGCCATGACAGTAACCATCAACAAGCCTACTTGACTTGCATTGCCACTACCTCCCTGGGCCGTTCTAGCCCCTCGATATGTTCCGGCCAATGTCCAATAACACCAAATTGTGATACACTGCACCGATATATCGGACTTACGAGATGACAGGTAAAAAGATCGTTCAAGATTGTATTGTTTAGGAATGTCCCCCACAAGATCCACTCTTTTTTAGCTTGCATAACTTACCTACCAATATATTAAGTTTATGAAATAATTTACTATATGTCAAAATGTGACGTTTTAATACGATGTTGATAATATATGGTTTATTTAATTTTTAATTTTTGGTGACTTTGTAACCATTAAAATTCACTGAACATTTCGAACATTTTTGTTTTTCATCCGTTACGACGCCTTTGATTTAAATACTGAATTGTCAAAACTACTACTGGAAATTGGTTACATTTACTCGATCGAACTTCTAAGAATGATGGTTTTAACCATACAGAACTTAAACAATGTGTCTAATATGAAACAGTCAGTTCGTCGATCAGGGAGAGACCAACGTCAGAGAGCGGGGCCCTAAATACATTATTTGCGGATTGAGAATAGACCATGTTTTATTCTTGTATATTTGCTATGTTCATAATAATTTCTCCTCAAAAGTAAATAATAACTCTCATAAGATTTCCATGGGAGTAAAAAAAAAACAAAGACGCTATAGGATATTTTTTAAACGCAACCGTATTGCACATCTGCAGCATAAAGGGGAAAAACTATACAAACTCAGCGAATGATCATGTTTCCATGGTTGTTTAAAACAATGCAATTTTAAAAGTAAAAATAAATATATGTTGTAAAATGGGAATCTTTCACCTTTTTGTTGGTAAGGGGAAGTCGGATGAAAAATGTATTATGATCATAATATTTAACATTACAAAAAGCTGAAGATATCCGAAGATGTTCTAGTTTTTTATAAGAATGCAAATATATTGCAATATTTAGCTACTAGAAATTGCGACCTAAACATGTATATAACGCTGTAAATTAAACTACCGGTACCTTAAACAGAAGGATTTCCATTAGTTGTTCAACAATGAATTATTTTAATTGCGTTCCCATAGAGAACCATAGATACTTCCTATAGATACTTGTTCAATGTCTACAAATCTTTTAAATGTTTGGTTCAGATTATTGATTTAATCAATCAGTTGAAAACTTTTGGTGTTTAATAATTCATCAGTTTTACCTGGGTTTTGTGAGGTCTCTGTAGGAGAGGGGTAGGTTGGCTATAGCTGTGCAACTCCTCTAGCCACCAAGAGGGCCGCCCTCTGCGCCCCCTGGAATGGGTTTCTTGGTTCCGCAGGAGATACGGCCTGTCCGAGTGTCCAGAGGGGGTCCTGGCTGCATCCAAGACCTTCGCGATCCCTCCATTCAGGGACTGAAAAAGGCTCTTGGTGTAGGGGGGAGATAGAAAAGGATGAAAAAAGGATGGAAAACCAATGATATGAACAATGCCGCTGAAGAAATATCTCAAAGACATGTGCAGAGGACAACTAGACAGGATTGATGCAGATTTGGAAGAACATTTCCCCACCACCAATGGGATGGCTGCCACAGCCACCGAAATAATCCTACAACCATCAGGATGGTGGGGTGAACCCAAAAAATCCATAAATTGTGCGACCCCTGCACAGACGAAGTCAATTTAACAATCAATCTGAGAATCAAAAGAAGTCAGAAGTAAAACCGGGAACACCAAATATATCACGTTAGATTGAGTGACACAGACACAGGAGACTCACTTGGGCAAGTAAAGGTACAAGGCTCAAAGAACTTCTTGTGTTATTGGACGAAAGGAACAAAGAGATAAGTGGTCTTCGTATTCCAATTTCTACTCTGGCGGATACTCTGGCCAATGAACTTTAAGAAGGTATAATGGATAGAATGGTATGAGGTGTTTCTTATCATAAACACGTAGTTCTGCATCAAAGCACCTAAATAAAACAAATTGACGATCTTCGCAAGCTACAGAGAGTTGTGAACATTTAAAATGCACCGGTTGCCCCGGCGTTCGTTACAGCCTAGGTTCTATATTTGGGTCTGATTTTGGTATGTTAGCGAAGTGCTCATACAAATCAGCAATACGAGTTTGCCCAAATCACGATGGAAGTACTTCATACTAAATGTAGCTAACGTAGCTGCACCCTAAAAGCAATCTTAAATTCGTTATAACTGTAGATATATAGCCTTCCCGTAATATATGTTGTAAACTGCCGGATGACGGTGTGAATATCAAAAATCAGTTACGGAAGTTACGTTATTACACGTCCGTCGGTAAATTACGCCATCAGACTGCATCTCACGGCTCGTATCTCTTGGACACTTTGTGATGTTTATGGAGCTGATTCACGCTTCGTCAAGCAGTTTAGTAGATGGAGACTCTCTTTATAACTCAGTCGATTACTTTAAGCGTTATATTAGAGTTTGGTTGAACATTAAGACATTTTACAACGTAGGGCACAATACACGTTTTAGCTGAAAGGTGAATTCAACCGGTCAAAACCAAATTACAAAAACCGTTATTACTGTATACATCCATGGCTTAAGATTTTCGCAGTGGGCTGTTTAAAACTAGTGGATGTTTAAATAATACAAGATTACCGTTAAACCATAACTCGAATTATTTATAAATACATAAAAAACAATCGTCTAGTATTTAGATCAATATTTGATAATATCCAAAATTATATTGTCTTATTTATACGACTCATACTCAATTACTCTATTTAAGTTCGGTATCAAAAATAGCCACATCTTGTAATTTTGTAATAACATTTTGTTTATTCTAAAGAAATATTATAGTAGGTAAATTAAGGAATGTTGCAGTAAACAAGCCACTCTTCTCCTCAGAAAACTTAGTACCGACGAACCCATGAAAGTGAAAGCCCAAGTGTTTGTGTAAACGACACCAAACCCATGAGTCACACACCCGTCTGCCCCTGTATAGTCGCACCTGTATACGGTAGGTCGAGTGGTCGTGTATGGCGACGTAACCAGAGTCGCGGTACCGCAGACCGTGACCGTGACAGCGTGGTGTCCGGTGTCTGCTGCGGTCACTACCTGGGTCCATAGAGTATTGAAAACTGAGTGTGACTCATGGTTAATGTTTAGTTTAAACTAGATGATGATCGATTGGTAAATGTGGATGGCCTGTAGATTAACTCTGTAGTCACGCTGGTAGTCACTTCCAATGGACCATTAGTTCGATCCAAGGAGGTCTATTGGCAAGACCACACTAAGTAACCAAATTGTATGTCGCCGCCGCCATTTTTTGATAAGGGAAATTAACTAGTCACTTTAACCTAACGAGTCAATAAACTGAATCAAACTGATCACGATTAAATTTTTTAGATACACAAATAGAAACAATAAAAATATCACCAACCAAGAGAAATCAAAAATGGATCCCCATATTTTGATTGTGTTTGGTCAAGTGATTGGAATTAATCAGTTCACCTACAATATTCGAATAGTGCATCACTGAAGGGGTGAGCACTTTTTCGTCTACAAAAATTAGAGGTTGTTTGGTCGATATCGAACAATTTTACCAACCGGTTGTTTTATCGATTGGGAAGGCGATAATGACGTCACGACAATATGAAACGGAACGACCAGAACCACCGAATCATCAACCGACCAACCGATTTTGTTTTATCGAATGAATCGTTGCTCACTGCCTGATGTATTGTAACTTTCGGCTAAAGCGGCAGGCCTCGGTAGCCCAGTGGATACGGCGTCAGATCCACGATCGTGCGGTCCCGTGCTCATATCTCACTTTTGATGTTTACTTTTTGAAATCTGAAATGTTTTTTAAAGATTACTTTAATTTGTTCGGGGTTGAATCTCACTTTTTTGTTAACTTTTTTAGGTTTGACTTTTATTTACTTAAACTAATTCCTTTATTTGTAATTTTGTTGCACAACGAACAGCCACCATACAGCGCTCTGCGGAGTTAGGTTAAGTTAGGTTACTATAATTTTGTCGTGAACTGCAACCTAGTTGTTTGTTCACGTACATCCATTTTTAGATCCATTTAACAGCCACCATACAGAGCTCTGCGGAGTTAGGTTAAGTTAGGTTACTATAATTTTGTCGTGAACTGCAACCTAGTTGTTTGTTCACGTACATCCATTTTTAGATCCAATTTAACACTGTATCCACAACTTTTGATTTAACTTATATCTGCTTTAATTTTAATCGAATCACCATTTATGCTTTTCCACCACAAAACAATAACAATCGTAATTGAAAGTTCATTCGATAAAACAAACAAACAATCGGTTGATTGTTGGTTCTGGTCGTTCCGTTTCATCTTGTCGTGACGTCATTATCGCCTTCCCAATCGATAAAACAACCGGTTGGTAAAATTGTTCGATATCGACCAAACAACCTCTAAATTTTGTAGGCGAACAAAATTACCGGCACGGTTTTCAATTCAACTCATTAAGCAGTGTTGTCTCCAGTATGACCAATACACCCTCGTTCAACCTGACAATTTCCTTTTCTGCATTTAGCGAACCAATTTTATTTTATTTCATAACATTGCGGTAATAAACAAGTTTTACAAAACTTAAATATTTCGTTACGTATAAAATATTCAGTCATATTTGTAGCAATATCATTGTTCGGTTGTAATGTTAATATTTTGGCGGGGACAAATTGCTTTAAACCAGGGATCTTTATTTGAGAGGCCTCACAAGTTTCACCAGTACATCTTCTCTGTTTATCGCGCTAGTGAATTAGTATAATCAGCAATAATCAGCTCTACAAAGCTATATATGGCTTGTTATAATTCATTTACCGATTACTCCTTGCGCTCTAAATTGACTTACTTTCACTTATTTACAAATATCGCTCATCAGACCACCATGTCCACCATTTAACAAACCCATGAAACAAACGGTGCAGGGGTGTCTCCAAACAAAAAAAATAATAACTTTCATGGAAACATTTGAGTCTCTATTTACTTTTAAAACCGGCAATGCGACAGTATGTGTTTTATTCATCTGAGAGAGTTTTCCACCACTAGTGAAGATGGATGGCTCAGTCGTAGGGTTGAGGGGTCGAGGACAGGGTTGCTGTGAGGGAACAGACGTATCCAGAGCATTACACCATCTATCACGATCCAGTGATTGACGGTACAATGTGGGATTAAAGTTATACCAGCCCAGTTCATTATTGAGGTAACCATGGAAGTAACCCGAAAGCAAACAAATCATTATGTCCTTCACTACGTTATAGCAGCAGTCTGCAATTTTGAAACAATTTAACTTCAATTCAAAACGGAAGGCTGTTTTACTGTTACACACGATGTACAAAATTAGTGGGATGGAAGGATTAGTTTTTTCCAGAATCGCAAGAACAGAATAATTTCCATATTTAGTGTTTTGTTTATTAAAAAATTAAAACATAACTGTATAGCTTAATTTTCTCTCACATTTGAAATGTACGACAAACAACTCGTCAGAATAAATAATAGCAAAACGATGTTTGGAAATCGTTTATTTAACCAAAAACGATTATAATTATTCCTCGTTTCCAACAAAGTTTAGTACAATTAATTTTTAAAGTAAAATTAAAAACCAAGCAAATTCGTTCCAGATTAGCTGGCCTTTTTTACGTAAGATAATATGTGAAGTAAAATCATTACCACTTTGTAACCCCAATTCGATATTATGTTTACTTTGTACTAAAATTATCCGTGTAATAGTTTTTAGTTCTCACCGTCTTTAACAAGAAACACCAGTATACATTTTCGGTTTCTATAAGAAAAATTGGAATGTTTTCGGCAACTACCTGAATTTCGTTGATCAAAAATTGTAATATATTTTAATTTAGTCAAAGTAACTTTACTGTCTTGTATTTGTTAAGCTTTTTTTCTTAAAATATGAAAGAGCGTAGATTGCCAGTAGATGTCAGTAATCCATACATCCCTGAGAAGACCTCCAGACACATGTCCACAGATGGTTAGTACAGCCACACTCCATCGTGTATCTGCACTCTATCCGTCATCGCGCCACTAAACTCATACGTTACCACGTTGCGTTCATCAACTCTGGTTTATATCTCGCCTTGGTGTAACACGGCTGAAGGCGAGTACAAACTACTTTCGGGCCAACTAGAATCGGTAATTGTTTAAATTTATTTTAAAAAGTAATTTACAATTAAATGTTAAAGTTGTATAATAGATACAGCAACTGCGTAGTTAGAAACAAATACACCCGTCGCAGCAAACCTGCATACTCAGCGAATTTCCAATGAATATATAACATAACACTTAACAGGATTCATAAGAAATGTATTCACAAACAAGCGATATTTAAAATATTAATTATTCTCCATAAGAATAACATTGGGGATGAGTACGCAGGTTTGCTGCAACAAGGCACGCAAAATAATGGGTTTTTATGCAAATATCAATAGAACTCATCTTAGTGAAGTCACATACAAAGTTTCATCCATATACATTCATAAATAAGCGATATATAACATTTTAAGTATTTTCCATAAGAATAACATGGGGACCAAGTACCTAGGTTTGCTGCTACAGGAACCATAGGCGAAAAATTGTTTTTTTGTGCAAACAACAAT
Source organism: Allygus modestus (assembly GCA_963675035.1). Lineage (NCBI taxonomy): Eukaryota > Metazoa > Arthropoda > Insecta > Hemiptera > Cicadellidae > Allygus > Allygus modestus. The sequence goes on along the minus strand of OY776112.1, from coordinate 259,618,211 downwards.
AAACCATAACCAGATCAAGCCATATATACCAAATTTTGCCAGTTTATGTTCATAAATAAGCGAGATATACAATTTTTCTTTTTCTCCATAAGAATAACATTAGACAACGTACTGTGTTTAGCACTTTCAATATCTCGGTAACCAATTGACGTAGAGCAATGATCAAAATACCAAATTGTTTGTTTTTTAAAGCTAAATTCAATGGTATAAATTAAAATTTGATTTAAATTAAAATTACAAGTGAAAACCCCAAAAAACACATTTTTGGGGTACAAAACCCCCCAAAAACCCCCCTTCGGATGGTGCGATTCATCTGGTTTTCGAACTTGTTCAAATAAATGGTACTTTACACATTTGTACCAAATTTCATTAAGATCGGACCTTTTTTACGAGAGTTATCGTGCTTACGGACACATATATATATATATATAAATATATATATAAATATATATATATATATATATATATATATATATATACATATATAAAAATTTGAACGAATGGTGTTTTTGGCATCTGGGGACCTCAAAATGAAAAGTTATCATGGTCTCGGGCTTAAGTCTTACCATGAGACCTACGGTAATAGCTTCTTCCCTATAGGGGAAATTCGCTAAAAATTAGAACCAGAGTCTGGTTGGGGGAAAACTCTAACCACTTGTCAAGTTATAAAAGAAACTACAAATTCTCATATATACCGTATACATTTTTTATTTAAGTCCCCAAGAACCTGTCTCACGGTGCTTACCACCGTGAGTATATAAGAGAAAGTGTGCTCATCCTATGTGCCATCCTATGTGTGTGTCATCCATGGTTACATAATATGGAAAACCCCTATTTAGAAATGATTGTGGACACGTTTATCTTAATTTACAAACGATTCAAAGTAACCTACATAAACAACTATTTAAATCAAAATACTAATTACAAAATTAATAATTATGAAGAGCATACGAATAGATTAATTTTGCCACATATTTTAATTACTTTAACTTGGCATGGAGTTAATTCTTCAGTAAACTTTGATCCATGAGTTTCAATAAAAGCATTTCATTCTTGAAGTTACAACTCGGAGAGCGCTAATTTTCCTCTTGAAAGCTGTTCAGGGGGTTGTTTTCATGTCAAATTTAGAGGGTGGCAACTCCAAAGAAACTTTTAATGAACCTTTTACATACAAAATAAAATCAATATTATTTTCTTTGGCAGTTAGCAAGCTAGAAACGATATTACAGTTGACTGAGGGACGTAAATTACTTCTTAAGAATTAAACAATGGTTTCATTATATAAAGGGCTGTATAACCATTTTTTTACGAAAACACCTCTAAAGATGAACATGTATACACAGTAATGTGATATCATGCAATGTTTTTGAACAAGTATAGTCGTATACTGGATATAGGGGGAACTAAAACCATAAACAACTATTACAGGACTATTTTATCGCTGTAAAATTTTCTTCTATGACATTACATAAGATAGTACCATTCTATTCGTTTATTTGAGTGATACTACAGAAAAATTACTGGTTTAAATATTTTGTTGACACTTTACAACGAGTTCTCAACCCCACTGTGTATTGGGAGTTCGAATAAATTCTCTATAAGACATTACATAATGAGATGAAGGGATTCTATGGGATATAAACTTATAACTATAGATAAAACCAGAGTTACTAGGACAAATTAGTTGGAAAGCAGGTATTTTGGCAAAACAAATAGATGGGCAGCGAAATAAGTGACCTTCTTGCAGAACTTTTACATTATATATGCAAAAAACTGTGTTAGATATGATAGATACGTACTTACAGAGCCTGCCAAATATTTGTGCTCGCTGCTCCAATCAAATTATCGGGGAACAGTCTTACACCGAACTTGTATATACGTTGTACAAAAATTAGTGAGATGTCACTTATTCAACGATCCAGCAATCATTTTTTACATTTTTTATTTGTTTACCAAAGGATGGTAACTGTTTACTAACACCAGCTAGCAGTTAGATATGATATGGGGCTGTAAAGGAAGATGAGCGTTCTAAATAACTTCATAAGGAAAGTTTACTATAAAGAGATAATATGTTTTGTAGGTTGATGATTTTTGATATTATGATTTTTGTTTGATTTTGCTAAGACAGGAAACTATCAAAAAGCCTATAACTAACCATGTAAAGCATATAACTTGTAACTTCTATAACTTGTAAAGCCTATAACTTTTTAACCGTCCTTTGACCAAACTGCAGAAGGATGTATTTTTTTAAGAAATTCAAGTTACGTTAATTTAATACTTATGCAAGTCTTGGCTAAAACTAATAAACGAGATCGCACGCAGCATGCTGACGTGAGGGAAGTGAATTTCCGCATTAAAACTTTAAAAAGATCAAATAAAGGGTTTAACCAACACTGGTTACATTTTTTGAAAATTGACAAATTTGATTTTTTTGGCTGTTTTGATGCTCCTGGTTATATATAAATTCCCTAATAGGATGCCAATGTTCTACATTATGAACTTAGAAGGAGGAATTGTCGGTATAACAATTGGTACAGGGGTATGGGGGTGAGAAAACGATATTAAGATATGAAAAACAGCCTTTTCCAGTGTAAAATCCCTTAAGACAACGTACTGTATTTTGACGATTAACATTTTCTTTAATAACCTGGTAAGTACTTGTGCTAGAATGATTAGAGAGGGGTTAAAATCTTTGGCTTTTTACGTGCAGTAAGTTATTGTGCAATAAATAAGTGTACGTTTGGGGCTTTTCTGACCCTTTTTAGGCCCAAAACGCAAAATTTGAAATGTTAAAATACTCAAAAAAAGGGGTTAGAGTTTTCCGATTGTTTTTCCCAACGAACTTGTCCAACTGATTATAAAAATGAATGTCTCCACCAAATTTTAAGTAATTCGGACAAAAATTGTGACCGCTAGAGTGCGAACACACATATACAGTATATAAATCTCACTATCTATTCGGCTGCCGTAAAAATTTAGATTAAGCAGCTGCCACCTCAAAGGTTGGAGTATGTTAAAGTTTTAACGTGTATTCGTACTCAAAATTACGTTATTAATATAAATTATAGTAACTTATTTTCATAATTTGTTCATCCCTCATAAACATATTGTTAATTCATCAATACTAACCCTGTTACAGCCTTAAATCAATGGGTAGGCCAACTTCACACTATGAACAGTAGCTTAACCACAAATAAACTACATAAGTCATATTTCTTTAAGTCTATCCTTAGTTCTTCGTTATTTCATGTTAGTTCCCTCATAAATACCGTTAGTTCAATGATATCAATGGTTTTACAGCCAAAAATTCAAAATGGGTAAGCTAACATTCCAATGTACGTAGTAGCCTACCCATGATGCCATAAGATAATTAATATTTATTTGTTTATGTCTGTTAATATTGATGAAATGATTATATTTTTATAATAACTGTTAGTTTTTGTTAACTGTTTTTGTTATAACTGTTTAGGAACTAACAAAGAACTAAGGATAGACATGAAGAAACATAAATTATGTATTTTAATTGTGGGTAAGCTACTTTTCATGGTGTGAAGTTGGCATGCCCAATTTTAGTTTTGGGCGTAAAATGGTTCCCATGTTTGAACTATAGATAGATTTGTGGGAACTGGCAATAACTAACAATGAACTAACGATAGACATGAACAAATATTAATAATCTTCTGTCATCATGGGTAGGCTACTACATACATTGGAATATTAGCTTACCCATTTTGAATTTTTTGCTATAAAACCATTGATATTATTGAACTAACGGTATTTATGAGGGAACTAACAGGAAATAACGAAGAACTAACGATAGACATAAAGAAATAGGAATTACATAGTTTAATTGTGGGTAAGCTACTTTTCATAGTGTGAAGTTGGCCTACCCATTGATTTAAGGCTTTAACACGGTTAATATTGATGGAATAACTATATTTTTATGAGAACTAACAGGAACTAACAAAGAACTAACGATAGACCTGAAGAAATATTAATTATATATTTTAATTTTGGGTAAGATGCTTTTTATGGTGAGATGTTGGCCTACCCAGTCATTTAAGGATTATATTGTCGAAATAACTATATTTGTATGAAAACTAACAGGAACTAACAAATAACTAACGATAGACATAAATAAATATAAATTATGAATTTTAATTGTGGGTAAGCTACTTTTTATGGTGGCTGAGAGCCAGTGCGATACCCACTGTGTTAACACCGCGATAGGTGTTTTTTTTCGGGGAGAAGGGACTATGGCTATAGCTATATAGACGTAAAACCCGGACTCTGGCGGCAGTTAAATGATACCGGAATGTATTCTCATGATGTTACTCAAATCAGATCTTGATTTTTTTATGAGACTCGATTTAAGTTTGATAATGTGTTTCGATTATCCTTATACGCGAGGAATGAGCGTACACCTAGTTTAGGTTAATAAATTATGTATGTACATAATCTGGAGACAGCCTCCACCAATAGCGTTAGCGTTAAACATCACCATTGGCCGTTGTTGCCAATCACGCCGTATTGGCCAATATTCACAGGCGGTGTCTGTGCCAATAGAAAGCCCATTTTTGTGGCTGTTGCTTATCATGGGTACGCTTTCACATTGCTATTGAATCAATTGAAAGCTGATATTGATTATGCTCACTCTATTCCTACTGAGTATGTCCCTTTTATTCTCAAGCTTGCGTTTAACTTACGGTACGACAAAATTTCGCTTTACAGATTTACTTATTAACATTTTGTACATTTTAGTTGACTTTTGTAATTGTTAATATTTGTTCTCACCCTTTGTATCTTTATACAAAATACTTATATGTACAAATGCAATAGTTCTACGAATAAATGTACATTATTGTCCTTTGAGTAATATCGGTCTTAAAATGTTGGTATTGGTAATTCAGTTTCGGATGGTATTACCATATAGCATAACATTGTATAAAAATAATAATATTAAATGCTGTATTATTGAATTATTATTTAAAATGTTTTCTTAGCAAGGCGTGTACAAAATTCTGGGATATATTGACGGAACATGTTTGTATTTCCCGTACTGCTAGGTACAAAATAAAGTAAAGAGGCTCCAATTTTAAAAAAATCGTGTTTTCTACTATATAATAGTCAACCTATGAAAACTCAACAAATATTGAATATTTGGAATTTTATTGAACTATTACTATTTGTAATATAAATATTGTTTTATCACCTTAAATACTGTTTTATCACTGAATCCAGTAAGTATTTTTTTGTATCTTTAAAACGAGCCATAAATCACAAATTTCGGATAATCCGTTGAGGATCGATGGGATTTGAAAGTTCACGTTGGTCTTACGAGAGAGGCAGGTAGGTACGTGAAACTCTTCGTGACTGCAAATGTGAAGTGGGACCCTTATTTACTTTTTAAATCCAAAGGAATGATCACACTTATCGCAGTTCACAACAGTATATTGTAGGCAGGCCTAATGATGGAGTGAGTTCTAATGCAGGAGCGATGCATCACCGACGTCAACAATCAATTAATTAATTAATTACTCGCCGGTGCTGATTGGCTCAGCCATCTGATTACGCTGCTGTGGTGCTGTAGCCTCTACTGATAATCCACTTAACTCCTTGATAATTACCCATGCACTAGGAAACTTTGTGAAACATATTTTAAACTATAAACATTCGTTTTATGTTCGATTTTAATGGGTAAATTTACTGTAATATGCTAAAATGTGTGGAACAAGCTGTACAATTGTTGGCGCAGTTCAATTTGTAAAAGTACCACTTAAACCGGGCTTACAATGAAAGGTTCACTCAAGGGGAAGGGGACCAGGCGCAATGCAAGCCAAGTAGCTGCCAGTGTGACAGCGACTGGTGTGATATTGCAGCCCCGTACCTCGCTCACACACTTTCTCTCAGGGGATAGGCGAGCAAGGAACATTGACGATTTATAAGAGTTTAAAGCAATGTAAAATACCTATACAGATTTTTGATTTCAAATATACTTAACTTATGTGGTTTCCTCCTTAATTTAGATATTCTCTTAAAACAAAGCTTATACCTCCGAAAGTGTCCTTACACAGGGGCGGATCCAGAGATCATGTTTTGGGGGGGGCGGCCACCGAAAGTTACCCCTCCCCCTTCCCTGTGGATGGCCCCTGGCACCCCAATTATTGTTTTTAACTATATTAAATTATACAACGAATGAAAGTAAGTTAACATAATGTATAAATAACCTTGTACTCAAGAAAAAAACAATCTTAGCTTTATAAACAAGCTAAATAAAAATTAACTTTAGTTCTACTGCGCCCGACCGTAAATAAAAATAAAATATTTAGGCATTACACTTTTTTCTACGTCGTCTGTAGGCGCCTAAGAACAAGTAAGATGCTTAAAAAAACAATTTTAGTATTTACTCACGCGAAAAAATTTTTACAAATCGTATTTGAAATCTGCAATGCTAAACTATACTTCGCGAAGATACAATTAGGAATGAGGCTGACAGCCAAGGTCAACCACTCGAAAAATGATTTTACAAAATAAAATACTTGGTGTATGAACTTCTGTCTGCTCGTAATTTAATCTTTGTTTCCTCTTATTTCATTACGTATAATTCGAGGCACTTTTTGCTTCTAGCCCTAGCCACTGGATATTTATTGCCTAGCACGGATTACGTGGTTTTAAACAAAAATCAAACCTAACCTGTAAACAAAATACCGCTGATAGCAAACGACGCGACGGCAGGCGGGCGAAATGTAGTAAAAAATAATCACCGAATACAATTGTAGCAACCTTTGCTGCTAAAATTTACCTCCAAGACCATGTTGAAAACACTGCATTTTCGGTCTGTCCACTGGCATAACTGCAACAACTAAAGATACTCGGGAATATCCATGTTTTTGTAAGACGCTTTTAGGTTAAATACATGGATCTAAATAATGAGTTATATACTAAAATGAGAGTTTAAAAGTTCACCTGTCTAATGGTGTGTATTTTATTTCATTTCAAGAAAAGTTTAAGTTCGTTAGATTGAATTTTAAGTTTAACCCCGAAAAACGGGGTTTTGGGAGGCTTTTGATGCTTACATTTTCATTCGGATTTCGTATTTATACAAACTTTCATCGTATGCCTGAATAATAAAATAAAACACAAAAATTCTTAGGTTTGGGGTTTTCTTGGATACGCCCCTGTATACATTCCCCAAAAGACTGAATGTTGTTATTGTTTTGCCGAAGACATTACTGGTGCAGTGTGCAGTGCGCTTCCCTCAAAATGTTCACTCGAACATGAGACTGTTAATTTGAAAGACTAAATGACTCCCTTTCAATAAAATGTTTAGAACTTCATCTGTTTCACTTGTAGAGGATTCTATTTAACAATCAGAAAAGAACGTGTATGGGGCAACTCAGTTTGAGATTTAAAATTAACCATTAAACAAAAGGGTTTTACACGAATCTCATAAATTGTGAGCTGGTTTTACATAATATTTTAAAAAGGCAATTGTCTAAACAGTTGTTGTAAAGGTACCACCAGTATTGTAGTAACACGCAAAGGCAGTAACCATCTAATAGCCTACTTGGCTTGTATTGCCTCACAATCGGCTCTGTTGATATGTTTTTGCCTATGGCCAATAACCTGAAATTGTTACATTGTGCAGTTGTGCGCAAACATTGTGAAGCCACTAGGTCGACGGAATAAACAATTTCTATAATGTTTTTTAGACTTTTATTTAACATATAGAATTGTCTAGGTTCACCTTTTTACAGTGCATTACCCCAATAGTATACTCGAAACTTGGAGATCGTCAAATTATTGATGAAAACTAGTGCTTTAGGTAATAATTGTAAACTCATGCATCATTCTAACTTGCCGGCGTGAAGGTTCTTAGCGAGAGCTTAGGACACTTTCGCCAAATGCCCACCAGCCTCCACAACGCATCTTGATACTGAGCCACGAGTCGCCACGGGTCTGTACACTGTGCTTGGCTGACAGTAGAGTAGTGGATAATAATACATTTTTGTCCGTATTATTGGCGTTCTATTCTATAATCTGGATTCAAACAAATCCAGATACAAGAGAAGAAAATTCTGATAACGGAAATAGAAATTGCAAACAACAGAGAGAGAAATCCGGATTGAAATCTTTACAAGACAAAATTGGCATGTTAAATCGAATTTAAATATTTGAAGCGTTTTCTCGTCCTTCATAAACCTATTACGATTCTAGTTACGCCAATCAACATAAATCTAAAAAAATAACAGCTGCTATAGAGGTTTACTATTATTTTTATCGAAGTTATAAACAACCATAAACATATAATATATACATATACGGGCGTTAGAAAGCTCACAAATCAGATAGTAACGTATCCGGTTACGGATATTGAAGGTTTTGGATTGAAAGAGTACCTACATAAATAAATCATATACTGTTGATTTTGGTTTATCCCCAATAGTTACGTTCACTCTAGATCCAATAAGTGTACAAATTATTTCCCTACATAATTCCCATTTAAGCATTTGCAATGGCTTTCCCTTATCCTGATTCCCTTAACCCGTCCTAACTGTCCAGGTAAGGCAAGGCCAGCCCGCCCTGAGGACTCAGGACCGGGATCTGACGGGATTCTATCGATTGCCGGCGACGGGGCTACAGGGAGCACAATGCCGAGCATCCCCTCTACTACTCTCTCACTCACTCCTTATGCCGTCTGACAGCCGCTTTGTTTCCATTCATTTTCACTATTCGAATGTCAAGAATGAAAAGCAACAGGAACAGAGTGTGCCGCTGTTGGATTTTACATTCCCGAGGATTGTTCCCGTTTGAGTCCTTTGAAAAAAGTGTTAATCGACTTAGTGGTAAGTGTGCGAAAATGTTGTTCGTTACGTGACTGTTTTAACAAAACCCCACTTATAAATTTCTAATGAGGGAAATAATTTGGAGTTAAAAAAGTTGTGTAATGCCTGCCAATAACTACAATCGTTGTAAATCTAATCATTAAATATTCCACTTCAATGCGTCTTCCACAACATCTGCGGCGGTGTGAGTATCATACGTCAATTACGCAAGTTAAGTCATAACCGTCGACAAATTACATCAGATCGCATCTCACGGCTCGTATCTCCCAGCTGCTGAGATTATAAGCTTTGTTGCTGCTTCGCGCGTCATTATCAATAAACTGAGTCGTTATGAACGATCAAATGCACACCCGTCACCAGAGGAATATACGTTTATAAGGAATAAAATGTATTATTTCGCAGTTTTCTAATATTGTATGAAGAGTGGAATTTAAACAGGTTTGCTCTAACACCGATTACTAAAACCGGAGATTGGGAAAGAATGAAATTAAACTTACATACTTACATACTTTCCATACTTTTTTCTTATTATTTAGACAGTAAAGAGTTTATGAAATAAGGACAAAATTTTTTGTTAGTCGATAAATAATAAGCTCAAAATTAAATGTATGTGTTCCTCCTCTAGTGTGTGATAACATTTGCGGCTAATACCAAGCGCCACATCCCTACACGAGCTACAGTATTTTATAAGTAACGCCCATCCTTGAATTGCAGTTTTATAAATTAAGATGGACAAATAAACAAGAGCTCGGAATAAACTTTTTAACTGTTAGTTAACACTGACCGCATTAAATTATATCTAGAAACGGTATAAACAGTAGCATAAAGGAAACGTTTGACAAGTAACAATGTTACCTCTAAAGCGCATTTTATATTTAAATTAAGGGTGACAAGAATGCTGATGAATTAGGCTGGTTTTTCATAAACTAACCAGAAATCCAGAAGTAGGCAACAGCGTACTTGAATAATCGACAAGTTTGAGTTTTGCTATGCAAAACCAACAAACGTAACATAAGCGACCAGAAAAATCAGCTTTCAATTGATAAAATCGCACAAATGTGAAAGCATGCCCATAACCAGCAACTGCGACAAAAAGTGGAATCACGTTAGACACAGACACCGGTCCTGCCAATATTGGCCAATACGGCGAGATCGGTGCCAACGGCCAATGGCGATGACTAACACCAACGGTATTGGCGGGGTTGTCTCCAGCTTCCATTACTGGGCATTAGCAGCATCAACAATGCCGGCTGGTCGCCACTGACTATCGCCACATCTCTGGCTCATTAGTTAGGCCTATATCTACCACAAGCATCGATTCTGACTGCTAGTGGAGTACTGCGTGCTGTAAATAGTGCCAATGAATCTTAGCTCGTATGCTGGCTACATAACCTTGGGCTTTGTTATATATTTTTCAGTGTAAAAGTTAAAGTAATTATTCTGATAATCCATTTTATTCAAGTCATCTCTTACATTTCCTTTCTTTCATTTTTATAATCCCTTGTAAGGGTGGACTAGGATTTGATGGTTTGGCGGATTTGTGTTTGAATTTAATACACACACTATACTTAATACAATAATTAGAACGCCCGACTCTCGTTTATCCGGAACTAGGCATATACACTCCCGACTCTCGTTTATCCGGAAGTAGGTATATACACGCACGACGCTAGTTTAAACAAAAAGCGTTATATAATTAATAAAGTATTTCTTCATTAACTGATTATCGACAGAATAAGTACAACTTTTCTACCAAAACTTTCCAAATTCCATTTACCCTTCTGAAAACTCGAAAGTTATGGGCTGATATTTTCTTTCAAAGTTAATTAAAAGTTTCTTTTGAACTGCTACCCTCGAAAATTTGACATTAAAACAGGCCCTTTAACCAATATCAAGAGGGGAAATTAGCACCGGAGTTGTAACTTACGAATGAAAAGCTTTCGCAAAACACAAGGAAATTTAATTTAACATTTTTACTTAATCGACAAGAGGTTTCCAGAGTAAACAGATTAGAATAGGTATATAATTCTCTCTTCTAGGGTATAATACTGATCTGGATAGAGTGCAGGTCCAATCGGGTGCACCAGAGGATACAGCATCGTACTGGACAACTCACTATCTAATGATGTATGAATCTTGTCCACTGATTCGGCTGGGTTACAGTAGAGATATAAACTACAGTAGATAACCACAACGACGTGATAGATGACATCCAGTAACGCGGTGAAAGATGAGTGCGGGTCAGTCGGGTGTAAAAGAGAAGCATACAACACCGTACTGGATAATTCTCACTCTCTACTATAAACCTGTCCGCTGATTCAGCTGGGTTACAGTCGAGATATAAACTAGAGTAGTTGAACACATCGACGTGATGGACGCCGTTCAGTGACGCGGTGACAGACAGAGTGCTGTCAGTCAGGTGTAACGGAGGAGCATACAACACCGCACTGGACAACTCTCACTCTCTACTGGTGTATAAACCTGTCCGCTGATTCAGCAGGGTTACGGTGGAGATATAAACTAGAGGCGATGAACACAACGACGTGATACAGTGGGACAGTGGAGATATAAACTAGAGTTGATGAACACAAAGACTAGATGGACTACATTCAGTGACGCGGTGACAGATAGAGTGCAGGACAGTCGGATGTAACGGAGAAGCATACAACACCGCAGTGCGAATTGTCCAGTGGGACAACTGACTCTCTACTGGTGTATAAACCTGTCCGCTGATTTGGTTGAGTTACAGTGGAGATATAAACTAGAGTCGGTGAACACAAAGACGTGATGGACGACATTCAGTGACGCGGTGACAGACAGAGTGCACGACGGTAGGATGTAACGGAGAAGCATAGAACACCGGACTGGACAACTCACTCTCTACTTGTGTATAAACCTGTCCGCTGATTTGGTTGAGTTACAGTGGAGATATAAACTAGAGTCGGTGAACATAAAGACGTGATGGACGACATTCAGTGACGCGGTGACAGATAGAGTGCAGGACAGTCGTATGTAACGGAGAAGCATACAACACCGCAGCGCGAGTTGTCCAGTGGGACAGTGGAGATATAAACTAGAGTCGGTGAACATAAAGACGTGATGGACGACATTCAGTGACGCGGTGACAGATAGAGTGCAGGACAGTCGTATGTAACGGAGAAGCATACAACACCGCAGCGCGAGTTGTCCAGTGGGACAGTGGAGATATAAACTAGAGTCGGTGAACATAAAGACGTGATGGACGACATTCAGTGACGCGGTGACAGATAGAGTGCAGGACAGTCGTATGTAACGGAGAAGCATACAACACCGCAGTGCGAGTTGTCCAGTGGGACAACTCACTCTCTACTGGTGTATAAACCTGTCCGCTGATTCAGATGGGTTACGGTGGAGATATAAACTATAGCAGATGAACACAACGACATGATGGATGACATTCAGTGACGCAGTGACAGATAGAGTGCAGGACAGTCGGGTGTAACGGAGAAGCATACAACACCGCACCGGACAACTCTCACTCTCTACTGGTGTATAAACCTGTCCGTTGATTCTGCTGGGTTACGGTGCAGATATAAACTAGAGTCGATGAACACAACGACGTGATGGACGACATTCAGTGACGCTGTGACAGATAGAGTGCAGGACAGTCGGATGTAACGGAGAAGCATACAACACCGCACTGGACAACTCTCAGTCTCTACTGGTGTATAAACCTGTCCGCTGATTCTGCTGGGTTACGGTGCAGATATAAACTTGAGTCGATGAACACAACGACGTGATGGAAGACATTCAGTGACGCAGTGACAGATAGAGTGCAGGACAGTCGGATGTAACGGAGTAGCATACAACACCAAACTGGACAACTCTCACTCTCTACTGGTGTATAAACCTGTCCGCTGATTCAGCTGGGTTACGGTGGAGATATAAACTAGATGCGATGAACACAACGACGTGATGGACGACATTCAGTGACGCGGTGACAGATAGAGTGCAGGACGGTAGGATGTAACGGAGAAGCATACAACTCCAAACTGGAAAACTCTCACTCTCTACTATAAACCTGTCCGTTGATTCAGCTGGGTTACAGTCGAGATATAAACTAGAGTAGCTGAACACATCGACGTGATGGACGACGTTCAGTGACGCGGTGACATACAGAGTGCGGTCAGTCAGGTGTAACGGAGGAGCATACAACACCGTACTGGACAACTCTCACTCTCTACTGGTGTATAAACCTGTCCGCTGATTCAGCTGGGTTACGGTGGAGATATAAACTAGATGCGATGAACACAACGACGTGATGGACGACATTCAGTGACGCGGTGACAGATAGAGTGCAGGACGGTAGGATGTAACGGAGAAGCATACAACACCACACTGGACAACTCTCACTCTCTACTCATGTATAAACCTGTCCGCTGATTCAGCTGGGTTACGGTGGAGATATAGAGTCGATGAACACAACGACGTGATGGACGACTTTCATTGACGCGGTGACAGATAGAGTGCAGGACAGTCGGATGTAACGGAGAAGCATACAACACCGCACTGGACACCTCTCACTCTCTACTCATGTATAAACCTGTCCGCTGATTCAGCTGGGTTACGGTGGAGATATAAACTATAGTAGATGAACACAACAACGTGATGGACGAAATTCAGTGACACGGTTGACAGATAGAGTGCAGGACAGTCGGGTGTAACGGAGAAGCATACAACACCGCACTGGACAACTCTCACTCTCTACTGGTGTATAAACCTGTCCGCTGATTCAGCTGTGTTACGGTGGAGATATAATCTATAGTAGATGAACACAACGACGTGATGGACGACATTCAGTGACGCGGTGACAGATAGAATGCAGGACAGTCGGATGTAATGGAGAAGCATACAACACCACACTGGACAACTCTCACTCTCTACTCATGTATAAACCTGTTCGCTGATTCAGCTGGGTTACGGTGGAGATATAAACTAGAGGCGATGAACACAACGACGTGATGGACGACATTCATTTGACGCGGTGACAGATAGAGTGCAGGACAGTCAGATGTAACGGAGAAACATACAACACCGCACTAGACAACTCTCACTCTCTACTGGTGTATAAACCTGTCCGCTGATTCAGCTGTGTTACGGTGGAGATATAAACTAGAGACGGAGAAGCATACAACACCAAACTGGAAAACTCTCACTCTCTACTGGTGTATAAACCTGTCCGCTGATTCAGCTGGGTTACGGTGGAGATATAAACTAGAGTCGATGAACACAACGACGTGATGGACGACATTCAGTGACGCGGTGACAGATAGAGTGCAGGACGGTAGGATGTAACGGAGAAGCATACAACACCGCACTGGACAACTCTCACTCTCTACTCGTGTATAAACCTGTCCGCTGATTCAGCAGGGTTACGGTGGAGATATAAACTATAGTCTATGAACACAACGACGTGATGGACGACATTCAGTGACGCGGTGACAGATAGAGTGCAGGACAGTCAGATGTAACGGAGAAGCATACAACACCGCACTGGACAACTCACTCTCTACAGGTGTATAAACCTATCCGCTGATTCAGCTGTGTTACGGTGGAGATATAAACTAGAGACGGAGAAGCATACAACACCAAACTGGAAAACTCTCACTCTCTACTGGTGTATAAACCTGTCCGCTGATTCAGCTGGGTTACGGTGGAGATATAAACTAGAGTCGATGAACACAACGACGTGATGGACGACATTCAGTGACGCGGTGACAGATAGAGTGCAGGACGGTAGGATGTAACGGAGAAGCATACAACACCGCACTGGACAACTCTCACTCTCTACTCGTGTATAAACCTGTCCGCTGATTCAGCTGGGTTACGGTGGAGATATAAACTATAGTCTATGAACACAACGACGTGATGGACGACATTCAGTGACGCGGTGACAGATAGAGTGCAGGACAGTCAGATGTAACGGAGAAGCATACAACACCGCACTGGACAACTCACTCTCTACAGGTGTATAAACCTATCCGCTGATTCAGCTGTGTTACGGTGGAGATATAAACTAGAGACGGAGAAGCATACAACACCAAACTGGAAAACTCTCACTCTCTACTGGTGTATAAACCTGTCCGCTGATTCAGCTGGGTTACGGTGGAGATATAAACTAGAGTCGATGAACACAACGACGTGATGGACGACATTCAGTGACGCGGTGACAGATAGAGTGCAGGACGGTAGGATGTAACGGAGAAACATACAACACCGCACTAGACAACTCTCACTCTCTACTGGTGTATAAACCTGTCCGCTGATTCAGCTGGGTTACGGTGGAGATATAAACTATAGTCTATGAACACAACGACGTGATGGACGACATTCAGTGACGCGGTGACAGATAGAGTGCAGGACAGTCAGATGTAACGGAGAAGCATACAACACCGCACTGGACAACTCACTCTCTACAGGTGTATAAACCTATCCGCTGATTCAGCTGTGTTACGGTGGAGATATAAACTAGAGACGGAGAAGCATACAACACCAAACTGGAAAACTCTCACTCTCTACTGGTGTATAAACCTGTCCGCTGATTCAGCTGGGTTACGGTGGAGATATAAACTAGAGTCGATGAACACAACGACGTGATGGACGACATTCAGTGACGCGGTGACAGATAGAGTGCAGGACGGTAGGATGTAACGGAGAAGCATACAACACCGCACTGGACAACTCTCACTCTCTACTCGTGTATAAACCTGTCCGCTGATTCTGCTGGGTTACGGTGCAGATATAAACTTGAGTCGATGAACACAACGACGTGATGGAAGACATTCAGTGTCGCAGTGACAGATAGAGTGCAGGACAGTCGGATGTAACGGAGTAGCATACAACACCAAACTGGACAACTCTCACTCTCTACTGGTGTATAAACCTGTCCGCTGATTCAGCTGGGTTACGGTGGAGATATAAACTAGATGCGATGAACACAACGACGTGATGGACGACATTCAGTGACGCGGTGACAGATAGAGTGCAGGACGGTAGGATGTAACGGAGAAGCATACAACACCACACTGGACAACTCTCACTCTCTACTCATGTATAAACCTATCCGCTGATTCAGCTGGGTTACGGTGGAGATATAAACTATAGTAGATGAACACAACAACGTGATGGACGAAATTCAGTGACACGGTTGACAGATAGAGTGCAGGACAGTCGGGTGTAACGGAGAAGCATACAACACCGCACTGGACAACTCTCACTCTCTACTGGTGTATAAACCTGTCCGCTGATTCAGCTGTGTTACGGTGGAGATATAATCTATAGTAGATGAACACAACGACGTGATGGACGACATTCAGTGACGCGGTGACAGATAGAATGCAGGACAGTCGGATGTAATGGAGAAGCATACAACACCAAACTGGAAAACTCTCACTCTCTACTGGTGTATAAACCTGTCCTCTGATTCAGCTGGGTTACGGTGGAGATATAAACTAGAGTCGATGAACACAACAACGTGATTGACGACTTTCAGTAACGCGGTGACAGATAGAGTGCAGGTCAGTCGGATGTAACGGAGAAGCATACAACACCGCTCTGGACAACTCTCACTCTCTACTGGTGAATAAACCTGTCCGCTAATTCAGCTGGGTTACGGTGGAGATATAAACTAGAGTCGATGAACACAACGACGTGATGGACGACATTCAGTGACGCGGTGACAGATAGAGTCCAGGACGGTAGGATGTAACGGAGAAGCATACAACACCAAACTGGAAAACTCTCACTCTCTACTGGTGTATAAACCTGTCCGCTGATTCAGCTGGGTTACGGTGGAGATATAAACTAGAGTCGATGAACACAACGACGTGATGGACGACATTCAGTGACGCGGTGACAGATAGAGTGCAGGTCAGTCGGATGTAACGGAGAAGCATACAACACCGCACTGGACAACTCTCACTCTCTACTGGTGAATACACCTGTCCGCTGATTCTGCTGGGTTACGGTGGAGATATAAACTAGAGTCGATGAACACAACGACGTGATGGACGACGTTCAGTGACGCGGTGACAAACAGAGTGCAGGTCAGTAGAGTGTAACGGAGAAGCATACAACACCGCACTGGACAACTCTCACTCTCTACTGGTGAATAAATCTGTCCGCTGATTCAGCTGGGTTACGGTGGGGATATAAACTAGAGTCGATGAACACAACGACGTGATGGACGACGTTCAGTGACGCGGTGACAGACAGAGTGCAGGTCAGTAGAGTGTACCGGAGAAGCATACAACACCGCACTGGACAACTCTCACTCTCTACTGGTGAATAAACCTGTCCGCTGATTCAGCTGGGTTACGGTGCAGATATAAACTAGATTCGATGAACACAACGACGTGATGGACGACATTCAGTGACGCGGTGACAGATAGAGTGCAGGTCAGTCGGATGTAACGGAGAAGCATACAACACCGCACTGGACAACTCTCACTCTCTACTGGTGAATAAATCTGTCCGCTGATTCAGCTGGGTTACGGTGGGGATATAAACTAGAGTCGATGAACACAACGACGTGATGGACGACGTTCAGTGACGCGGTGACAGACAGAGTGCAGGTCAGTAGAGTGTACCGGAGAAGCATACAACACCGCACTGGACAACTCTCACTCTCTACTGGTGAATAAACCTGTCCGCTGATTCAGCTGGGTTACGGTGCAGATATAGAGTCTATGAACACAACGACGTGATGGACGACTTTCAGTGACGCGGTGACAGATAGAGTGCAGGTCAGTCGGATGTAACGGAGAAGCATACAACACCGCCCTGGACAACAACTCTCTCTCACTGCTTCGTGTACTACCAGCTAGTTCATCTCTGAGGTGTAGTGTATAAATGTCTAGAGATACATAAACCGTACAATGGACAATGGTGGGTCATTCGTCATTGAAATAAAATATGAAGTTGATGGATAAATTATACAACAGTGTCCAGTCCCCACGGCCCACATCATTTGTCATTCTGTGCTATGTTGAAATTTAAAATATGTTTTGTATTGTATTTGTACTATTTTAACTTTATTCTTACATACATTTACGTCAGGTTTCCGAATTAAATAAAAATAAAATAGTTTATTTAGTCTCGCCAACTCTAAATAAGATACACTTTTTTAAGTTTCAGTAGCAAGTAGTAATGACTGAAATGGTAACGTTGCATTAGAAACTATAATACAAAATTCAACAAAGGAAACTATGCGCCACCAGTCAATAATTTTTTTACTTTGTATGAGAAATAATGCGAGTATAATCAATTGTGTAACTACTTAATAATAAATAAATGTATTAATATTTAAACAATCATTTTTAATTATTTTCAACTATTACACTTCTTGAACACGCCATATCACGCCATAAACAAGAGAGTTTGAAGCCGTTTAAAATGCAATATATTGAGACAGTTAAGTTTTAAAAATTCACTTAAATGAAATAAGTACTAGAAAGTATTTTTGGATGAATAGTCAGTTATATCTCAGCTTGGTTGGCCCATACAGTCCTAACTGATGATCCTACGGGAACCGAAATCCAGATTTTAAAGATTAGTTGAACTCACTAGATTGCTAAGTTAAGATTTCTCATAATATATCAAAAGTCTTCAATCTTCCATGCATATGTAACATTCAACGGGTATATGTAATAATAAAATTAAAATTGGCTGGGTATCGTTGTGTTCAGAGTGCTCGCCTCACAATTCTCAAGTTCGCCAGGTCGATTCTCAGCAAAATCGAATAACTTGAGTAAAAAGGCTTCATAAGGCACCTCAGTTATACTACAGAATTCATTCAAATTCGCCTTAAAATACGTGCGAGTCCATGTTGGCGACTTATATCATTATAAGGTGAAAAATCGACAACGTTTAGTCCCTCATGGTTTTTATGTTCAATAATGAAAGTAAAACAACTTTAGTTATTTACCCCAACGATAACTTCACAGCCAGAAATAAATTGTATGCTATAGAATTCACCATTCTTCTAATTTCCAGCAAATAGAAAACAAATAACTTCACATTTACAGTATTATCAACTTCACCTTTACAGTTGTATCATTGAGAAACGCTATTGACACATGGTAATGGATGGAACGTAGTAATCCTGGCGCGTTTGTTTTAAGAAGATCTCAAGTTAGTAATGGAGCACACTGCAGTCACAAGTGCACTTTGCTTCGCGTCGCGTCGCTCTCTGGGCTTACAGTTATCACACCAGCTACTTTGATGTTACTAGTTAAATAATCAACCTCAATACACGAAACTGTGCTCATACGGTTTGGATTACGGATAGTCCTTTTATCAAAAATCAATACATGACTTAACGTTAAACCGTTTGCAATTGATTTAATAGTAAGTTTCAAGAAATTGCCTTAGTATACTTACAAAGTTGTGATTTGCTAACAAAACAAAGGTGGCAGGATTGTTTTATGTCATATTTCTATATATAAAATAGTACGTGGTGGCCAAGCCTTACTCGAATGAAAGCTACGTATTGATATCACGAGAATGTTACTTTGACTGGTTTCCGATCAGCTGTTATGATTTGGAACTCCTCCCCCCCGCCGCCACCATGTTAACAATTTCAATTTTTACTTTCTCACCCTTATCCATAGTATATGGAGAAAGTATTGTTTTCGTCAACATTTTCGAATTTGAGTTGTTAGTGGAAATATTCGTTTTGGTGCTCCCTGAATCTAAAAAAAGTTACTTTTACGTGATGTCTGTTTGTCTGTCTGTCTGTCAATCTGTCTGTATGGATGTGTACAGAAGAGCGGGAGACGACACCAGTGGACCGATTTTGACGAAATTTTGTATGTATGTACTAATCCAGGATATCTCCAGGCTTTTTTCATTTTTTGAATTTTTTATTTTTAAGGGTAATTATCCCCCAAAAACCGCCAAAAAACATGAAAAATCAAATTTACTCAAGAACGGCTTTAACGATTTTTATTCAACTTTAGTCGTTTGTAGAGCTTTAGTTCTCCAACAAAATGACACCACCCGCATTTCTGTAAAAATTCGGGTTCAGAAATTACATGACTTAAAACATCAAAAATTCAGTTTTTTGTTTAAAAAAAAAATAAATATAAAAAATATTACTATTCACCATTAAAAGGAGCTCAAAAAACTAAATAAGTTAGTATTTTGAATTACTATTCTACGATTACTGGTTGCGGAGAAAATTTAAATTTTCATTCTACGGTACGTTCGACCGTGCTTTGTATTCTATATTTAGTAAATAACAAGTAATTTATTCATTAAAGTTGGGCTGAAAGTGAGGAAGTATGTGTCAGTTTCCTGATATCGTTTATTACATGAGTTTTTCAGCAAACCTTACTTTTCCTGGGGTTTTGTTTCAAGCCTCTTTTCAAAGTTTAAGCAGATTACGAGATCCATTTCGCATACATTTACATACATTGCTTTTTAGGAGGATTGGAGAAGACTGAGCAATCAACTGATATCAAGATGCATCTCTAAGTAGCTTTTTAGTCAAAATTAATCTATGATATTTTTATGAAGCAACTCAGGTTACAGCATTATTTGTTTTAAGACCTAAATCTGAGTCCAAGATATGCGTAACCATACGGAAGATCCACGGTCCCAAATGTGAAGGTGTTATCGTTACAAACACCTAATCATATGGCATTTTTGAATTTGCTAATTGTACTGTAGTCTTTTTTGAGTTGTAGAAAATTAGTAAACATCAACACTTTTTAATACTTCAATCAGAATCATGTTTTTTTAACAAGGCAAGTCTGGTCTTTGTCCAATTGGAGCTCACTGGGCCGGTATAACTTTAATCCCACGTTGCACCGGCGCGCGGCGGTGGAGATGTAATGGATCACGGGCCGTGATGGATGACGTAATGCTCCGGATACATTTGTCCCCTCACAACAACCCTATCCTCAACCCCTCTGTACCATCCATCGTCACCACTGAAAAACTCTCGCTGAAAATAACTCTAAATGGTGCCACTGCTGTTTATAAAGGTGAAGTCGGGCGGATAAATGCTTAGAGTTTGATTTTCTAAAGTAATTATGATTCGTTTTATGTCAATTTGTTTTATCAAATGTAAACTTTAGTTGATTATAGGTATACCTAACAGACCACATGAGTGCTGGATCACAGTACAATACAAAGCTTTTAGTTATCATAGTATATTTATTTGTTAATCGTAATGTTGTCGTAATGTATTTCGCTTATATTTTAGGGTTTGTTATCATTAAACCCTAGGGATTGTTGTTATTAAACTTGCTGGAAATGCTGGAAAGTGCTCCTTGGTGCTCCATTATTGTTATAATAAATCCTAAGACCGCCACATCACTTTTTAAAATTAAAGATTTCTTGAAGGAGATTTAACCAATGCACAGCTATATAGGGATCTCACTACAGAGCCGAAAGGTTACAAAGCTATTCGCCATTAAAACCTACAACAATTTTAATTGAGCCAGACCAAGGTCTCATTGTGGCTTCTGGCTTTCCGGTCATCCTGTTTTCTAAGAAGCGGTTTTCTTTTGGCACAGACCTCCTGTTCAATAATTGATGATGTCCTCTTTTTAAGCCCTTCCCAGTGAAATAAGCAGATGGTTGTGTTCTTCAATCGGATTGGCACAATTCTTCAAGCTTTTGAGACCCGCTACTTCTATTACCAGTTTAGGAGTCAGGTTGTGATGATGTTTATTAAGTTCAACGGTTAAACGGTTCAGTCACACGAACCGTTGGCAGTGAAATAAGCAGGTGGTTGTGATCTTCAATCAGACTGGCATATTTATCCAAGCTTTTGAAAACAGCTGCTTCTAATACCAGTTTAGGAGTCAGGTTGTGGTTATGTTTATCAAGTTCTCCTTTTCTCTCTGTCGCACGAGCCGTTGGCAACATTTCTGCTCAGCAGCGTAAACAGTTGCAGCGCCTGCGTAACTCTGTTTATCGCCTGCTGACGGAGACATCAGCTGTTTACTAACACAGTGCCTGTAGTGTCGCCGGAGTTGGCGACGTCAACAACATTCTGCTGGTCAGCGAGTGTGTCATTGTATATGTTATTACTGACTCCGCCTTTGATCCGCTCAGTGAGCTCCTTGTCCAATCTTTTAATAGTTAAAGAAATGTTTCCTTCGTGTCCAGTGTTGGGTATTGAGGAATGGTATATATTAGGATGCGTGTACCGATGCGTGTACACGAAATTTATACATACACCTGTTCATAGGTTATTTATTTAACAAACATTGCTGATTCTATACTGCCTTTTTCAATAAAATGAAGTATGCCATGTAATCAGATTCACAAAATATCAATGTGAAATCTAATAGGTAACCCAACGTTGGTAAACTAAATCAAAATAGCTTAAACATGAACTAAGAATACTAAGAATCTCTCTATACTCTTACGCTATTTCATCACGTAAGGGGAGGAGCTCTCAATTGTCATTACGAAAAAAATTGTGTTTTCTTACATTAGGCAATCAGCTGAGCTAGTCAATCAGTCTGCTTATACTAAGGAGGGAATGTCTAAAAATCGTATTACTAACGAAACCATTTTTGTGCAAAAAATATATCAGGTAAAACCAACGAGGCGTAAATAAATATAGAGCTTTCGTCTCGTGTTAAAAAAGTGAAGCCTCACTGGAGGATATTTGTGAACAAAACATCTTGCCAAAGAGTAATAAAGACTACCATAGGTTGTGAAGAGGGGATTTGACTGGTTAGCATATGTGTTGCCATGGAGACTGGATGGTATAGAGGGTCAAAATGGCGGTCAGCATGAAGGCACAGTTTTTTACCCCAGACGAGACCTCTATATAAATTTACCTCGTTGGGTAAAACAATCAACAGTAATATCTGAAAGCTGTCAATAAAAACCTGGCAGTTTGAAAATATAGCTGATAAAGTTAAGTATACAAATTGCCTAAATACGTTAAAAATATATATTAAGCTTACTTAGAGCTGTTATTTTTAGACCAACGTTTGATGACACCTTCGGAGAAAACCTCAATATAGAGACAAAAAGTTCTAATATGACTCCCACCTTTGATATCCTAAATCTTTTACTTCATTAAAAATAAGGTTATTCAACTGTCCGAGGGAATTCTCACCACTCTACGTGAAAAGACTTTGGATTATTTAAGTCAGAATAAACAATATGTTTCAACAAACAAACTTGAGACTAGGTCAATAATGAGGCCAGGTGCGGCTCAATACGGTACGGGTCCGTTATCGATGTGCCGAGAACTTCTAACGGAGGTTTGTTGACTCCAAATGTGACTGGAATTAATTCCTAATAAAATATACAGAGACACCCCGGCGTCGTCAGTTGTAGTTGTCGTCGGCGGTGACGGCGGGGGGGGGCGTCTGTCTTGTGTAATCAAATGCGCTACCGGACAGCTCGCATTTGTTGCCTTGGGTTGTTGAATTTCAAGTTTACTGATTAAAGGTCATAAGTTCAGACAATTTACAGTATAAAAACTATACTTATTCATCCGTTTGTGCACTCAAATTAACAACTTCTGGTATATCAGACGTAATTAATGTTGCAATGTAACAATCTTACAAAAAACTATCGGATCAAAAGTCAGAAACACCTTATATTTTGTATTGATTAATTTTAAAGATCATATATGGTCATACCTAAAGAGCAGCGATCAGAAGTCAATATGATCGCAAAATATGATCGAGTATAGTTGGGTCACATGTGACATGTGGCCCTCTACCCGGACATGCGACATGTGCTCTGCATAACACCGGTTATCATCACGAATTCTATGACATGGGCTTATGGGTATGATCAGTTTAAATTTAACAAGAAATAACATTACCGTCCGACCGATCAGAACTGGAGTTATGATTAGGAAATTCAATTTCAAAATGGTTATGGTTATTTCAAAATGGTTAAATATTTCAGTTTTAGTTTTCAGTGTTCAGTAAGGTTATTACTTTTTTATTTCTTGCAGTACTCAACGTACAATAGAACCTTAAGTGTAGTTAGAGCAACTACGAACGACTTTCAAGGGAACATTACATTAACTTCAGTGCTTGATTTGGGGAAGGGGGACGGAGATAAGCCTAATGTACAAATGTTTAAAATTATTTAAGTTTAAATGAGCTAAATAAACTGGGTCACGATTCACTTAAAGATTTACGATTAGCTATTTAAATAACTGATATTCTACTTGTAAACAGTGGAATAACTTTGTATTGCAGGTCTTAATTACCCTTTATTTAATTTGTTAAACCTTGACAGACTACTGAAAACTATTCGGAATCAAAATAATTTTAAAATAATAATAGGAACACACGTTTTTGTCAATGACAGCGGTGAAGCACATGACTCCAAAGTCGTGTTAGTATGGAAAAGTGTAGTATAGAAAGCCCGTATCATAATCAGTCAATCTATTTGCCTAACTCCTTTACATTTGCGCAGAGATGTTTTCCGTTACCTTTCCCTCAAGTTTTATCTTTAGAGTAATATTGTTAACCATGAATCATTTTAAAGACCTCCCATCTGTTGGTGAAAGTCAGATATCCGACCAGGCACGGTAGAGATTTGCGCACTCCTAGGCATCGCCTGACACTTTCTGAAATGGATATATATATGTTCTATCGGACCTCCCTTCTTCAATAAACTTCCAGCAGGTATAAAAAAGTGCAATGAAAAGAAACTTGGTGGTTTTAGAAGATTGCTTTGAAACTTTTAAATTAATCGAAAAAGAGTTTTACAGTGTGCAGGAGTTCCTGTCTACTCAAATCATAGACGAAGGGTATTTTATTTAGATATAGATTAGAAGTAATATATGATTCAGTAAGGTTAATACTGATATACTATGTTAGACAAAATGCATTGTGTGTTATAATTTAAAAGTCTGAGCTATGCATTCTGAGATATGCATACTGTATGTATTCTATTTGGAAACACGTACGTAATGTCTTATGAAGCAGCAACTACTGACGAACCGTCGCCTACAAAAACAAGGGTCCAAGTGAAAGCCTTTCATCCATCACCACTGACAGCAGTGTATTTGAGTCAGGCATAATGATGGAGTGTGTACCAATGCAATAGCCATGGATCAACGTTGTCAACAATCAATTAATTAATCAATTGATTCGCCAGTACCGATTAGCCCAGCTCCCCGGGTGTTTTGTTAGTGGTTGGTTATGTCGTCTATTTATGATGTTGATCTTTTATTAAGCTTATCTATTCTTATATCAAGCAGGTTTACAAATTATTAGTTTTCGTTTTCCATGTTTTCACTCTCTGTGTGGAAATGTCATAACTCAAAATGTAAGCTACCTCATTCAGTATCACACGCGCAGTTAACAAACAAAAGGTGCGGCTTTCATACCAGTGAAAATTGCATCAGATACCTCGTACATAAAGAAGGTTACAATAAGTATACAATGGACACCCATTGGCATTGGTCAGCACATCTCCCACTTTTACTGCAACCTCAATAGACCCCCTTTGGGAAGTTTTCCATGACTTCATCCGGCTGGTTGGTCCCAAAAATCTTAAACAATGTAAAATCGAATAGATTCGCAAATTATCCTTTTGTATCAGAGGAAACGAATATCCACTAACCTAGACTTCCATGTATTAAACCAAGCTGTTCGCTTATTCTGGATCCAACTTTTGTTCCAGAATTGCTTTCCTCGCTCCTGCAGATGCTGTGATCGTAACAGATTAGCGATAACAGTGACAAAACATCGCGATAACGCACGACACATTGTCGAGATAAGCCAGACAATGGAGGCCGACAGACACATTCAACACGGCTGATAATTGTTGCTAAACCGCCGGCGCCGCGCCGGCCGATCTGACCGGCTGTAATGCGATCACAGAGAAGAAAGAATTATTTCTTCTCTGTGTTACGATTGGGATTATCAAATGAACATGCACAGAATGTTACTCGACACGAGGAACGTTTATTTCTAATTTGTGTGAAAATGTCGCGGGTGAATGTTGTTTAGTTGCATATTTACTACAATTGCTGAATTACAATATATTTTCAATACCGCACTCCTGGAGTAAAACAGTCAATACACAAACTGTAACTAACTTTATAAATAAGTCTGTAGCAATTTAGGCTATAACAAATAAGTTGGTGTCTTCACTTATGTTTCTCCGTTAGTGTGTTTGGAGCCATATATTTGAGCTTTATTACATCCTGGAATATTTTAGCCAGCTGACAGTCAATGTGACAACTTTATTAGCCTACATAGCTACAATTAATTGCATATGTCCTTCAACAAAAATTCACATATTTGACTACAATAATTTATTACATTAAAATTTGACCATATAATCCTGTAAATGTTCTGAACTAAAAAACATGAAAGAGACTGATATTTCTTCTTCTCTTATATGGTTAAAGAGGTAAATGTATACATACTTTATGTTTTAATAAACAGACTAGCAGGGTAACAGTTTACATACATCATATCGCAGAACAAAAGTTGAGGGGTCATTATAAAAGGGAAAAGATGAACTATTCTTAAACATTTTCAACTAACTTTTTCATAACAATTTACCTCCAAACAACATTTTTACTAGGCCAACTCAAAATTTGTGATGGATTTCGAAATCTGATTTGTATTGAAACTTTGTTTTATAAATTTGGAAACCCCTGAAAAAACATTACAATTCTAAGCGATGCCGGTGCTGAAGTTTATATTGTAATAGATTATTTTACTATTCTCAAGGAAGACCAGAGCGGAGGGGGTGCTACTCACATAAGTTAACTGCAGATTCACGCGGGCGCAGTATACACGAAACTGATGCAGATTCACGCGGGCACAGTATACTCGCAACCAATGTAGATTCACGCGGGTGCAGTATACTCGCAACTGATGCAGATACACGCGGGCGCAGTATACTCGCAACCAATGTAGATTCACGCGGGTGCAGTATACTCGCAACTGATGCAGATTCACGCGGGTGCAGTATACTCGCAACTAATGCAGATTCACGCGGGCGCAGTATACACGAAACTGATGCAGATACACGCGGGCACAGTATACTCGCAACCAATGTAGATTCACGCAGGTGCAGTATACTCGCAACTGATGCAGATTCACGCGGGCGCAGTATACACGAAACTGATGCAGATTCACGCGGGCACAGTATACTCGCAACCAATGTAGATTCACGCGGGTCCAGTATACTCGCAACTGATGCAAATACACGCGGGCACAGTATACTCGCAACCAATGTAGATTCACGCGGGTGCAGTATACTCGCAACTGATGCAGATTCACGCGGGCGCAGTATACTCGCAACTAATGCAGATTCACGCGGGCGCCGTATACTCGCAACTGATGCAGATTCACGCGGGCGCAGTATACTCGCAACTGATGCAGATTTACGCGGGAGTAGTATACACGCAACTGATGCAGATTCACGCGGGTGCAGTATACTCGCAACTGATGCAGATTCACGCGGGCACAGTATACTCGCAACTGATGCAGATTCACGCGGGCGCAGTATACTCGCAACTGATGCAGATTCACGCGGGCACAGTATACTCGCAACTGATGGAGATTCACGCGGGTGCAGTATACTCGCAACTGATGCAGATTCACGCGGGCACAGTATACTCGCAACTGATGGAGATTCACGCGGGTGCAGTATACTCGCAACTGATGCAGATTCACGCGGGTGCAGTATACTCGCAACTGATGCAGATTCACGCGGGCACAGTATACTCGCAACTAATGCAGATTCACGCGGGCGCAGTATACTCGCAACTGATGCAGATTCACGCGGGCACAGTATACTCGCAACTGATGGAGATTCACGCGGGTGCAGTATACTCGCAACTGATGCAGATACACGCGGGCGCAGTATACTCGCAACTAATGCAGATTCACGCGGGCGCCGTATACTCGCAACTGATGCAGATTCACGCGGGCGCAGTATACTCGCAACTGATGCAGATTTACGCGGGAGTAGTATACTCGCAACTGATGCAGATTCACGCGGGTGCAGTATACTCGCAACTGATGCAGATTCACGCGGGCACAGTATACTTGCAACTGATGCAGATTCACGCGGGCGCAGTATACTCGCAACTGATGCAGATTCACGCGGGCACAGTATACTCGCAACTGATGGAGATTCACGCGGGTGCAGTATACTCGCAACTGATGCAGATTCACGCGGGCACAGTATACTCGCAACTGATGGAGATTCACGCGGGTGCAGTATACTCGCAACTGATGCAGATTCACGCGGGTGCAGTATACTCGCAACTGATGCAGATTCACGCGGGCACAGTATACTCGCAACTAATGCAGATTCACGCGGGCGCAGTATACTCGCAACTGATGCAGATTCACGCGGGCACAGTATACTCGCAACTGATGGAGATTCACGCGGGTGCAGTATACTCGCAACTGATGCAGATACACGCGGGCGCAGTATACTCGCAACCAATGTAGATTCACGCAGGTGCAGTATACTCGAAACTGATGCAGATTCACGCGGGCGCAGTATACTCGCAACTAATGTAGATTCACGCGGGCGCCGTATACTCGCAACTGATGCAGATTCACGCGGGCGCAGTATACTCGCAACTGATGCAGATTTACGCGGGCACAGTATACTCGCAACTGATGGAGATTCACGCGGGTGCAGTATACTCGCAACTGATGCAGATACACGCGGGCGCAGTATACTCGCAACTAATGCAGATTCACGCGGGCGCCGTATACTCGCAACTGATGCAGATTCACGCGGGCGCAGTATACTCGCAACTGATGCAGATTTACGCGGGAGTAGTATACTCGCAACTGATGCAGATTCACGCGGGTGCAGTATACTCGCAACTGATGCAGATTCACGCGGGCACAGTATACTTGCAACTGATGCAGATTCACGCGGGCGCAGTATACTCGCAACTGATGCAGATTCACGCGGGCACAGTATACTCGCAACTGATGGAGATTCACGCGGGTGCAGTATACTCGCAACTGATGCAGATTCACGCGGGCACAGTATACTCGCAACTGATGGAGATTCACGCGGGTGCAGTATACTCGCAACTGATGCAGATTCACGCGGGTGCAGTATACTCGCAACTGATGCAGATTCACGCGGGCACAGTATACTCGCAACTAATGCAGATTCACGCGGGCGCAGTATACTCGCAACTGATGCAGATTCACGCGGGCACAGTATACTCGCAACTGATGGAGATTCACGCGGGTGCAGTATACTCGCAACTGATGCAGATACACGCGGGCGCAGTATACTCGCAACCAATGTAGATTCACGCAGGTGCAGTATACTCGAAACTGATGCAGATTCACGCGGGCGCAGTATACTCGCAACTAATGTAGATTCACGCGGGCGCCGTATACTCGCAACTGATGCAGATTCACGCGGGCGCAGTATACTCGCAACTGATGCAGATTTACGCGGGCGCAGTATACTCGCAACTAATGTAGATTCACGCGGGCGCCGTATACTCGCAACTGATGCAGATTCACGCGGGCGCAGTATACTCGCAACTGATGCAGATTTACGCGGACGTAGTATACTCGCAACTGATGCAGTTTCACGTGGGTGCAGTATACTCGCAACTGATGCAGATTCACGCGGGTGCAGTATACTCGCAACCAATGTAGATTCACGCGGGTGCAGTATACTCGCAAGTGATGCAGATTCACGCGGGCGCAGTATACTCGCAACTAATGCAGATTCAAGCGGGCGCAGTATACTCGCAACTGATGTAGATTCACGCGGGCACAATATACTCGCAACTGATGCAGATTCACGCGGGTGCAGTATACTCGCAACTAATGCAGATTCACGCGGGCGCAGTATACTCGCAACTGATGCAGATTCACGCGGGCGCAGTATACTCGCAACTGATGCAGATTCACGCGGGCGCAGTATACTCGCAACTGATGCAGATTCACGCGGGCGCAGTATACTGGCAACTGATGCAGATTCACGCGGGCGCAGTATACTTGCAACTGATGCAGATTCACGCGGGCGCAGTATACTTGCAACTGATACAGATTCACGCGGGCGCAGTATACTCGTAACTGTTGCAGATTCACGCGGGCGCAGGATACTTGCAACTAAGTTATTAATAAAATCTAAGTTGAGGTATTGTTTTAAAGCTTTTAATACATTCATAAAGACTTCGAATTACTTATTCAAAACTGTATTTCGTTCGCGATATCAAAACATTTAAAATATGAGATTAATTTCCAAAATCATTAGGCCTGTGTTAAAACAGAACATAATTTAGAAAAGTGATTCCATGTCTCACTATACAGTTTCTTTAGCTTTTAAAAAATATCTTACCTGGTGTCTTACTTATATTATTAAAAAGTAAACCATGCCTGCCACTAACCAACTACTGTACCACTATGCTCAATTATCTTACACCGGCGGCCTGTAGTGAACGGTAGTGGGGCGCGGCAATTCTTCACTAGGCTAACTGCTTCAAAATATTGTTGGGAGTGTATTTTTATTCATTAACATTTTAGGTTAATTAATTAGTTTTCTGAAAATTAAACTCAAACTCTACATTAAGATGATGTTTAGCACACAAAAGAACATTACAGGAAGACAGGTAACCAAGTATCAATGAAACTCTTTTAATGCCAAACTAGTTGGTATTTTAAACAAGTGTTCATCATTATTTTCGAAAAATAAATTTTATGTTTTTAACTTATAAATAAAACATACAAAATGGCTTACTCGTTCTAAATTGCTGGGAACTGTTAGATTTCCCTCATTGACTCGGATTTCAGAATTTAAAATGCTTATTTTGTGTTTAGAATTAAAATGCCTCCAAAATCTCAACTTTCCAAAACCAAAACCATCTACCATAGGGTGGTAACTAATTTAATTATAAACCACTGAGGACGGCGCCCCTATTCAGGATCCCTCACAGTTCGTTTAAAAATGAGATTATAAGGGAAGGATTATTTTACATTTGACGATTTACTACCCTTGGATCAATATGAAAACTGCCTAGTGAACCGAATGGTTTGTCAAATTACAACATTTCCAGACTGAATAATTATTTTCATTGTATTCTCTCAAGATTATGATAATTCTAAAAATTACGATCGTTCAGCAATTATAGCCTTATTTTAATAAAATGACTAATAATTCAGTGTTCTCATTTAGATGTCTCTATCCTCAGTTATACATTGTATATTGTTAACTATGGATTACAGTATGCATTTTACATTGTAAATGTACGCACGTACAGGTACGTCATATGCAGCACGAACTGTACATTTATGATGTGTTCAAGAATTTATCGTGATGCTGCTGCACCAATCGTTCATTGTTTTATTGTATTTATTCTTTATTAATCCTACTATTTAATTAACCTGTGTTAAGTAGTATTTTTTATAGAGAAATTTGAATTTTAGAATTTCAGTACAAAAAGTCTAATACAAAAACAACTAGTTCGCACGCAGCACGCTGACGTGAGGGAAGTGAATTTCCACATAAATACTTTTAAAACTCAAAATCAGTATAAAAACATGCATTAATTCCAATTTTTATTAAAATCTTAAAACAGTGATTTTTTTGCTGTTCTGATGCTCCTGGTTTCATTTACCTGCAAAGCTGGGAATACAATTTTGCGTATTATAATGTTAGTAGAAGGTCCAGACAGGCTTAAAAGTAGGTGTGAGGTTGCTGGGGATGGTAAAAGTACTCTAACAAAGGAGGAATAACAGGCTTTTCTAGTGTAAAACCCCACAAGACAACGTGTACTGTGTTTAGTCGAAACACATTTTCTTTAATAACTTGATAAATATGTATGATAGAATGACGAGAGAGGGCTTAAAACTTTCGCCTCACTACTTCCCATCTTTGTACATGCGTTAATTTTACATTCGGGGCTTTTCTGACCCTTTTTGGGCCCAAAAACTCAAAATTTTAAAGATTAATCCCCAAAAAAGGGGTTTCGAGTTTTCCGATTGTTTTGCCCAACGAACTTGTCCAACTGATTACAGAAAGGAACGTCCCTACCAAATTTGAAGTAAATCGGACAAAATATGCAACCGCTAGAGTGCAAACACACACACACACACACACAAACACACACACACACACACACACACACACACACACATATATTTAAATACATATATGTATATATATATATATATATATATATGTCTATATATGCATATATATATAGATATATATACAATTTTGAACGACCCCCCAAAACGTGTTCAGGGGGTCACGTGAGGAACTTCTATGATGGCCTCGGGCTTAAGTTTCACCGTGCGGGTCATGCTAATACTGTAGTTCACTTTCCAAAGGAAATTCATTAATAAATGATAAAGATTAATGCTGCAGTAATTATACACACTTTGTCTTAGGTTGAATGAGAAGGTATTTACATATTTTCATTGATATAATACATACTGAACTATGTAGAACACAATATTATAAGAAAGTAAACAAACTATGATTATTTTTAAAATAAAGTTTCAATTATTTTTTAACTTCGCGAACTTAATGGAATCAGTTTATAAACTAATATGTTCCCCAAACTAAAATTATTTAAATTTGTTTAAATACATACAATCTTCTTATTTAACTTTTAGTTGCAACCGTATCCAGGTATATATGTAGCTATTTTTGTTATAATGTTAAAGATATTGTAAAACATTTGGTATATATTTTAGAGATTTAACGAAATATATTTTGTATTTAATGAACCTAACCCAATTATCGCCGTGTATACACTATCATTTCAGTACTACTATTTGTTCTTCTTACATGAATTCAAGCGAATTGTATATAATACTTGGTAAATTCATTATTTAGAGTAGTAATTTCATTGAAATATTTAACCGATTTATCTTTTAGTGTAATTATGCGTACCTATAAAAATGTATTATAACGTACTTTAAAGTACCAAAACGTACACGATTTAGAATAAGGTATAAATCAATTGACAGAATACTCATTACATACTATTAAAATAAATCCATGGTTTGTTAACATTATTTTAAATTCACACATCACATGCCCAATTCCAAATGTAAACATCACAAATATTGATAATCACGAGATTGATATTGACGCCGGTACCGCTCAATGAGATGCGACCTCCCATAAAGTTGTACCACATGTTTACTTTAAATCCTCCGTAATACACAAAGTGACACAAATAACGTTACAGTTTACACCAACTCACCAGTGCAAGTGACGGGATAGTGCAGAGATATCACGATAGAACTTCACTATCACTACGACACTGTATGTTCTAGACTGTACACATCCACACCGCAGCGAACCGCGCCGATACTGACACATGCGCACTTCCAACAAGCCATTGCTGCGCTCTGTGGGCCGCGCGGGGAACTACGTGCACACAGAGTACACACGGCTACTCCGCCTGTCACGAACATAGAGTACTAGTTGATAAACACTTCTCCAATATCCACTGATTAACTTTCTGGGTAGTTAATTAGACGTCTTTTAGCAGCATTACAACCAAATTTGTATTTATATCACCAAAAGATCTCTATTTTTGTCCATAATTTTAGTAATATTTCTCCTTTAATTATTTGTCTTTTACCGAATACTTCACTTATTACGTATTAAATTTAAAAATATGAGTTTCCTAGAGTATAACTTCAATTTCACTATTAGATACCTTTTCAGCATATCAAGTTTTAGTTTTATAAAGAACATAGCTTGTCAAATCATTATATTGCAACTTGTAAGATAAATATTGTCTATAAATGAACACTTCAAAGTTGAATTAAATATTCACAATTCCAATTATGTAAAAACGATAGTCCCATCAAGCGTAAGCTAATGGAAGAATTATAAGTAGCCCACATCGAAATTTGTGAAATCCTTTAAAACCATATAAATGACCTAATTAAATAATGTCATTTTTTTCTACAAACATGCAATGTTTTAATCATTTTCTAAGCCGGCACTTGTTCTAATATCCCTCAAACCGCTTATTAAAACACTAGATTGTAGTACGGGTTTTAGCTTTGCCCTGGGGGACTGAATGCTGAACATCAAAGTGCCTACCTAGAACCAAATTTTCATCTCACAAACAAGCTAAATGACAATGATTTAGTGAAACCTCTATTGTAAATACCAGCCCATTCTGCCGTGTTTAGACTGCTGCCTGCGGCCTGATACTGCTGCCTTCACTGTAATCAGAGCAAGCGGACTCGGACTAAACACACCTTCGGCAACTGTTGGACACAAATGATTATACTTCTGATGAGTTTACTTGATGTTACTACAAATGAGAACTGTTTTTATTTCATATTAATCTAAGTTTAAATACCCCCGTCGCAGCAAACCAGCATACTCAGCGAATTTCCAGTGCATGCGTATGTTTCTCACTACCACATCAAGCCACTCACCAAGTTTCATAAAAATACATGAATAAATAAGTGATATATAGCATTTTATTTATTATCCATAAGAATAACATTAGGGCTGGCTACGTAGGTTTGCTGCAACGAGAAATATAAGAAATGTGTTTTTAAGCAATTCTCGATATAACTCAACCAGGTGGAAGCTACATACCAAGTTTTAGTAATTTATGTTCATAATATATAAATTTGAACGAATAGTGGTTTTGGCAACAGGGGACCTCAAAACAAAAAGTTATCATGGGCTCGGGCTTAAGTCTTACCATGAGACTTGCGGTAATAGCTTCTTTCCTATAGGGGAAATTCGCTAAAACGTAAAAAGGACTTAAATAATTAACAATAATCTATGAGAACATTTATTCAAGCCTGTTAGCATGGTAGGTGAACTAGCACGGTGTTGCCTGCCGCCACATAGGTCTCGGATTAAAATTCCTAAACTACGATCCGGGGGAGAGGTGTGGCTTTCTGACTCACGTCAGTAAATGCCCTAAATATCTGTACGCCGTCGGATTAAAAGATTAAGCGGTTCCGTCCTAATCCTGTCTGGAAAAACAGAATTCTTCCAGACCTCGGAGTCATTACGAAATTCAAGAGACCAGCCAAATTGCATGTAATCCCGTTGGACCCCTTCCAGATGGAACCTGGTTGCTGCACATTTTCCTAAAGTGTCCTCTGGTGGAAAAGATTAAGGACTCACAGATTTTTGCTTTGGTCGCAATCGTCAATATTATTATCATGTCATATTAGGAAATCATATTTTTTAACAATTTTGATGAATGCCAACGGCCTATAACCCAAAGACTCATAACTTCTTGAGATAGTCATTTTAATAACACAAAAGTTGACATTCATTCTACTTACTATACGTAGCATTAGTAAATACTGCCCTCAAAAATAATTGGTGTGATTAAATATTCTTATTCTTATGCTTATTTACAGTGTTATTTTACAATTTCCATATTCTGCTGTTGCCTTCGGGAAAGGTTTTATTTTATTTTACTACAATTTGATAAATTTAATTTATTATAATTACCGACAACATCAAACTAACAGCTTAATAAACGACGAGCTTTGCTGGCATACAAGATTGATAAGCTTTGCTTGAATACAGTTTTAGGATAAGAGGGTAGCGCTTCGATAGAAGAAAATACTGACAAGGCTGGTCGAACTAAGCAAAATACTGACAAGGTTGGTCGAACTAAGCAAAATACTGACAAGGCTGGTCGAACTAAGCAAAATACTGACAAGGCTGGTCGAACTAAGCATAAAGAAGGACTTTTTTATTACAGTGTCGAGCTTTTATTTTAGGAAGTGTAAGCAAAAGGTGGAGAAACTAAGCTAGGAGAATGGCTAGTTGAATAGAAGGGACCAAGTCGCCTAACTAGATAACTATCTTTATTTGCTCTGGTCATAGCGAAATGTATAACAAATGTTTAGTTGTTATTTAAATTTTTGTAATTTTTTGTGGTTGAGTTATCTTCCACTCATATAAGATGAATAGATTGCTTTGTTTTTCGCCCGACTTTTGTTCGACTTCGTTAATTTGCTTAATTTATAAGTTTTTGATAACATCAGTCAGTTTCTGTTAGTTACAATTAAATTGAATTGCAGCTTTTACTTATAAGACTGGTATTATTTGAATAACTCATGTCTCTTTAATGTCACTACAAAATCGAAATTGACCTGGAATCGGTATACAATTTAGAGTTTACCGTTGTACCAGACCGATTTGCAATAGAACCAACCCCAAAACATATACGGTTCATATTAAATGTGGAGTTTCCATTTCGCGCCTGATATGATATTCTGGCGTTGAACCTCTAAATAATGGAGTAACCTGAACCTAATCTCGCCAAGGTTCGCATACCGATGAGACCGAGGCTACTATACGAGGCCCGGGGGCGGCGCGGCGCTCTTCTATTAAAGGAGGCATTAACTGCGTTTATGCTTACTAATGTGGATTATAAACGCCTTGTGTAAACAATAGGGAGCTCTGGGGATTCGGGACACCAAACTACAGCTACCGAGCTGGCGGCGATGGCGCTGTGTGTCTTAAGATGTTGACGTTATGTCGCGTCGCTCAGTTTGGTTTTGTTATTGTTTGAAAATTATTACGAATTTAAACTTGGTTTTACATATTGCCCTTGAAATAATAAAAATCAATAAAACTAGTTAAAACAGTTAATAAATACTTCCGTGATTATTTATTAAATATGGTCTTATGAACCGTCTGCGATGCTTTTTTTACTGTTACTCGAGCAATTG
The DNA here is from genome assembly GCA_963675035.1 of Allygus modestus. Classification (NCBI taxonomy): domain Eukaryota; kingdom Metazoa; phylum Arthropoda; class Insecta; order Hemiptera; family Cicadellidae; genus Allygus; species Allygus modestus. The sequence goes on along the minus strand of OY776112.1, from coordinate 259,581,676 downwards.
CCGAAGAACTCATCATTTATTTCTGTTGACAATGCAGATAATACGTTTACTTATTTTTTGTCTGTACTTTTTGCATATAAACCATTATAGACATGTAGTGTGTGGCAGATGGTATTCTAGTTGAAACATAGTTGTAAAATATATGTCTTGTTTAATTAGTAACGAATGTAATAATGCAGACAGAATATTATTTATGCGAACAAGTTATAACAAACCTCATTAACCAATTACATACAAGAAATACCAAGCAATTACGATTCCTTTAAAGAATTATATTTGTTGTGGGTAAATGTCTTGAGTTTAGTTTGTGTTGGTTTTTTATACCTATTCAAACAAATTTTGAAAATATTACGCTTTTTAAAAGGCCTGTATTTATTCTTTTATTAAAGAATTTTCTATTTTGAAACGGTTAACTATTTTGAACTCGTCTAATCTAAACTTAATTTTAACAAAACTGCTATGAAACTATAACTTTTGTTGGCATTTTAATGAATATCGGAAAAACGTTTAAAACCCAACATAAAAGTAACTAGGCCAACTTTACATAATAATAAACGTCATTTTGAATAAATTTACATTTTAAATTAATATAAACAACAAACATATTTTGCTAGACTAGTAATGGACATCTATTTCAACTTTTAACCAAGAAATTTCAAAATAAAAAATGCCAACACCTATTGAAATCCTACCTGTTATTTTTTAAATAATAAACATTTCATTATTTTCAATATTGAGCTCTTAGTACATTATGAATAGCCATCAATCTATGTTGTGTTTTACGTAGTTCGAACAACCCAGACTTAACACTTGACGTAACTAAGGGGAGAAGCGCAATATACCTGCAGTGGAGAGCAAAAAGCGTGACATGTCTCCAATTCGCACTCGCGACAAAACCTAGAGGCCGACACGACACAATGTCGCAACAAAACAGCGATATCTTGCTACCACCCTCGACCGCCCTGAATGTGAGACGCGAAATTGCGAGGGTGGGATGATAGCATCCCTTCCCAAGGGGACGATCCAGCGTTTTGAAATTGGGACTATAATTGTTAAGCCATAATAGCAATTCAATGTAATTTCAATAATAAGCGACAGCAACTCCAAACCAGGGCAGCGATTCGCGGCCTTTATAGGGAATACAGAGATATTTCATACAATTAGCCACGAATCGTTAAGTATAATAAAAAACGTTGTTTTACTTTAGTATTCTTCAAATCCAAATGTTTGAACACCTAAAATAGTAAACTAAAATCAATTACAGATTTTGGAAAATATTTTTTATTTTTTTACTTTATATTCAAATACTCAGCAGACGTGTTACAACCGCAGACTGTGAGGGGGTTACGGTGGGGCCATCCAAGGGCTTAGCCAGGCTGGCAGGTTAATGCCGATATACTGCGACCGCAACCAACCCGTGAAATTTTATGCAAATTGCTGCGGCAAATATTTTTTATTTCACCCGCAAACGCTGATGATTTGTTATATTATCAAATTTTCCATACTTTTATTAATTTTACTTGTTCTGTGTGTTTAAGGTCTTGCCGTATGATATGTTAAGACGGTCTAATTGTGTTGTTGGTCTACAAAACCTTTTAATTTGAATTTTTTGTTCAAATTTAAAAAAAAATTATTTCAAATGAGGTAAAGAACTATTATTTTCAAATACAGTTAAAACGCTAATTTTAGAATGCACGTGTTCAAATAGGAATTCCGCCGTGCCAAATTTGAAGGTGTTATCGTGACAAACCCCCAACATATTGCATGTCAAAATATTCGTTAGTTAAATTTATTATTTATTCGTTAGTCTAAATTTATCTGATACATACGAACCAACATTCAGAAAATGCCCAAATTTATCCCAAGGCTAAGCTTGTTTACCTCAAATTCCAATGTTTATCTTTCGGAGATAATACAAATTTATCTGGTCAGATGATTTATGTATTATTCGTAAAAGTTAATTAATTATTCCAGATAATTCAGCACAAACTAAAGCTTTTCGCTCTCGACAAATTATCCAGTGTAACCAGGATCGTTAGCAATGTATCCAGTGTAACCAGGATCGTTAGCAATGTATCCAGTGTAACCAGGATCGTTAGCAATGTATCCAGTGTAACTAGGATCGTTAGCAATGTATCCAGTGTAATCAGGATCGTTAGCAATGTATCCAGTGTAACCAGGATCGTTAGCAATGTATCCAGTGTAACCAGGATCGTTAGCAATGTATCCAGTGTAACCAGGATCGTTAGCAATGTATCCAGTGTAACCAGGATCGTTAGCAATGTATCCAGTGTAACCAGGATCGTTAGCAATGTATCCAGTGTAACCAGGATCGTTAGCAATGTATCCAGTGTAACCAGGATCGTTAGCAATGTATCCAGTGTAACCAGGATCGTTAGCAATGTATATTCATTGTCGTTAGGCTTTGTTACTTGCAAATTTGTAAAGAAATTAAAGCTGAGTAAATATCTGATAGTTCGATATAATTGAATTGATCTTTAAGAACCATAAACAACACAATACTGTACAACACTACTTCTATGTTCTTAAACCGTGAGCTTTCAGATTAGCATTATTTCGGCGACAGTGGCATTCTTCTTCTGTAGTAAAATGAATTTATTCCAAATTTAATGGTATATAAAATATTTTATGATTATTGTTTATCTTTCCTAAATACAAAACTTGTTAATCCGTTCTATTAGTTGAGTTTATATATTTAAAAATGCCCCCGTTACAGCAAACCTGCATACTCAGCGAATTTCAAACAGAACTTCACTAAGTCACGAAGCCAATTACAAACTTTCATCAAAGCATATTCATAAATAAGCGATATATGAAATTGTATTTATTCTCCATAAGAAAAACATTAGGATTGAGTATGCAGGTTTGCTGCATAAGGACCACATAAATCAGGTTTTTAGCGAATTTCCCCTATAAGGAAGAAGCTATTACCGTAGTCGGCATGGTAATACCTAGGCCCGGGACCATGATAACTTTTCGTTTTGAGGTCCCCAGACCCCAAAAACACCATTTGTTTGAAACTGTATATATATATATGTGTGTGTGTGTGTGTGTGTGTGTGTGTGTGTGTGTGTGTGTGTGTGTGTGTGTGTGTGTGTCCGTAGGCACGATAACTCTCGTAAAAATGATCCGATTTTGATGGAACTTGGTATAAACGTGTAAAGCAACATTTATGACTTTAAGTTCGAAAACCAGCCAGATCGCTCAATCCGAAGGGGTATTTTGGGGGGTCTTAGTACCCCAAAAATGTTTTTTTTATTTTTTACATATAATTTTTGAAATAGTCAAATTTTAGTTTTCACCATTGGATTCAGCTTAAAAAACACACAATTTGGTATTTTGATCATTCCTCTACGTCAATTGGTTACCGAGGTATTGAAAGTGCTAAACACTGTAGGCCTACGTTGTCTAATGTTATTCTTATGGAGGAAAAGACAATTTTTATATCTCGCTTATTTATGAACGTACACTGACGAAACTTGGTATACGGCTTCATCTGGTTGTGGTCTACTGATATTTGCTCAACAAACAAATTTTTGCCAAAGACTCCCGTAGCAGCAAACCTGCGTTCTCAGCCCCCATGTTATTCTTATGGAGAATAATTAAATGCTCTGTCTCCCTTAATTATGAACATAAATGAATAAATACCCCCGTCACAGCAAACCTGCGTACTCAGCGAATTTCCAATGCATAATATATGTCCTAATACCATATAAAGCCACATACCAAGTTTCATAAAAATATATTCACATATAAGCGATATATACAATTTTAATTATTCTCCATAAGAATAACATTGGTGATGAGTACGTAGGTTTGCTGAAATAAGGAACACGAACAATTGTTTTTTATGCAAATATAAATAGAATTTAACTAGGTGAAGCCACATACCAAGTTTCATCAATATTCAATCATAATTAAGCACTATATAACATTTTAATAATTATCCATAAGAATAACATGGGAGCTGAGTAAGCAGGTTTGCTGCAACAAGGAACAAACAAAATGGGTTTCTATGCAAATATAAATATAACTCAACAAGTTGTAGCCACATACCAAGTTTTATTAATTTATTTTCATAATTAAGGTAGTCATTACATTTTACTTAATCTCCATAAGAATAACATGGGGGCTGAGTACGCAGGTTCGTTGCTACGGGGATAATCAACAAAAAATCAATTTGTTGTGCAAATATCAATATACCAGCCCTACGTGAAGCCATATACAAAGTTTCATCAACATACATTCATAAATAATCAAGATATCAAATTTTATTTATTCTCCATAAGGATAACATTGGACAACGTACTGTGTTTAGCACTTTGAATATCTCAGCAACGGTTGGGCGTAGAATCACAATTTAAACACCAAAATGATTGTTTTGTGGAACTGAACAGATTGGTAAAAGCAAATGTGAAGTTTACATTAAAATAAACTGAGGAAAAGCCAAAAACCTTTTTCCCATAAGATTAACATCGGAGATTTTATGAGTAGGTTTTTTGGATTTTCTCCGCAACCACTTAACCTAGGTTAATAATTCAAAATACTATATTATTTGTTTTTTTAAGCTCTATATCATGGTCAGAACCAAAATTAAGTTGATTAAAAAATTTGAGGGTGAAAAATGCAAAAAACTGATTTTTGAAACATTAAAAACCCCCATAAACCCCCCTTCTCATGGTCCGATTTTTCTGGTTTTCGAACTAAAGTCATGAATGTCATTTTACACATTTGAGCCAAATTTAATCGAAATCGGACCTTTTTTACTCAAGTTATCGCATTCACGGACACACACACACACACACACACACACACACACACACACACACACACACACACACACACACACACACACACATGTATATATATATATATATATATATTCATATATATAAATTTGAACTAATAGTGTTTTTGCCATCTGGGGACCTCAAAATAAAAAATTATCATGGTCTCGGGCTTAAGTCTTACCATGAGACCTACGGTAATAGCTTCTTCCCTAAGGGGAAATTCGCTAAAACTGGTATACGACATCACCTAGTTGAGTTATATTGATATTACCATAAAAACACATTTTGTTGTTCCTTGTTGCAGCAAACCTGCGTACTCATCCACAATGTTATTCTTAAGGAGAATAATTAAAATTATATATATCGCATATTTGTGAATATATTTTTATGAAACTTGGTAAGTGGCTTTATGTAGTATTAAGACATTTATATCTCCATTGAAAATTCGCTGAGTATGCAGGTTTGCTGCGATGGGGGTATTATTAAAATACCAATGGATCACCACTAGATGAATCAATACCCCCGTCGCAGCAAACCTGCGTACTCAGCGAATTTCCAATGCATATATATGGGTATCACTACTACCTAGAGCCACTTGCCAAGTTTCACAAAAATACATTCATTAATAAGTGATGTATAGCATTTGATTTATTCTCTATAAGAATAACATTATAATTGAGTACGCAGGTTTGCTGCAACAAGGAAGATAAGATATGTGTTTGTTTTGCAATTATCAATATAACTCAACCAGGTGAAGCTACATACCAAGTTTTATTAATTTAGGTTCATAACTATAAGGGATATATAAAACTTTACTTATTCTCCATATGAATAACATGGGGCCAAGTATGCAGGTTTGCTGCTACCGGGAAAACCAACAAAAACCATTTTGTTGTACTAATATCAATATACCACAACTAGTTGAAGCCACATGCCAAGTTTCATCAATATACATACATAAATAATCAAAATATAACATTTTATTCATTCTCCATAAGGATAACATTGGACAACATTCTGTGTTTAGCACTTTTAATATCACAGCAACGGTTGAACGAAAAACAACAATTAAAACGCCAAAATTATTGTTTTGTAGAGCTAAACAGATTGGTAGAAGGAAATGTGGAGTTTTTAGTGAAATTATCTGAGGAAAATCTAAAAACCGTATTCCCATAAGATTAACATGGGAAATTTTATGGACACATTTTTAGACTTTTCTCCACAACCACTAAACCTAGCTTAATGATTCAGATTCAAAGAACTAAATTGTTTGTTTTTTAAAGCTCTATAAAATGGCTATAACCAAAATCTAGTGTTTTTAAAATTTTAGGGTAAAAAGTTCAAAAAACTGATTTTTGTAAAATCTTAAACCCCCATAAAACCCCCTTCCCATAGACCGATCGATCTGGTTTTCGAACTTAAAGTCATAAATGTTACTCTCCACATTTGTGCCAAATTTCACCAAAATCGGGTGTTTCTTTCAAAAGTTATCGCGGTAACGGACACACGCGCACACACACATATATATATATATATATATAAATTTGAACGAATAGTGTTTTTGGCATCTGGGGACCTCAAAACAAACCAAGTTTTACCAATTTATGTTCATAAACAAGCAAGATATCACATGTTTCTTATTCTCCATAAGAATAACATTATAGCTGCTGAGTACGCAGGTTTGCTGCGATGGGGACCACAATAAATGGGTTATGTGTGCAAATATCAGTAAACCCAACCCATAAGAAGCCACATACCAAGTTTTATTAATATATGTTCATTAATAAACAAGATATAAAATTGTACTTACTCTCCATAAGATTAACATTGGACAACGTACTGTGTTTAGCACTTTCAATATCTCGGTAACCAATTGACGTAGAGCAATGATCAAAATACCAAATGGTTGTTTGTTTTTAAGCTAAATCCAATAGTGTAAACTGAAGTAAAATAATTATGTAAAAAGTTCAAAAAACCCATTTTTTGTACAACCCCCCCCCCCAAAAAAAAAAATGAAACCCCCTTATAATGGTGCGATCTTTCTGGTTTTTGAACTCATGAAAATAGATGCTGCCTTACACGTTGATACCGAATTTCATCACGGTTGGATGGACCATTTTTACGAAAGTTATCGTGCCTACGGACATATATACATAATATATATGAATTTGAACGAATGGTGTTTTTGGCATCTGGGGGTCTCAAAACGAAAAGTTATCATGGTCCCGGGCCTAGGTCTTACCATACCACCTACGGTAATAGCTTCCTCCCTATATGGGAAATTCGCTAAACAATAATAATTTACGCTAATATTTACACAGTTGGTTAATTTTATATTTCAATATTTTAAAAGCACTCAGATCAAAAATGAATTATTAATGAAGCGATCAAAATATTGGGTTTAAAAAGTAAATTACTAAAAAGATAACTTGATGAAATTAGTATTAGGAAATATTAAGATTACGAAGCATAATTTTAAGGTAATGCGTTGGTATATCGAATAATCGAATGATTTAATCCGTCCCGAATTCTGCTGTGTAAAGTAGTCTTCCGAGTCCAAATATAATACAACAATATTGAACCGTGCTATTATGTAGCAAATTTTATCATTTTTACTTGGCATTCTGTATTCGTTTGCACTTTTGTAATGCGAGAGGGTTATTTTTCAATAAAGGGTAAAGTGTATTGTCATCTACTATAGATACTGAAGTAGACGTTTATAGAATGTGTCGCCAGCGGCTTTTAGAGCACTTTAGTGAATTTTACTTCCGTCTCAATAGCCAATGAGGTATTATAACATTGTATCAGCAGTCGCTAGTGCTGCTGACTGGTGGAAATTGTTTTAACTTGTAGCACAGGCAGTCACGGGCACGTCTCGAACTGCTTTACCGACACTATCTTGATCCGCTCTTTATGTGCTGACCCGTATGTTAACCCGTATGTTAATGTTCTTTGGTTCAGTCCATATAGAACGTTAATGGACGAAAAATGTGATGTGACAAATCAAATCAAATCCATTTATTTCTAATACTTGAAAATACCGTCCATACAAGGAAAATAATATATATTTGTCATATATGTTTGAAAACTATAAAGTAAGATAAATTGTTTAAACTAGTAGACCCACGTGAGTTCTAGGTTTGTAGTAGGTATCGCATTCTTTGTCATGACTGTGTTCCCATAGATGAACTTATATAGTAGGGCCTAAGCAATTAAAATCTAAGAACAAGTAACAACAAAATAAATTAATAGAATATTATTTTTACATCTTCATTTAACTTATTTATAATTACGAATGTAGATATCTTCTTACTTATTTGATAACTTTTGATAGTTGCAGAATGGAAACAAAATTTAAACTGATGATACAATAAATAATGTAATATCATAGCTTGAGAGCTTGAACAAATTAAAAGATAATTTATTTGTTAAAAATGTTAAATGCAAAAATATGTACAAACTTTAATATAAATACCCCCGTCACAGCAAACCTGCGTACTCAGCGAATTTCCAATGCATATATATGTGACTCACTAATACATAGAACTACTTACCAAGTTTCACAAAAATGCATCCATAAATAAGTAATATATAGCATTTTATTTATTCTCCATAAGAATAACATTAGGGTTGAGGACGCAGGTTTGCTGCAACGAGGAAGATAAGTAATATGTTTTTTTTTTGCAATTATCAATATAACTGAACCAGGTGAAGCTATAAACCAAGTTTTATTAATTTTGGTTCATAATTAAGGGAGATATACAACTTTACTTATTCTCCATATGAATAACATGGGGGCCGAGTATGCAGGTTTGCTGCTACGGGGACTATCAACAAAAAAATTGTTTTTTGTGCTAATATCAATATACCACAACTAGTTGAAGCCACATAGCAAGTTTCATCAATATACATTAAAAAATAATTGAGATATAGAATTTTATTTATTCTCCATAAGGATAAGATTGGACAACGTACTGTGTTTAGCACTTTGAATATCTCTGCAACGGTTGGACGTAGAACAACGATTAAAACACCAAAATGTTTGTTTTGTTGAGCTAAATACATTAATAAACAGAAATATTAAGTTTTTAGTAAAACTATCTGAGAAAAATCTAAAAACCTTTTTCCCATAAGATTAACATGGGACACGTTTTTGGATTTTCTCCGCAACCACGTAATCTAGGTTAATGATTCAATATACTAAATTATTTATTTTTTTAAGCTCTATAAAATGGCTATAACCAAGATTGAGTGTTTTTAACATTTTGGGGTCAAATTTGCAAAAAACCGATTTTTGGAAAATTGTAAACCCCCTTCCCATAGTGCGATCGATCTGGTTTTCGAACTTAAAGTCATAAATGCTACTCTCCACATTTGTGCCAAATTTAATCAAAATCGGGTGTTCCTTTCAAAAGTTATCGCGGTAACGGACACACACACACACACACATATATATATATATATATATATATATATATAAATTTTATATATAAATATATAAATTTGAACGAATAGTGTTTTTGGCATCTGGGGACCTCAAAACGAAAAGTTATCATGGTCTCGGGCTTAAGTCTTGCCATGCCACCTACGGTGATAGCTTCTTCCCTATAGGGGAAATTCGCTAAAAAGTGCAAAACTGAAAAATGAGCCCTGGGCATAAAATAATTTATCAAGTGGAATTGTTGTGTATGGTTTAATGTGGTCAGTCAGGAGCGCTGAATAGAGTAAGAGATCAATGCCAGAGTGACGGTTAGGGCCCAGAATGGATTGCTTCATAGTAGGGATTCCAACAGACGATCAAAGATAGGTATGCTCCTAATCGATATTGACTCTCTGGCATAACTTAAACTAATACGGTACCCAAACTTTGCATATACATATACACATATACATGCCAACCTGACCAGTAAAATATCGATAACATTGATGTTATAAGAAGCTACTGTACTAAAACAGAGGGTCACACATATAAATCCGTAAATGTAAATACTAAAGTAACAATGAGATAATAATCTAAACGTAATTAACTTACGAACCAAAACTATCAAGAAATAACAATTGTTTTTAATGCAATATATATCTATATTATAAATTAGTTTTAAACACTACGCAATAGATTATTATAGTTTACCTTAGTAGTTTATACTAGACATGACATACACTGTACCTATCTTTATATTTTTGTACCATCAAATATGATAAAGCAGATCATGTTATCGCTGTGCTGTATTTTGATGTAAAGAACAAAATACCTAGATAATTATTTAGTAAGCACAATTTGTTTATAACTAATAGTTAATAGTTGTTCAGACAATTCTAAAATATTAAATATCTGCGATTTGTTTTGGGACCACAATTTGTGTTAATTTAAATTCTGCTCAATTGAATGGCTAAGTTTTCTTTTTTAAGATGTGTTAAAAGTCAAAGTTTTCGGAGAATCCATTGAAAAGTAAAATAATGGATGAATCAGGTAAAAAACGCAAAGTCTTTCGTAACAGGAGCCCACTTAATTAGCCTAGTAAATTTTAATTATAACTTTATTCATAAAATTATCAATAATAGGTGGGCATAATTAGGACTCACTAATTTACTAAGTACTCAATTTGTACTAAGTGAGACAAATCTCCCGTCCCGCCCAATCTCCCCCCTATCGCCCAATCACACAGCGCTAGCGCTCCAGCACCAGCCGCAACCGAACAAATCAAGCAATCGCTTGGCTTAAAAAAGTCGATAGTTCCCCCACAATGTTGTTACATAGTAGTGGGACCATATTTGATCCCTAAAATCTGATGGCCCCACGCGGGATTTGAACCCCGCTAACCATGGCTAGAGAGCACAACGCTACACACTAAGCTACGGGACCACAATCATTACATGATGTAATGAAAGTACTAGTCGATAAGTGCATTGCTGTCAATTTAGCAACGCCCTTCACTAGCAGATTGGTATAAATAACTGTGGAAAAGAAACAAATAAGGTATCGGTTTATTCGTTTTTAGACCAAGAAGTAATTTAAGAATCGCCAAGTTCTCTAACCCACGCAAATAATTTTGCTAAGCTCAATCAGTTGTTTTTCTTTTTAGAAATATATTTCCAGGAACTGCGTATCTCCACTTTCGGCATGTTTTGCTGTAAAGGGACAATAAATTTTAGATGACCAAGGCGGGATGAAGATAGAATCTCCTCCTCCTTTTGATCGTATATATGCGTATAATATGCAAGAAATGAACCAACGCAAGCTAATCAAAACGTAAGCTCTAGATTACTATCTCTGGTTGGAAGTCAAGGCAGAAGCAATAAAACGAAAACATTATTAGGATAATGATAACAATTAAGAGCATAAGAAAGGAATATAAGAGCATATGTTAATTACGTAAGTGAATATCCAAAAAGAAGCCATAGTATAATTCAAGAATATTTATTTATATATATATATATATATATATATATATATATATCATTTACAAACCCACATACAGTTGGTATACCTTGGATATGCACCATTGTGAGTTTTGTCGAACTTAATAGCGGCATAAGCCGTAACAACTTGTGCCAAGAAACGTTCTCAGCTCAGATCCCAACAAAGTTTGGCAGTCGGCTTACACTCATTTACAAAAACTAACTTCCCTTGTTTCTGCTTCCAGATGTTATTCTTGGCAACTCCAACCCCTTTAGTATCTTACATTTAAATGTGGGGTTGTTTTGATTCATTCTAAGCAACATTTCTAATTTAACTGGAAATAACAATTCCAAAGTAACAATTATTCTCTGTTATGCGGTATATAGACTTATGCGTTTTTTACGAGTGAGGAGAAAGCTATACATAACTTATTTAAATAAAAAACAAAATTTATTTTGACTTCTAAGTTTTAAAACAATTTCAGGAAGTAGATGTAGGAAGGTAATTTTTCCTTCAGAAAGCAGAATTTACCACTGACGTGACTGCGAAATTTGGAACAATAATTCAGCTCTTTTTACATTTGAACTAAGATTCATTAATCTCAAAATGCACGGTCTTATTATCCGACACAGCTAAATTTATGCCTTCGGTAAAAAAGCCTTATAATAATTACTTTCGTCATAAATACCCATCATTTAAAAATGAGATGACCGGATCGGAAATGTTCAAGTTTTTGAATGTAGTTACCAAAACTGGAATACGTTTATTGAACGATTCATCAGCAACATGTGCTTGCCTCTTGTAGGGGTGAAACCTCCAAGCCTTAAACCGAAAGGTGTAAACACATCTCATGTTTGAAAAGTACGCGTTGGCAGCAGCAAAGACACGGCGTTCTCCTGCCCCCCAGAGAATCAATCGGAAGAGTACGACTACCGGAATACTATCCCGGGAAAACTAGCCCCAGAAATCTAACCCCAGATAACTGCCCCCAGAGAACCAATCGGCAGAGTACGACTACCGGAATACTATCCCGGGAAAACTAGCCCCAGAAATCTAACCCCAGATAACTGCCCCCCAGAGAACCAATCGGTAGAGTACGACTACCGGAATACTATCCCGGGAAAACTAGCCCCAGAAATCTAACCCCAGATAACTGCCCCCAGAGAACCAATCGTCAGAGTACGACTACCGGAATACTATCCCGGGAAAACTAGCCCCAGAAATCTAACCCCAGATAACTGCCCCCCCAGAGAACCAATCGGCACAGTACGACTACCGGAATACTATCCCGGGAAAACTAGCCCCAGATAACTGCCCACCAGAGAACCAATCGGCAGAGTACGACTACCGTAATACTATACCGGGAAAACTAGCCCCAGAAATCTAACCCCAGATAACTGCCCCCCAGAGAACCAATCGTCAGAGTACGACTACCGGAATACTATCCCGGGAAAACTAGCCCCAGAAATCTAACCCCAGATAACTGCCCCCCCAGAGAACCAATCGGCACAGTACGACTACCGGAATACTATCCCGGGAAAACTAGCACCAGAAATCTAACCCCAGATAACTGCCCACCAGAGAACCAATCGGCAGAGTACGACTACCGGAATAATATCCTGGGAAAACTAGCCCCAGAAATCTAACCCCAGATAACTGCCCCCCAGAGAACCAATCGGCAGAGTACGACTACCGGAATACTATCCCGGGAAAACTAGCACCAGAAATCTAACCCCAGATAACTGCCCACCAGAGAACCAATCGGCAGAGTACGACTACCGGAATACTATCCTGGGAAAACTAGCTCCAGAAATCTAACCCCAGATAACTGCCCCCCAGAGAACCAATCGGCAGAGTACAACTACCGGAATACTATCCCGGGAAAACTAGCACCAGAAATCTAACCCCAGGTAACTGCCCACCAGAGAACCAATCGGCAGAGTACGACTACCGGAATACTATCCCGGGAAAACTAGCCCCAGAAATCTAACCCCAGATAACTGCCCCCCAGAGAACCAATCGGCAGAGTACGACTACCGGAATACTATCCCGGGAAAACTAGCCCCAGAAATCTAACCCCAGATAACTGCCCCCCAGAGAACCAATCGTCAGAGTACGACTACCGGAATACTATCCCGGGAAAACTAGCCCCAGAAATCTAACCCCAGATAACTGCCCCCCAGAGAACCAATCGGCAGAGTACGACTACCGGAATACTATCCCGGGAAAACTAGCCCCAGAAATCTAACCCCAGATAACTGCCCCCCAGAGAACCAATCGGCAGAGTACGACTACCGGAATACTATCCCGGGAAAACTAGCCCCAGAAATCTAACCCCAGATAACTGCCCCCCAGAGAACCAATCGGCAGAGTACGACTACCGGAATACTATCCCGGGAAAACTAGCCCCAGAAATCTAACCCCAGATAACTGCCCCCCAGAGAACCAATCGGCAGAGTACGACTACCGGAATACTATCTCGGGAAAACTAGCCCCAGAAATCTAACCCCAGACCAACTTCCAGAAGCCAGAATATTTCATCCCGAGCTAATCTCAATTCAACCACACCTTGGAGCCGGGTCGGTCGAGGCGACAGCATGCCGTCAGCATTGCAACTCTCTACGCCGGCCTAAGAGTACGTTCTCAGTGCCTCTTAGTTTGAGTAATAGCTGCTTAAATCGTTTGGCCGCAGCACCGCACGGCAACGACATGCCACGATTCCCGTGACGTCACGTGCTGAGACCGCCGCTGATTGGTTGGGCTGGCTTCAGCATCAGGGAAGAAGACGAAAGCCTCTCCCCAGTCCCTGAGAAGTTACGTTGCAATTAGGACGCGTCGTGTCTGTCTCTCCCTGTTCATTTTATTAATTGGCGTTTTCCAAATTTTAATTGTTAACTTTTAATAACTTAACTTATTTTTAACTTTGCTGATCTTGTGAAAATTAGTGTGTTGAATAAAAGTATGTTTATCGTAAAAGTGTATTTGATTTACTGAAAAGTACCTCGTGGTTCGGCGGAAGTTACAAGTGGTGACAGGTGTGGGGTTTGGTTTCAAAGCTCCAAAGTTAGTTCAAGTTTAAATTTCCCACGTTTTTAGTCTCCCACTGGCCAACGTCAACCACTCGAGCCAAACAGCCGGGAGCCGAAATGCATTTTCGAGGTAAGTGGAATTTATTCAACGCATAGAATAAAGCTAGTACTCTAATTCAGTTTTAAAAATAATATTTTAAAAGCATATTTTCTCATATTTTTCAATCCAATAAACTTATTTAAATCACAGTAAAGTAATTTCTATTTTCTAAAAAGAAAAGATATTAATTTTTGCAAAGAGCTCAGAGCTGCCATTTGCAATCTTGGCAAAGCGTCTCTTTTGTGTGCACTAATCTGGCAAAGCGTCTCTTTTGTGTGCACTAATCTGCCATCTTTGTGTTTAGCACTTTCAATATCTCGGTAACCAATTGACATAGAGCAAAGATAAATCCACCCGTCGCAGCAAACCTGCGTACTCAGCAAATTTCCAATGCATTTATATGTTTCTCACTCCTACATAAAGCCACTTACCAAGTTTCACAAAAATACATTTATAAATAAGTGATTTATAACATTTTATTTATTCTCCATTTTATTAGGACTGAAGTAGGGTGCTATGGCCGGTTCTGGACCACCTTAGCAAACTGAGGAGCCGAGGAGCCCCCCCCGTGACGTCATCCCCCCCCCGTGACGTCATCCCCCCCCGTGACGTCACCCCCCCCCCGACCCAGACCCAGACCCAGACCCCCCCCCCTCACGTGTTGTTTACTTTCCTTGTTTGTCACCGGTTTTTTCCCCATTACGGGATGTTTACTGCTCCTCCGCACGTTAACGCTCATTCCACAAGCAGAAGGCGATGTCGACTGTCACGTATACTTTGTGGAACCACCAGGTTATTCAGGACGTGATTGGCCTGGTGGAAATTGCAATAATGGACCAGTTGGTCATTTTGAGATGGGGGTGCCTGGGCCCGGACGGGCGCAATCACTTCATGAGGCGGCGATACGTCGCCAACCAACCCGGTCACCTGGAGGAGGTGCAGCAACGCCTCCACAACCTGATTGCGAATGAAGAGGTGGCCCTCCTCTGGGTTAAACTCATTCCTTTAGTTTAGGCTTATCATTATATTGTATTGTAAGTTTTCATTCTTCATATATTGTATAACATTCATGAATCATCTTAGATTTAAGCATCACATTTATTGTAATGTATTAATGAAATAAAATTATAAAAACAAAAAAAAACAAAAAAAAAAACAAAAAAAAACCCAAAAAAAACAAACAACAAAAACAAAGTGACAAGTTTAGCAAGCTGATGATTGAGAGGATCAGCCCTGTGTCGGCCCCCCCCAACCCTCCCCCCCCATCATCCCGGTTTTATTATTTTGTTTATTGCTTTTTGTTTTTTGTTTGTTTTTTTTTGTTTTTTTTTTGGACAAAGGAATCATTTATTTATCAACAAAAAAAACTTATAACTATTCCTCGTTATCGGCCGCCTCCTCTTGTTCCTCCAAGCGGTCCAATTCCTCATCTAGTTCACGCAGCCTGGCCATGTCGGCCATGTACCATCGCCAATGTGTTTCGTGCTGCGGCTCAACCACCCACACTCGGTCAACGTCGTCCTGAAGCGCCTGTCGCTCCAGGTACACTTGTCTCGCAGTCCTCGGTGGTGGTGGAGGGTCCTCAGACGAGTCGGACTGAGGCGATGGAGGCGGTGATGGAGACGGTGTGGGCTGAGGCGATGGAGGAGGAGGAGGCCGCTGCAGCCCGCTAGGCCCAGGCTGAGGCGATGGAGGAGGCCGCTGCAGTCCGCTCGACGCCGGCTCCAGGCGCTCCAGATCCCGTATTTGCTGCGCAAACGTTTGTTGTAATAGAGCCTCTTGCTCCAACTCATCTACGAAATTTGCATTTTCAAGTGCAAACTCGTAGTCATAGTCTGTCATATCATCCTCCCACGGAGCAGCCATGCTTAACGACTGAGCGAGAGCCTGTTTGTGTAGGAGATAAATCGGACTTG
Organism: Allygus modestus; assembly: GCA_963675035.1. Taxonomy (NCBI): domain Eukaryota; kingdom Metazoa; phylum Arthropoda; class Insecta; order Hemiptera; family Cicadellidae; genus Allygus; species Allygus modestus. Next base: position 259,565,420 of record OY776112.1, on the reverse strand, counting down.
TTATTGTTGGGGAACTTCCCTAGTAAACACATTTGGACACCCCCCCCCCCCGACCCAGACCCCCCCCCGACCCAGACCCAGACCCCCCCCGTATTTTTCCAATACATGCCGTTTGCTTTCCTTGTTTATCGCCTACGTGATGTTTACCGCGCGCGCCTCCGCTTTCACCCGCCGGTTTCTCCAGGTCTTAATCATTCTTACTGCAGCCGCGATGGAGTACACTTGTATGTATTGCGACAAGCGTTACTCGCGTAGCGACCATTTGCGCCGGCACATGCTGACGCATGTAGATTCGCCACTTTACCCTTGCCGAATTTGTGGAAAGCAATTCGGCAGAAAAGACAAGGTGGCCCGGCACCTTGCCACCCACCGATATGCCCCGGCAGCTGCTCCAGCTGCCCCCGCTGATGCCCCAGCCGCTGCTCCAGCTGCCCCCGCTGATGCCCCGGCCGATGCTCCTGATGCTCCTGCTGCTCCTGATGCTCCAGCTGCCACGAGGTGCGCCTCCACCCAGACGTGCGCCCTGGCTGCTCCTGGCCCGAGGCGTTGTGGTGACGCCGCCACCCAGACGCCCACCCAGATGCCTACCCCCAGGACACAGGAGGGAAAACCAGTTGGTGAGTAGCAATCCTCAGTTTCTCATTGTTATAATATCAATAAATCTTATTATTATAATATCAATAAATCTCATAAAAAAAAAGAATATTAATGTTGGTTCGTTATTTACAGCTATCGTCAAGCCGACAGCCGTACCGCAGGGATGGTGGACCCCAGAGTTCGCCGAGCAACAGCGGCGGCGAGAGGAGGCGGAGGCCAACAGGGTCCACCGCGAGATTCGCCGGGGGTTGATCCTCCAACAGTATCGGCCTCGCCCAAGACCCCAGCTCCGGCGCAGACCACAGCAGCCGCAGCAGCAGCAGCCGCAGCAGCAGCAGCCCGAACCAGAGGCGGGGCCGAGTGGAGAACCGAGGCCCGAGCCAGAGCCCGAGCCAGAGGCGGGGCCAAGTGGGGAACCGAGGCCCCACGTTGTATATATAAACTCCTCGGATTCAGATTAAATAAAAAAAAAACCTATTTCCTTTTTCCTTATCTAAAATAAATAAAGAAAATAATTACACAACAAACAAAAACAAAGTGACAAAGTTTAGTTGAGGATTGAGAGGATCAGCCCTGTGCCGACCGACCCCCCCCCGTTCATGCTTCCTCTATCCTAACCTAACCAACCAACCAAGCCCCCCCCCCGTTCATGCTTCCTCTATCCTAACCTAACCAACCAACCAAGCCCCCCCCGCTCATTCCATTATTTATGTTATTTTATTATTTTTGTATGAATTATAATTTTATTTTCTTCATCTTTATTATAAATTAAAAACTTAAAATTACTTTTGTGAAGAAGTCTCAGCCCTCTCTTTCGCTTGAAACTCCTCCATTGCAATCTCAAGAGCACGAAGACTCTCCCAGTCTGCATTATATTGTTCCCATTCTTCATCACATGTAGGTTGGAGCACCAACACGTAGTTATCCGTTCCCACATTGTTTCATATTCCCTTCGCAGTTGGAGAGCATATTCCTCTTCTATCACCTCAACGGTAGCGAGGAGTTTTTTATCAGGGATATTACCTTCCCATACGCTATTAGCATACTTTTCTTCAATTCCCTCAACGATCTTGATGAGGTCCTCATCAGGAATACTGCTCTCCCATACATTATCAGTGTTCATATTGATGGCAATAGTTTGACTCTCTGACTTAAACTGAAACTTAGAGAAACTCAATCTGTTTACTCATTAGTGGACTTGTTGTTCACGGAGGAAAAATCCTTCATTAAATAATTTGTTTACTCATTAGTGGACTTGATGTTCACGGAGGAAAACCCCTCATTATATAACTTGTTTACTTACTAGACTCCTCAAGCTAAGTGCTTGACCAGTCTGAATCTTGAGTTAGTCATGGAAGCATACAACCCACTGTCACTAGCTCAGCAATCGTGTATTGTAATAAGAAAGAATAAATACATTCTGTATCAGGGGATTGCACAATTGCCAGTGCCTATACAGCGATACGTTGCATCTTGCCTCAAGGGGTATGTTCGGGAACATGTGTTAGTGCTTAACAATCCCGAAACGGATCCTCAAGTGTTAGACTTGTATAATAGATACAATGGCAAGAGAGTCTATCAATGCCGCTACTGCCAGTACACTGAGCATTATTGTAATAGAGTTCTGTATCCTGCAAGAATTGTTAAAGTGTATCGCTTTTCAGACTCTAATAATTTGCAGCACACTTGTTTTTGCTGTGGTAAGAGTGCTTGGGAAGCGGATTGGCCACAAAACAATGATTACCTATCTACTTTGGTGATTTTAAAGTCAATGACCATAAAAACAGTTTGGGAGGGCTCTAGTCACTCTAAATTCTTTTTCTTCTTTCAATAAAGAAAAAATAAAAGATAAAAAATAAAAGGAAAAAAAAACCATAAATAAAATACTCCCTTCCCCATCATTTTCTAGTATTACATGTTTTGGTAAGGACTACGTGACTGCCTGAGGTTATCTCATTAGTGAGAGTTCTCCAGTTATTTATGTTAGAATCATTTGCTCACAAGCTTCTACACTGACTAGACCTAACAAAATGTTTAATGTTGGAATTGATGTGTCACTGGAAGGTGAATATTTTCATACAAAACCATTTACAGTTAGATCTACAATTGAAGACATTGAGTCAATCGATGCGGAGATATTCCTACAGACGGTGAAGTATTACACAACGGGTCACTTTGCCGAATTGTCCATCAGGATGTGGATTAAGAAGCGGTTGCCTGAACAAAAACGCCTACAAGTTCAAGCTGCTTTGGATGGCATCAATAAACCGCATGTTGCTTGTCAACGCGTGATTAATTTACTTCTTTTAGAATCCGACCAGGTCTTTGCAAAGGTTATTGTAAACGGGGGTTAGGTAAAGATTATAATAAAAAAGTTGTAAATAAAGATTAAATATAAATAAACAAAATTTCCTTTATAAAAAAAAATATAAAAATAAACGATATTCCTTTATCAAAAACTATATGGTCCCCCCCCCTGGCCGATTCAAAACCAGCAAAGGCGCAGTGAGGATGCGAGGATGTAAGGTCCCCCCCCCCGTTTGGTCTACATGCGGCTTAAAAAGCCCCCGCCGACCGGGGGACGGTCATTGGTCGATTCAAAACCAGCAAAGGCGCAGTGAGGATGCGAGGATGTAAGGTCCCCCCCCCATTGGTCGATTCAAAACCAGCAAAGGCGCAGTGAGGATGCGAGGATGTAAGGTCCCCCCCCCCATTGGTCGATTCAAAACCAGCAAAGGCGCAGTGAGGATGCGAGGATGTAAGGTCCCCCCCCCGTTTGGTCTACATGCGGCTTAAAAAGCCCCCGCCGACCGGGAGCGGTAGCGGCGCGTGTTGGGGGACGGTCCTGAAGGAGTTGCCCAGGAAGGAATTACTCAGCTGTCGTGACGCGCCCTCTTTGGCCGCCACCGCTCGGCGGGGACATACCCGGTTGCGCGCGCTGCCGGTATATAAACCTGAGGTCCGCTACCGCGGCCTCAGTTTTGCCCGAGACGCCATGAGCAGCAGCAACAGTGCAACCGAGGTGGATCGAACCATCCGCTCTCTGATGGAGGAGCTTGATGCCATGGATGAGAATGCTAGACCGCCTACCATAACTAAGAAGAGGAGCAAGAAGCCCGTTGTTGGATGGACAGTGGACAGGAATACACCTACCGATTCTCCTTCATGCAGTTGGAGCGATGCTGAATGTCAATATACAGTAAAGAACCCTACCAACTTAGGAAACGTTTTATTGAAGATGTCGGTATTCAAAGGCGGACGCCCTACGCATAGTTGCGGCCTATACTTGGACGAGGATAGAGACGATGAAATTTGCATATGCCTCACGGACCTGTTAACGAGACTAGAAAATATGTGGATTAATAGCGATACCGGAGTGCCTAAAATTAACGGAGTTAGTAGGATCGTGACTCCACTACCCGCCTGGCGTAAGACCCGCGATTGCGCAACAGTTTGCGAGGGAAAACGTAAGGCTGGAGGCAATTGCGTCATCCCAAAGCGCAAGAAGTAAACACCACAACGACCCGGAAAACACACACAATGACGTAAACAACTTGTTGACGCAGGGAGCCTATATAATACGACTCGGTGGTGAGCCACAACCATTCCACATCCAGACACTCAACGAGCAGCATGGACCAAACAGGAGACCTCAAGTCAGCCCTCAACAGCTGCAAGGCGGGGGGTTATACCCGCATAGCCGATCTGCGGGACAACATAATTTACCCCATCCGGTCATTTGAGCGGGTGGATACTCCTTATGGCGAGGCGATAATGGCCACTTTGGAGGGGCTAACTGGTGACGACCCGCTGAGGATCTACATGCCTCGTAGATACTTGGCCGTCTTGGGAGACCATGTCATCGGCCAGTACAACGTTGGTGTGGGGTCGAGGATGAGTCTGGTCAAGAGGAGCGGTCCCCCCGGCAGCAAAGGAGCTCTTCTGGAATTTGTTTGAATAAATAAATAAAAAAAAAAACCTTATTCCTTTATCCTTATTAATTTAAAATAAAAAAATAAATATAAAAATAAATATAAAAATAAAAAAATATAAAAACTCAATTAATTATAAGAGTCGAGGCGGTGCGTGGCTGTGTTAGTAGCCACCATGGACTTGAGGTGGAAACACCCGTTCACCGCCATCGTAGCTGGACCTTCGGGCAGCGGCAAGTCGCACTTTGTGGCTCGCTTCATAGGGCATGCCGACCGCATGTGCGATACGCGCTTCGCCCGTATCACCTGGCACTGCGGTAGCGGCGGTGGAGGAGGAGCCGATGACCCTACTGTGCGCTACGTAGCCGGCCTGCCCGACCTGGACGACTACGATGGTAGCGAGCCCTCCCTGGTTATCGTCGATGACATGATGCGTGAGGCTGGCCCCGGCGTGGCGGACCTGTTCACCAAGGGCTCCCATCACCGCAACATGAGCGTGTTCTTCATCACGCAAAACCTGTTTCATCAGGGTAGGGGCCAGCGCGACATATCGCTGAATGCTCATTACATAGTGTGTTTCAAGAATCCCCGGGACCACGCTCAGATCAAACACTTGGCTCGCCAAGTATACCCAGAGAACCCCAAATTTGTGGAGGAGGCTTATGCGGACGCCACGCGCGATCCTCACGCCTATCTGCTGATAGACTTGAAACAGTCTACACCCGAGGAGATGCGGGTACGTTCAGCCGTTTTCCCAGACGATCCAGTTAACTACGTGTACCTGCCCAAGAAAAAGTGATAAATAGGCTGAGCGCGCGCCAGTGTCAGTCATCATGTCACACCGCGTGAAGAAAGACACAGCCCTGCTGACTGCTCTGGTGCACGCTACACCCAAGGAACGCAAGGCCCTGTTAAAAGCGTGCGAGAATAGCCTTATCAGGTCAGTGTGTGAGTGTGCGTACAACGTGTTACGCGGGAACGTGCCGCTCACCACCTGTCATAAACGAAAGTTGAGAAAGCACAAACAGGCGCTCAGACGGCTGGTGAAACGCGGTGAGGGTTGGGTCAAGAAGCGACGCTACCTTGTACAACGGGGCGGTGGGATCCTCCTGCCCTTGCTGTTGAGTGCGGTGTTACCTGTGTTGATGCAGAAAGTAATTTGAAAAAATGGAGCACGCTAAGAAAATGGTAGTTGTACCGCAGGAGCTCATCGAGAGATTGCGAGAAGGACCAGGACCAGGAGGAGGAGGAGGGGCAGGCAGTACCAATAAGCCAGCCGGCCTGGACGCTGAGATGCATCGCATACTGAGCGACAAGCGGCTGAACGATACGGAAAAATGGAAACAATATCAACAGGTGTTACAGCGGTTCCTGCACTTTTCCGCGGCTAAACGTCAACCCATAGGCCTGTCAATCATCGAGGGGGAGGAGGAGGGAGAGGCAGGTCCGAGTCACGTGAAACGTGAGTCTAGCACCTCGGAGGAGGAGGGGGTGTTGGCATCATTCCCAAAAATCTACAAGTCGGTGGCGCGCAACTTGTTGCGGTTCATGACCCAGCAAGGCAGCCCCATCGCCTGGGACGCCAGTGGGGTGGTGTATGTGAACAACGAGAAGGTCCCCAATTCCAATATAGTGGACATCGCGCACAGCATAGTGAGAGCGCGAAGGGCGGACCGATTGCCTACCGGTTGGCAACAAGTGATGACCGCCTTGAAAAACATGAACGTGCCTAAAGAATACATGAGCAATCCCACGGCGTTGCGTTACCTAAACGGGGGGCTGGACACTGCATCGAGCCCCTGGGGAGACACGACGGCCTCCTCATCACCCCTGTCACCGAGGTTGACACCAATGCTAGACCGCCTGAGACCGCGACTTCCGGCAGCCAGGAGAAGGATAATAACCGAGGAACCTGACCAGGAATCGTCATTGGACAACTGGGAGCCGTTCTCACCGTAATGGAGAAGCTGTACTATGACCCGAGCCAGCCCGGTTCCCTCGGCGGGGTGGCTGCTCTGGCCAGAGCCGCGCGCCTCCCGAAACGCAGAGCGGTGGAATGGCTGCGTGCCCAGGACACCTACACGCTGCACAAGCCTGTGCGCAAGCGGTTTCCCCGCAACCGCTACGCCGTTTTTGGGCCTCAGGAGCTGTGGCAGGCGGACCTGAACGACATGCGCGGTCTCAGCCAGCACAACGACGGGGTCAACTACCTGCTGACTGTGATCGATGTATTCAGTAAGCGGTTGTTTGCGGTACCACTGAGGAGGAAAAGCGGGCAAGAGGTGGCGGCAGCGTTCGAGAGGATATTCTCCGAGGCGACTCCTCGCTGTCTACAGACTGACAAGGGGACGGAGTTCACCGGGGCCGCTACCAAGCGAGTGTTCAAGAGTCACGGTGTCACATACGTCACCACGCAGAACCCCGATGTGAAGGCGGCGGTGGTGGAGCGAGTCAACCGCACGCTCAAGAACCGCATGTGGCGCTACCTAACCTACAAAAACACGTATCGCTACATCGACGTGTTGGACAGGCTTGTGGATGCCTACAACCGCAGCCCGCACAAGAGCCTGGGTGGTGGTCTGCGACCTGTGGACGCGGACAGCGGCGATGGAAAAACGGTGTATAAGGTGTGGCGTCACATGTATGGAAAGGCGATCCGGCGACGCAAGCCCAGGTTCGAGCCTGGTGCCACGGTGCGCATAGCCAAGGAGAAGGGCACGTTCGCCAAAGGTTACGAGACCAACTGGAGTAAGGAGCTGTTTGTGGTGGATCACGTATACGGGTCGCATCCTCTACCATTGTACGTGCTGCGAGACCTGAACGGGACGCCGCTGGAAGGGCGCTTCTACGAGCATGAGATGCAAAAGGTAACGGTTGCCCCGGACCGTATGTACCAAATAGATAAAATACTGGACACTAAAGGGCGAGGCCGCAGTAAGCGCTACTTGGTCAAGTGGGTCGGTTACGGAGAGGACTTCAACTCGTGGGTACCTGCATCTGAAGTGCAACAGCTGCTATGACGACAAAGCGCAGGCAGCTGTACCTGACGTTGCCCAGCAACAGCTCAATGGACTATTATCCAAACAACACCGTGGCTAACTACATCACCCATCTACCGTCAGTCGTGCGATTGGGTGGCGATGGTGAATGGGAAGTCGCTTTAGTCGAGGTCCATTACCCATGCTCGTTTGTGACAGTGGGGGAGGACGCTCGCGTATATCTCTACACTAAGGATGACACCGGCAAGCCTGAACTGACCGCTGTAAAGGTGGAAGCTGGAAACTATAAAGACATCGATGAACTGGTCAACGCCATCAACGCCATTCCAAAATTGGACTTATACCAATGCCAGTTTGAGTACGACAAAGAGATTGGGAAGGTGGAATTGATCTCGATAGACCAGACTGTGGAGCAACTGGAATTTAGCCCGACCCTAGCGTTACAGTTGGGATACGACGTGCACAATGTGGATTTGATCAAACATAGAAAAGCTATAAGACCGCCCAACTTACTGGCCGGGATCCCTTCGCACATGTACGTGTATTGTGACCTGGTGGAACCTCAGCTAGTAGGTGACACTGTTGCGCCCTTGTTAAAGATTGTGAACATCGACGCAAAAAACTACATCTACGGTGCGAGTATCACCGTGCATTTCACCGACCCTCACTACGTGCCGCTGATGAAGAGCTCCTTCGATAGTGTGGAAATCGATTTAAGGGACAGCGTTGGACGCCATCTGCCATTCCACTTCGGGACTACGTGCATGAAGCTTCACCTGCGCAGAGAGTAGCAGCAGCAATGAACCTGAACGACCCCTATCTGGCGTACTACCGCCAACAGCAGTCTGGACATGGAGTGTCCACGGTATTCAGAGGAGCCGCTTTCCAACGCGGTCATGGCATCGGCAGTTTCCTAGGCGGGCTGATGCGTACAGTGGTCCCGTTGATCAGATCCGGTGCATCGGCGCTGGGCAAGGAGGCGCTGAGGTCCGGTGTGGGCTTCTTGGGCGACGTGGCGGCGGGCACAGCCAACCCCCGAGTCGCAGCCAACGCCCGACTCAGGCAGTTTACCGGGTCGCTGAAACGTAAGGCTGATGAAAAACTGGATCGCGTGCTGAGCGGTGGTGGTGGTGGCACCTATAAGAGGAGGCGTGTACAGCGAGTGACCCCTCAGTCTCTGGCTAAACTCCTTGGAGTTAGGAAGAAGAAGCGCGCTGCGCCCAAGAGAAAAAGGAAGCCTGCAAAACGTGTCGCTAAGAAGAGGAGGAGCAAGACCGTTGTGCGACGTAAGAAGAACAGGAGTACCGTGAGGGACATTTTTGGATAATGGCGTTTCTACATCAGAAGTCGTGCGAGTGTGTCAAGACCGAGTTGGACCTGTTCTCGCTACCGCCCACGCAGACCAGTATAGAGAGTGGTAAATGGGTGCAGTACAAGCCCATCTCCTCCCTGACAGACGACTCACCCGTTGAGTTCATAGTTCCGGGTCATGGGGACGAGTACACGGATCTGTCACAGACGCTACTGCATGTGAAGGCTACCATTAGAACGGCTAATGGAGGCGCTGTAACGGGTGATCAAGCGATAAAAGAGGTGGGTCCGATTAACAACTGGCTGCACTCGCTGTTCAGTCAAGTGGACCTGTACCTGAACAACAAACTGGTGTCTCCTCAGAACAACACGTACGCCTATCGCGCCTACCTGGAGAACCTGTTGTCCTATGGTGGTGATGCCAAGACATCGCACCTCACCGCGGAGATGTTCTTTGAGGACTATGCCGGGTACATGGACAATACTGAGGAGGATAATTATACCGGGCTCAAGAAAAGGAGAGAGTTTATCAAGGGAAGCCGGTACGTGGACATGGTCGGACATCTGCACGTTGACCTGTGCAACCAGGAGAAGTTCATGTTAAACGGTGTGGAGATGCGCTTTCGTCTGATCAGGTCAAAGAACTCATTCTCCATCATGTCTAAAACCGTGACAGACTACAAAGTGGACATCGCCGAAGTCAACCTGTTTATGCGCCGCTGTAAGATCAACCCGAGCGTGCTGTTGGCTCACAGCAGGACGCTGGAGTCGGGCACAGCCAAATATCCCATTACGCGCGTGGAAGTCAAATCCTTCACGCTACCCTCCGGTATCAGCAGCAAGACTCTGGACAGTGTGTTTCTGGGTCAACTGCCAAAACGCATTATAGTTGGCCTGGTCAGCAATCAGGCGTTCAACGGGGACTACAAGAAGAACCCGTTCAACTTCACCCACAGCCACGTGAACTTCTTCGCGCTGTACATAGATGGTGAGCAAGTGCCATGTAAGCCGCTTCAACCGGATTACACGTTCGGTCATGAGTTGTGCGTGCTCGCCTACCACACGCTGTACACTGGCACCGGCATCAATTTCTCAGACTGTGGTAATGAAGTCAGTCGCAACGAATACCCCTATGGATACTGCCTGATGGCGTTTGATCTGACGCCCGATATGGCGGCCTCTCAATCCAGCCACTGGAACCTGGTGCGCAACGGTAACCTGCGCATAGAGATTGGGTTCTCCGAAGCCTTGGCGGAGGCGTTCAACTGCATAGTGTATGCCGAGTTGGACAACGTCGTGGAGGTGGACCGTCACCGCAACGTGACTGTGGACTTTGGAGGGTAAAACGGGTTATCTCCTCCGCCGCTGCCGCCGCCGCCCTCCCACCTACTTAAGGCCGAGGCGGCGCGCGCTCGCTCTCAGTTCAGCCGACCTCGCGAGATGGACGTGCCGCCACCAATCTACAACGAGCCTACCGCCACCGCCACCGGCCTAGTGCGCTGCCATCATGGAAGCGTGGTGATGGACATGCAGTGCTTCAAGGACAGCGACAACGACTATTTGCTGAAGGAGGTCTGCGTGGTGGACGTGACTACCGGCACGCTAATCATGCATCACATCGCTCGTCCGCCCTTCAATCGAGACCTCCTGACCAGCGAGAAACTGCGCGAGAGCGGCTGGCTCACGCGTCACTGCCATGGGCTCGAGTGGGGCCAGGGCGATATCGCCTATGTCGCCCTGCTGGACAAGCTACGGGCCTGCTTCATCCACCGCCCCATCGTCTACGTCAAGGGGTCGCAGAAGAGGACTTTCGTTCAGCGGCACCTGATCGTCGAGCCTGCCGCCACCACCGTGCAGGACATGGACGACCTGGGTTGCGGGTCCCTCAACGGACCACCCTCCTGCCGGACCCTGCGCTGCAGCCACCATAAGAGCGCCCTCAACCGTTGCGCTCTGCACAACTGTATCGTCCTGCGTGATTGGCTGATGGCCAATGACAGGTCGGACTCGTCAGCCCTAGAGTGTTGCTGCTGCTTCCGCCCACGATGAACACCACACAGATCGAGAGGAGCCTGGCGCAAGTCCCCGGACTGAGGAGCGTTCTGGTCTGCGCCTCTGACCGTCTGCCTCACTCACCCGTTCAACCCCAGACCGCCATAGTGGCCAACACCATGTCACACACTGAGAGAGGAGACCACTGGGTGGCATTCTACTGCTCTGAGGACCGGCTGGAATACTTCGACAGCTACGGCAGGTCCCCATACCAGGCGGACTACCAGAGGTTCCTGAGGCGCAACTCGCGCCGCCGCTATGTCTACAACAGGTATCGACTCCAGGGCTATGGTACTTCCGTTTGCGGCCACTACTGCCTCACCTACCTGTACTGCCGGGCGGTCCTCGGTATGGCGCTTGGTGACTACGTGCAGCTCTTCGATCTGGCGTCCCCCACGGTCAACGACGCTCTGGTCCGCAGGCTCTTCCACTCCATCTTCTCACCACTACGTTACTGATACTTTATTTTATTCTTTTTAATTGTGTGTTTGTATATTCTTATTATGTTTTTGAAATAAATACGATATATTGCAATCACTTGTTGTTCATTTGTCCTTACTTCAATATTTAAGAAAAGTACATGTCCAATATCTCGATTTTTTTATTTAAAATTTTTTTAAATTATTAAATTTTATAAATTACATTTTAAATTATTTTAATTTGAAAAAAAGTTATAACTTGGACATGTTGATGATTTTGAAAATATAATGAGGAAATACGGGTGAGGTAATAACAACACAGATATCTGCTGTGAACTAAAACTTTTACAATATAATTGCTTACAAATACTATTTACAAATAAATTATAAACGCTATTTACAAATAAATTAAAAAATACTATTTACATATAAACATAAGCCTACACAGGAAACTCTTCATCAACGTCCTCCTCCTCATCCACCTCCATTGGCTGCTGTTGCTGTTGGTTATTGAGGTGGTCTCGTCCTCCTTCAGCCAGTGGTGGGATGTCCTTGTGTCCCCAAGGCAAGGTGTGGATCCCATCCGCCAGGACATAGCGCTTGTCATCTTTCGGGCTCAGGGAAAGTTTCTCCACCTGGACTGTGAAGACGCGGTGCAGGTGAGACTGGAACCGGGTGTTGACGGTGGTCTTCAACACCTCGTTGAACAGGCATTCCCTGTAGTCGTCGGGGGTAAGGATGTTCTTGACGACCCCCTTGGCGACTCCCTTGGCGCGCTTGAGAGCCTTGGATCCCGTCTCCTCGCTCGGGTCCTCGATGTCCATGAAGTAAAGCTTGGAACGAAGCCCGAGGTACTCAAACAGGGATCTGCCAGCGCACTCATCCTTGAACTTGCCGATGACTTTAGCGTTGATGGGGCTGTAGCAGGGGTGGGACCTGGGGTAGGCACTGGTGTCAAAGTCCTCCAGGTGTTCCATCATCTCCCTGTAGATGTCCTGAGAGATGATGTCAAACACGAAGCTGTCCGTGTCCATGTAGTCTACGGTCAGGCGGTCACCGTAGCGGTCCTTCATCTTGCGCAAGAACTCATACATGAGCCACTTGCTCAGCTCCAGGACAGACATGCCGATGTAGATGGGTTTGTCCAGAACGATGTTCACCCTGGCTAGATGGATGAGGGCTATGTCCTCTGTGTAGTAAGTGCGGTCCAGGAAGTTGGACTTGGCCACGTATTTGCTGAACCTCTCCGGAGTGCAGACCAGCTTGACGTTCAGGCGCTTGCGCACGTTCTCGATGGTCTTGCCGAAGACCGCATTGTTCATGAGCTTGAAAAAGTCCTGCTCAAACTTGGTCTTGGCCTTCTTCCTCAGCTCGGTGTTCATCAGGATGTAGGGCTCGAGCCATCGAGACTGGTGGAACGAGACGGCCCTGTGCACAGCCACAAGCTCCAGTCCGTTGTTCAGCGCCTGCTGCAGGATCCTGTAGTGGCAGATGTAGTGCTCCTTGTTGTCCAGGGTGGTCACCAGCTTGGGGAACTTGCCTATTAGAGGCCGCTTGGTCTCACAGCAGTAGGGGAGGTCCCTGTGCAGGTCGTGGCGACGGGCGGGGTAGTTGAGGTCCACCTCTAGTATGTAGCCCCGGTCGGCTTCCGCGTCCAACGAGGCGATGTCCAAGGCGTCAATCTCCTCACGGCTGAGCCACTGGAAGTCTCCGGTGGGCAGGTACTGGGACATGGCCCAGCCGTACAAGTTATTGGCATCCAGGTACAGGAGGTGGCGTGTCGGCTCGTCAAGGCGTCGGTCCTCAGGGCGGCATCGCTCGTGGTTGGCCTTGGCGTAGCGGGTGATGGCCTGGGAGATACCTCCTCTAATGCCTTGCTCCACGAAGAGGTACATGTCAAAGTCCCGTAGCGTGTCCACCTCCACGCCGCAGGTCTTGAGCATGACGTCCCAGGCGTAAGAGGGCAGGGTGTAGTAGTGTGCAGGGTCCAGTCCATACTCAGCCAAAGAGGTGTCGCGGAACTGCTCGAACACATCGGTGAGGAGGGCGATGTCACAGCGCAGGTACTTGTCGGCATAGTCCTTGAGGTGGTTGCAGTCAAAGACTCGCCACACGTTGAGGGCGTGCTCGTACTCCTCCTCCTTGATATCCTCCAGGGTCATGCTGTTTTTGAACGCGGCCCGAGGAGGAAGCTGTCTGGTGGAGTACAACGTGTCGTACGACGTGACAAAGTCGTAGGGGAACACGCCCTTCCTGCGCACCAGGTCGAAGAGCCGGTTGTCGGGGAACCGCTTCCTGGTCTCACGCATTTTATCCGTGGGAAGCCCCGCCGCCAGGTTGGCCAGGCTCATGGACAAGAACCTGTAGGTGTCCAGGAACCGCACCGCGAAAGATGACTGTCGTTGGTTGTCCCCGGGCTGGCCAAAGTGGAACCGCTTGGTGAAAGCGATGTAGCGCTCCTCCGTGTGCGCCAGCACGTCCACATCGCCGGGGTCAATGGCTAACTCCCGCACTATGAAGTGAGCGTCATAGTTGGACAGGTTGTGGAAATAGCAGTTGATGACCCGCTGCTCCCTGTACCGTAGGTTGCACGAGCGGTGCGCCGCTCCTCGGAACTCGTAAGGTGGGGCGTGGTTGTGGTCCCGCACCTTGACGTCCTGCTCGGTGAACTCCTCACCGCAGAGGTAGCAGCGAGTCGCCGCCAGGTACTCTTCCATCTCCTGCCGGGTCAGAGAAGGGTGCAGAGCTCTCATGCTGAACAGGAACTCCCACAGCATCAACACGTCCATCTTGAGCCTCTCCATAAACACCTTGGACGCGTCGACCCCGAAGTAGACCCGGGGTTCAAACTCCTCCAGCCCCAACGAGTCCATGATCTGGTATGCAAAGGCGTATGGGACGTGCATGCGCATAGGTCTGGTCCCGGGTGGTGGTTCCGCAGGGTCGTCAGCGACGGGCTGAAGGGAGCACTCAAAGTCCGCGTAGATGCAGAACCTCTCTCGCCGGGTGTACTCGGGATGCGCGAACCGGATCTTCTCCTTTTTTGGCATGTCCAAGCGGAGAGGAGCCTTAGCGTAACAGTAACGCCTGTGCTCCTCCAAGCGCTGAGCACCCGTCAACCCAAGCTTGTTGGGCCGGTTGTCAAAGTAGGCGAAACACCTCTTGCAGATGTAGATGCTGTGGTCATGGGTGGTGAGCTGAGGGCGGACCAGTCGGCTCAAGTTCCTGATGAACGCGTAATGGCTGTTACCCTCAGTTGTCACGTACAGCAGGTCGCGATGGTCTTGGAGCTCCCGCCTACATATCTTCAACGGGTATACCCTGTTCTTGAACTCAGGTGTTCCACCAGGCCGTCTCCCCACCATCGCGCGCTCTATCCCATACACGTTCACGCTGATGGCGTTCTTGCGCTCAAAAGCCTTGATGTCCTTCAGTGTGACGGGGAAGCGCAGGTCGGTCCAGTCGTACCGGGCGATGATGTCCAAGGTGTACCTTGCGGGTCTCTGCTGATGCTCCGGGACGAACGCGGCCAGGATCGCGTACATGAAGCACATGTCATCGTTGTTTTGGACATTGATGACTGCGTGCGTGGCGTCAATGTCCTTTGGCAGCGGAATAAACGCCCTGCCTCCGAGCGGTATGTACTCATTCACGCGGATCTTCAGGTCACGTATGCGCAGGTAGGTCCATCCACTGCCCACCAACTCGCACTGCTCCTTCTTATTCTTGATCGTGTCGAACGTCGCGGAGAGGAAACCCCCCAAGTCAGAGGCCTCGGTCAGCGGGACGTTCTTCGTGTTGAAGGAGCGCAGGCAGGTGGCCCCATGGATGTTGGTGAACTCACATTCCAGGACCATGTTCACCTTGATGCTGGGATGCCTGCTCCTCACGTCAGTCAAAAGATCAAAGACCTCCTGGAACAGGAAGACGAGCGCTTCCTCAACTGTCAGCAGGGCGTCCATCGGTTGGGACAGTCGAAAGGTGAGGAGGCGTCTGCGGAAGGCTCGATGCACGAGCTGGAACGCTGGGAGACCGGCACCCTCCATCAGCTCCTCCTCCTCCTCACTAGACCCCAGTTGTGGCTCCCTGCTGGGCCCCGGTTGCGGCTCCCTGCTGGGCCCCGGTTGCGGCTCCCTGCTGGGCCCCGGTTGCGGCTCCCCGCTCGGTCCGGGTTGAGGCTCCCGTGGCTCCGCGATGGGTGATGGTGGTGGCCCGAAGTGGTCTCGGATGAGGTTCAACGCGATAGGGCAGCTGCGCGTCTGGTGGCGGTCCCGGTTATGACGGCGCATGAAGTCCCTGTCGCAGAAGGCGCAGCGGAACCTGGCTGCCCGAGCCTCCAACTCTGCTCCTCCGTCTACAACATATAACGAGAGTTACTACACTTATATAAAACGACGGGGGGGGGGGGTTGGTTGGTTGGTTAGGTTGGTTAGGTTAGGATAGAGGAAGCATGAACGGGGGGGGGGGGTAGGTTGGTTGGTTAGGTTGGTTAGGTTAGGATAGAGGAAGCATGAACGGGGGGGGGGCTTGGTTGGTTAGGTTGGTTAGGTTAGGATAGAGGAAGCATGAACGTCGGGGGGGGGGGGTAGGTTGGTTGGTTAGGTTGGTTAGGTTAGGATAGAGGAAGCATGAACGGGGGGGGGGGAAACACTTATGTGAAGCATGAACACTTATCACAGTTTATTATGTAAATTTTTAAATTCCAATTTAAAATTAAAAATTTAAATTTCTCTAAATATTAATTATGAGAAGCATTTTATAAAAAGGTAGCCATGATTATAGTTACTAACCTTGGAGCTCCTCCACAGGCTGTTGGTGGGTAGTAGTAATGTGTCGATTGAGGTTGTCCCTTCTTGTAAATCGTCTACCACAAACGTTACAGTCATGGCGTCTGTCGTTGTGGGTAGACTCTGCATGCCTCCTCAGGTTTTTGAAAAGGCTGAAGGTGTGACCACAGACCTCACACAAATGTTGGTTGTTCATCTACAACAACAAAGGATACTTAATAACGTTCTAGAGGAATGAAAAATAAAATATTAAAAAGAAACAACCATGATACGCTCAGAATAGCTTCACTGATTTATGTATGCCTCAAACATTGTAATGTCAGGTTCGAAATCAGTTAACTGGAAATTATCATTCGTTGGAAAGGCATAATACATTTAATAAAGAGCTGTTTTAAAACAGGGTTTAATTAAATTTCATTAGTAAATAAAGTGTTGAGAGTACGTCCGAAATAAAATAAAATTTAAAATGGTTTAGTTAATAAAAATATTTCTACTTACGTTTAATTAATGAAGGTAATCGAAGCAGGAAGAAGTCACTGGTTAGGAGCACACAAATGAGCACTCAAGTACATTCACAGATAAACTGAGGAGGATCATTAGGCACCGCTCATTAAATAACATAGGAAAACCACAAGTAAACAAGCGCTTGCCTCGAGGTATAACGGGGATGGTGACATCATGTGGAGGAGGGCTTTGTGTAACTATTTACTTCAATTAATATTCATTTTAGTTCTTATAAATTTTACAAAAAAGGATTTACTGCAAACTGTTCCCCGTATCTGTTCCAATCGTTCACCAATAGTAAATACTGCTGTTCATACCGGATCCATTCCCAGTACTCCTTCTCGAATGGATAGTCCTCCGCGAGGTACCTTCTGCCCTCCTCTACCACCCACATCTCATAATCATCACGCGGAAAGGTATGGATGTTCTTGTACCGCTCCGCTCTCCACAGCAGGTCGCTCTCGTACTGTTCCAAGTCGTAATGGATCCTCGGAACGCACTCTGTCGTAAACTTCTTGTCAATACGTCGAACGCGCTTCCTCCACTCGTACCGAGGTTCAAATGGTCTCCACGCAGACTGGTATCTCACTCGCCTAACTTTCACAGTCTTTCCCTCCTCACCAACACTCACTTCAACTCGCTCAGTATCGCTGCTGCTGTCAGAGGACATGGTGCTGCGACTCTCGACCGTTAACTGAAGACAAGAGAGGAGTAAACAAGGTTAAAATAAAGGTGGGTGTGGTAAATGGGGGGGGGGTCCTCATTCCTCCTCACACGCCTGTGCTCACCAGCCTATGTTAGGTTTCCGCCAGGTCACGTGACGGGGGGGGGATGACGTCACCGGGGGGGGGATGACGTCACCGGGGGGGGGGATGACGTCACGGGGGGGGATGACGTCACCGGGGGGGGGGGGGCTCCTCGCTCCTCAGTTTGCTAAGGTGGTCCAGAACCGGCCATAGCACCCTACTGACTGAGTACGCAGGTTTGCTGCAACGAGGAAGATAAAAAATGAGTTTTTATGCATTATCAATATAACTAAACCAGGTGAAGCTACATTACCAAGTTTTATTAATTTATGTTCATAATTAAGAGAGATATAAAACTTTACATATTCTCCATAAGAATAATATTAGGGCTGAGGATGCAGGTTAGCTGCTACGGTGACAATCAACGACAAATTTATTTTTTGTGCAAATATCAATATACCAGTACAACATGAAGCCACATACCAACTTTCATCAATATACATTCATAAATAATCGAGATATAAAATTTTAATTATTCTCCTTAAGGATAACATTGGACAACGTACTGTGTTTAGCACTTTGAATATCTCTGCAACGGTTGGACGTAGAATCACAATTTAAACACCAAAATGATTGTTTTGTGGAGCTGAAGTGATTGGTAAAAGCAAATGTTAAGATTATCATAAAATTAACTGAGGAAAAGCTAAAAACCTTTTTCCCATAAGATTAACATGGGAAATTTTATGAGCAGGTTTTATTGATTTTTTCCGCAACCACTTAACCTATGTTAATAATTCAAAATACTATATTATTTGTTTTTTTAAGCTCTATAACATGGTCAACAAAACCAAAATTAAGTGTTTTAAAAATTGTAGGGTGAAAAATGCAAATAACTGATTTTTGGAAAATTTAAAACCCACGTAAACCCCCCTTTCCATGGTCCGATTTTTCTGGTTTTCCAACTTAAAGTCATAAATGTCACTTTACACATTTGAGCCAAATTTCATTGAAATCGGACGTTTTTCACTGAAGTTATAGCATTCACGCACACACACACACACACACACACACACACACACACACACACACACACATATATATAAATTTGAACGAATAGTATTTTTGGCTTCTGGGGACCTCAAAACAAAAAGATATCATGGTCTCGGGCTTAAGTCTCACCATGAGACCTACGGTAATAGCTTCTTCCCTATAGAGGAAATTCGCTAAAACACCAAATTTTTTTCTAAGGTGAATCCAATGGTTCAAATTAAATTTGATTTCAATAAAAATTACATGTGAAAAACCCAAAAACCCGTTTTGGGGTACAAAACCCCCCCAAAATACACCTTTGCAGATGGTCCGATAAGTCTTTATTTCGAAAAAGTTTAAATTAATACTACTCTTTACACGTCTGTACCAAATTTTATCAAGATCAGACCTTTTTTACGAGAGTTATCGTGCTTACGGGCACAAATATATATATATATATTTATATGTACAACATTTGAACGAATGATGTTTTTGGCATCTGGGGCCCCAAAATGAAAAGTTATCATCATTGACTATACACCTGTCCTAGACGCCAAACCTTATGGACGGTTCTGATAACCAAAGAGGCGGGGTTCTCCACGTAGTTCTGACAGCACTGGATAGATATCGCTACCATAGAACGCAATGGCGGACGTAACTCTGGCTCATGCCGCTTGGCGCGCTCAGCTCGGCCGTGGCGGGTTTTTTAAATTTAATTTTGATAAGGGTACACAGGATGCGGCGCGGCACGGCACTGGCGGCACGGCACGCCCGGCGCGGCGCTGGTATCAATATCAAAGGCTAATTTAACTCTGTGGCACAGCTGTTTTAATTTCAAAAGATGTAAACAAATTAAACCCCATGTTGTTTTAATGGGAAAAGTTTTATTCTGTTGCGAATTTATGGTAAAAAAATAAGAAAAATGAATAGTTTTCCCTCAAAATTCACGTCAAGACCTTTAAAATGATACCCCTCCCATCCTTCTACGGCCATCCAGTCACTCACAATTTCTTTACAAAAATTTGACTTACGGAATTATATATAGGGATGTTAATCTTATGGGCGAAAAACGAACTTTGAGGGCAGCCCGTGCCCTTCAGATTGGAAATACCTAAATACCCCCGTCGCAGCAATCCTGCGTACTCAGCGAATTTCCAATGCATAATAATGTCTTAATACCACATAAAGCCGCATACCAAGTTTCATAAACATATATTCACAAATAAGCGATATATACAATTTTAATTAATCGCCATAAGAACTTAAGCTTAAAATTCAGTCCTAAAAATAGAGACATAATCTATTAGTGCATCTGACAAATGCATGTGTGTAACAATGTTTGTAATATGATTAGATCTAATCATTCCATCATCCCTCTGCCAACTTAGCGCCTCGCTTGTACTCTCAGTAATTAAATATCTCAAAACACACGATACATAATACTAATAAAGTTTAACAATTTGTTAAACTGAATATTCAAACTGATAAAAAAAGTAAAACAAAAACTAAACTACACGTTACTATTTTTATTTTAAGTTTGAGAAATATAAATTTCAAATAACAAAATAATATGAACATAATTTATCATTGAAATGAGGTCAAAAGATATTTACTGTGCATTGTAGATTATAAAGCCTAATATCATTGAGTATACAGGTGTATAGTCAATGCTAATACAGAAACTATCGAATGCAATGCTAACGCTAACATGGATTTGAAATTCTGCTTTGGGCCGCCAGTAGAGACGACAGTTTCTTATCGGTATTCACGGAAGAGTGGTGGTCAGGGGGGAGGAGGGAGAGAGTACGAGAGGTGGACCGGATGTTGTTGACGTCGTAACTGTCACCAGCTTGCTCTGTCTGAAACTGTCCGTCTGTTCGTCTGCCTCGGCAATTTCAAGTAGTTAGCCTAATGTCTGCTAGGAGGAAGCACCTTCCATAGCCCCTGTTGCCGACCGCACTCAACAGAATGCGCTGATTTTTGGTTAACCGAATCCAACATTGGGTTTACCGTCTAGTACAGGTGTATAGTCAATGGTTATCATGGTCTCGGGCTTAAGTCTTACCAAGCCACCTATGGTAATAGTTCTTCCTTATAGGAGAAATTCGCCAAAATATCAATAAAGCTAACACCGGAAAACTACCCCCAGAAATCATAAATCTAGCCCCAGAAAACTATCCCCCAGAGAACTAATCTGCAGAGTACGACTACGGAACTCTTACTCTCTAGATGTGCCTTTTGGAGTTTTGAAAAACCTCTACCTTCAGAGTTCCGCCCCATAGTCCTTGAAATTTCCAATGATAATTTATGGCGTTATATTTTATTTCATCATTGAAATCTAAATATATTTTAAAAATATTTGGCTCTATGCCTGCTAGATCCCCATGCGGAGAACGGGTCCCCAACTAGTAGTATAAAAACGGTGGGAAATTCGACCACAACAGACGTTATATTCATGAAGATTATAAGATTATAAGGCGTTAGCCATAAATCTATTTCTACAAACAAAAACAAATGCTGACTGGAAAAAACAATACATTTCTATACAAATTTATATTGCATTCTTAAAAATTATTACTTTACGCTTTTCCCACCATATAGTGCTAAATATGTCAGACTTTCATAATTATTTGACAATCTACACAATTCAGAGTTTCCAATGAGGGGTTGACTATTTAAATCCGTCCGTTGGAACTACAGATTTAGTTTTACAAAGATACCCCTTATATTCATGTATATAGCTGACGATAAATTTCAAATTTTGACATTTGTTTGAATTTTTATCTATAATTAAAAACGGTGGACAAATCGAACACAACAGATGTTATATTGATGAAGTTTATGGCCTTACTTTATATCTACATAAGGGGTTAGCTACAAAACTGATACTACAAAAATTAACGTTGACTAAACAAATTTCTAAACTTTATTTACAAATTTTTAATTGAATTTCTTACAAATTATTACTTTACGCTTTTTCCACCATGAAAAACTTAAAATGTCACTTTTAATTATTTGACAATTTACACAATTCAGGGCTTCTAATGAGGGGTTGACTACTTAAATCTGTCCATTGGAACTCTAGATTTAGTTGGACAAAGATACCCCTTACTTTCATGTATATTGCTTAAGATAGGTTGCGAATTTGGAAGCTGGGGTTGAATTTGTATCGATAATTCAAACACGGTAGACAAATCGACCACAACAGATGCTATATTCATGAAGCTTATGAAATTTACTTTAAATCAATGTAAAGCAGTAGCTACAAAACTGATAGTACAACAAATGTTGCCTGGGAAAAGAAATAAATTTATTTACAAATTTCTATTGAATTTCTTAAAACTTAATATTTACATTTTTCCACCACAAACTACTAAATATGTATGTAAGACTTTCATAATTATTTGGCAATCTACGCAATTAAGGCTTTGTAATGAGGGGTTAAATCTTCAGTTTAGTTGTACAAAGATAACCCTTACATTCATGTACATTGCTAAAGATAGGTTGCGATTTGGAAGTTGGAGTTGAATTTTTATCTTTGAATCAAAAACGGTGGACAAATTGACTGTCATCTAGCCTAAAAAAGGTTATATTTTAGTTTTCCAACGAGAGAGGGAACCAAGATGAACACAAACAAACTCTATCCCCTTGGCTTTATCCCATGTGATTTCTCACTTGTCCCCGCCAGTTTCAGCTGTACCTACCCCATCAGCCGGTCAACAGTCGCTAAACTTCTTCCTCTATTCTAGTAATGTCTTCCTTCCCCAGCAACTACCCTGACAGCCACAAACTGGAGGATTTCAATCGGAACTGCCCCCTGCTTTTACAACTGTGGTGGTAGAACCATTGAGTTACATTTTTAAACACCATTCCCTCCAATCCTTCTAATATTGCAAACCGAACCAAATTGGCAATTGCATGAAAATATACAGGTGATGGAATGCCTCTGTTGAAGGTTTTCCATCTTATAAAACTATTTGTTTACTGTTTTATCAAACAGAAAAAAATGTACATAATAATATCCATATCCCGCCTTATTGTAGATTTTTTTTGTATTCGCGAACAGCTTGTTACCAAGTAATAACAATTATTTTGAGAGCAAATCAAAAGAGAATTGTCATCACTGATATTATGAATTATTTTCTGAAATAAAGGTGGATTTAATTCAATTAAGCCTTCTAGCCTTGGCTATTGAGTATTGAGCAAATAAGCGATATGTATCATTTGAATTACTCTACATAAGAATAACATTGATACGAGTACTTAGTTTGGCTAAACTATAGGCAAAGTCCCAGGACAATCTTAAAACTGGTCTATACCAGTTTTGAGGCTGACATAGGGTACAGTAAATTAAGTTGTCATTACATATGGTAAGTCTTTTGGCTGTCCATTATGACAAGCTTCCCTTTCACCTTTGGTCCCTCCATTTAGAGCAACAAACACAAAATACATTTAGCGTTGTTGTAATAGGAGCATTATTATTATTATTGTTGCTATATGTTGTGGTATCAATAAAACAACATGGTTTATAATTGACAATATAAATATTTTTAATAAAACATAGAAAGGATATTGTAAGACAGCAGATTGTAATTAGTCGGTAAACACCATGCCAAGGGTCAGTTGTAGGAAGCACAGCATATCTGTGCTCTCCTCGATCTGTAACAAAATTGACACATTCAGGTGTTTAATAAGCCAAAAACTGACATGAGTATTTTATTTTCGCTTGACAACATCTAAAATATCTGTTTATCTTAAAAAGTGTATGGATGTCAGTAAAATATTAATTTCCCACCAACTTGCAGTATTTATTGAAATCACTTATCAGTTCAAACCACTTGGAACATTGAGTTTAAACCCTATCCTCTAAAAATGTATAGCAACTTTTGAAAATCGGAGTAAAAAAGCTGAGACAAGAGGTCTACTGTCATTTTATTTTGGAATTCCAGTATATTTCTAGTAACATTTTTAACCAAATTCCAGTATTACGTGGCAACATTAAATTTCAATGGGAAGGGAATAATATTAATGGCATTATGGTAATATTTTACTATGGTTCAAAATAAGAAAATTAAGTAGGCCTAATTATTTGATTAACTGTTGATATAATTAAAATATTTCTCCAACAAAAAAAATTAAATTTACCCTTCGAACCCAGAACTCGATGTCAAACCTTAATGTTTTTGTTTATCGGGTCTGTAATCAATCTTATTTTAATAAAATTCCAGTTCTTCCAGTATCTCCAATATCAGTTGAAACTCTGTAAAACATTACTTCCTTGATCAGGGTTGCCACCAAATTTGCAATTCAAAATTCATGCATAATTCCAGGTTTTCCAGGTCAAAATCTCAAAATTCCAGTTAAACTCGCGCGGTATTTTTTATGTATTTGCGACACATATAACGATTTAAAATATAAATTAAAGTGTTGTTTTAACAAAAAATTAAAACTTTTTACGAACTATATTTATTTTTTTATTTAAGTTATATCTCATATTTCTATACTTTCTAAAAAAAATGGGTTTATACGCTGGGTCAATTATTTATATTAATGAACTTGATTTTTGTCTTTATATCAAAACATTACATTATTTTAATTGATAGGAGGGGGAAATTTGTCAACAGATACACCCAATTATATAAAATTCCATTTCACCTAGGCAATAGGGATGTGTGATGCATCGAAAAGCATCGAAATTTTGATTTGATTCGAAGCTGTAGTAATCCAATTAGCGACGCATCGAAATGTTCGATGCCTTCATATACTCCCGCCGTTTACCCGCGCTACAAAGGGCACGGGAGTGTTTGGGTCGGCAGCAAAAAGTCTTACCAATGACTACATAAACTGGTCTTACCTTGGAACCACGTTTTTCCCCATTATGAATTTATAATAAACAGTGAGTGTCACTCGTTATTTAACTTTGGCGCTCGTTTGAATCGTCCGTCCTTTGAAACTTAAGTAAATATAATTAAGTTAAGGTTATGCATTTTTATTGCAAAAGTTTTTGAAGTGATGGATCAAGATAGGATGGAAGAAGAATTAATTAATCAAATCAGAAAGTTATAACTAGACTTTGGCCAATATGGTAGATTATCCATATTGGTCTTAAAAATTGGTGTATAGGCTGAGTTTTAATCACTGAAACATGTCGCATTGCATCAAATCAAATTGCATCGATTTGAATCAATATTCTTTGAATCGCTTTATTGCATTGAATAAAAATAAAATTGCTGCATCGCACATTCCTACTTGGCAATATACTATCTATTATAAGAATCTGAAAATAGTATATACCAATACTTTTTGTGTCAATCGATAACAAAGGCATTTTTCAATGTTCTTGATAGGGAGAGGGCGCCCAAACCCTCATCTTGTTACTATATAAATTAAAAATTTTCTTAGAAAGCATTATTATGGCAGCTCGATCCAGTTTTGAACTTTCCAAACATTTTCAAGATTTTTGCTAGGAATTAATCTTGGCAACAAACCTCAGATTATGAAGCCTACCCACAGGGGCGGACACAGACTATCGTTTTAGGGAGGGGTCATGATTGAAAAAATATCTAAATTGTCAAAATATAATAACCTTTTCGGTGAAAAATGGGTAAAATACGTGAAGGTCTGAGGTTTTGGGAGGAGTCATGACCCCCATGACCTCCCCCCCTTTATCCGCACCTGACTACCCAGCCAATTATGCTTTAACAAATTATCTAGCGACTCTAAAGACTACATATTAGAAACTGAGCTCCACATCAACGATTGACAATTTTGACCAGACAACAATTAATTACACATGAGCCCACACATAATATTAATATTAATATTAATTCTACTATCCACTGTTTGTAACAACACAAATTAAACTTATTGATCTTTATTAAAAATGTTGCCGACAATCGCGACTGCATTTCGTAAAGTTTCCTCAACAATAACTCTCACACTCACATGACTACCGTAGCCGACCATCGGGAACACATTGCTGACGCCGCCGATCATCAAGAACGCATCGCTAATGACGCCGACCATCGAGAACGCATCGCTAACTTCGCCGATCAACGAGAAAGCATCGCTTATGACGCTGGCAATCGAGAGCGCATCGCTAACGTCACCGACCATTGAGAACGTATTGCTAACGTCACCAACCATTGAGAACATATCGCTAATGTCGCCGACCATCGGGAACACATCGCTAACTTCGCCGATCATCTAGAATGCATCGCTAATGTCACCGACCGTAATGAGAAGGCATATCGGTAACTTCGCCGACCATTGGGAACGCATCGCTAACTTCGCTGATCATCGAGAACGTTTCGCTAACTTCGCCTACTACTCATAACGGGTTACGCAATCACCGACGATCGCGACCTGAAATTTCCGAGTCAGCCGAAAATTCCAGCATAATCCACACATTTTTTCCCGATCACCAAAGTTCACGCATAATTCCCGGTTTTTCAGGTTTTACCGGTCGGTGGCAACCCTGTTGATGCATTTGTTTCACATGTTTGCTAGCGTTGGCTATATTCTGCTCGTCAGCCGAAAATTGATTTTAATTTTGAAAATAGGTATCCAATGTAGTGATTTAAGATCTGACACAAGAAGCTTATTGTTTTTCATCATATAGTTTGCTAATCTGCCCAAGAATTTTAGCAGTTTTCATATTTTTAGCACTTAAATATCTAATCACAGCACGCAATTCACAGTCCGCAGGATTCTCTATCGTTCGGGCCAATTTGAATGCTCCCAATCTGATTGTTGCCGTAGTGACGCCCCAAACTTGCCAATAATTGCAAGTAGACAACGCAGGATGCAGGTAACCGCAGTGCTACAACCGTGGAATTTAGAAACGGTACTTATATTAAACAATTTAACTATTCAATCATAATAAAAGGTAAATAAAGGAGAATATATAGTTAAATTAATAACTCAATTAAATAAGTCAACATTCATGCAATTTCATTAAATTTAAATTTTCTATTGTAAAGCCTAATATTATATAAGAAACATTACTTTTTCTAAGATTATCAAACATACCAAATTAGTTTTTTCATTTTTAAAGAACTACTTGACACGATACTTGAGTACTTGGCTCAAATACTTGATTCGATTAAAAAAAACACCTACTCATTATTGTTTTTCACATGGATTTAAAAATATCGAGCTTCATAATTGTGCAATAAATTACTTGATCATTAAAAAACAAAACTAATTTGATTACAAATAATTACCACTTTTGCAGTAGGTTTTCCCCTTCCATGCCCAGCTTTGGTTTCAATGCGGATGAGAATTGGATTTGACTGGAAGAAAGAAAACATTAAGATAAGATAACTTAGTTGGCAAATAATAGAAAACATTCATCCACTCAACTATGCAAGAAAGGCTCTTTTTTTATTAAAATGCACAAAATTAAATTATCAATGAGATGTATCAAAACAGCCACTACAACATTAGATATTAAATAATGACGTAGTTATTTTCTTTAAATCACTAGGAGATTTTTATTCTCCTGATTACGTTCAGTTGTTTCCCATCTAAGAGGAAAGTGCTTTACTTCTTGGTGTCACAAATTAGATCAAGAACATTTCAAACCTGAAGGTATTTAAGTTAGGCACTGGTAGTGTCTTGGTCGATCTAGATAAGACCACTTTGCAGATGCAGACAGCAACAGTTTTAGCATCTACTCAATAGTTTGTACAGTTTAAAATGTTCATGACCACAACAACCAAGCCTCAAGCTTACTATAGGTGAGTGAAATTGTTTTATTTATATAGAAAACCCAATTGCCATAATATGGTTGGGTATTCTGAAGGATACATAAATATTATAACTGGCACCCCCGCTAGCCTAGTTAGTGTCAAGGATGGTGGTGCAAGAGGTTGATTTTGGAGATTTGAACCGAGGCCTCTAACATTTAAAACTAGGACTGCCCAGGGCCTGATATCAGGCCATTGCATGTGTGCGCTGGCTGCCCTGTTCTGATTTAGGCTGAATTGCTCGGTGCCGTGGCAATTTTGGCCATTTTGCAGAGGTTTTTTTAACAATTCGCAGTGCCTAAACTACTGATGATAACCTAATCATATGCGTACCGGTACTCGTTTTGTTCAGAAAAGGAAGAACATTTTGAATAAAATATAATAAAACGAATCCCTGTTGGCAGTTTTTTTGCAAAATGTGAAAAACCAAAATTTTATTCAAATTTTTTAAATAATTTTTAAAAGGAGTGTCCTAGCATTTTTACACTAATTTTTTTACAGACATTCAAAGACATACAAAATGTAGGCAATTTATTTCCCGATGTGGAAATGTGATTGATTTGACTTTTTTTTACCCGAATTACGGAAGCAAATACGGAAACCGGGGAAAATCGAGAAACTTGCGCTGTACATTTGAAAAATAAAAATAAAATAAAAAGTATAACAATAATATACTAAAACTTTTATATTACTAAAGGTAACAATCGTTATTGGAAATAATGCACTTTTATACAAAGTAATAACTGTTTTTATGACTTTATATGAGTTTAAAAACAAAATTTGAGTTTCGCCAAAAGCCAAAATTAGTTATTCGAAGCTAGATATAATATTTGTACTTTATTATAATATAATAAATGGCACATATATTTATAGTAAATATATTTCTGAAAAAGATTATGTATATATGTACAAATAAAGGTTCCGTAAGCACATATTGATTTTTGAACCTAAATTTATAGCACAGCCATATTTGGGCAAAATCTGCAGAGGTTGCTTCAAACTGTGTCTGTGTCCAAACCATATAAGATAACCCTGTCATATGCATACTCTTCCACAAAAGAATAGATAATTAGGCTAAATCAAAATAAATAAAACAAGGTTGGGTAGATTTTTATATAAAGTCAAAAAAGTGAACATTTCCAAATTTTGTAGGCCTATCCTAGAAAACACTCACATTTTCAATAACACACATTTGAACATAAATAATAATATTTTCCCACGACACGACAATACACTTGTTTAGAACTAATACACAGTCATGCAATGATAAAAAACGGATTTATAAAACCTACTCCCAATGAATTCGCACATTGCCTGTCCATAGCAGAAAGAAACGTAAGCTCAGAATAAGCATCCTTCCACGCTCTATGA
The DNA here is from genome assembly GCA_963675035.1 of Allygus modestus. Classification (NCBI taxonomy): domain Eukaryota; kingdom Metazoa; phylum Arthropoda; class Insecta; order Hemiptera; family Cicadellidae; genus Allygus; species Allygus modestus. The sequence goes on along the minus strand of OY776112.1, from coordinate 259,536,923 downwards.
CGAGTCACCTGACGTTCCATACAGTACGTCAGCGGTAAAGGGCAAGAACCTTTTCTTGGCTTCAAATTGGTATTTCTTACGTCACGCTAAATCAGTTATGGAGCTATTTATTTTGGATTTAGAATTGACCAGATATCAGGCCAATGGGGCAAATGAACAGCTCACATAACAGCTGATTTCAAAAATTATTTCTTAGACCTCCTGAAGTCGTATGACAAAATTCTTATTACGAAAAGAATGAACCACTCATGCTGTTTCCAATGCTACCAACCGATTCCTGTTTGGGCCAAAATACAGACACTGTGAATGTTTTGAAGAATACGTGTTTCACGAGTTTTCGCTGCTCGCGAGTCAAAAATATTTCGCACGCTAAATTTCCTTCAAATTATAATAGCAGTTATATTGAACTGTTACTGCTACGAGGTGTTATAAGCAGTTGAACAAAATTACCCAATTGGCCTGATTCAGGCTATAGTACAGCCAGCGCACACATGCAATGGCCTGATATTAGGCCCAGGGCACAGAGCAATTTAGCCAAAATCAGCCTTGGGCAGTCTTAGGGTTAATAAAAAACGCTACTGGCATGGACAAGCAAAAATAAACTACAACTCAATCATGAACCTCAATCATGAAGTACTACAAGGGTCATCCAGAAAATCCCGCCTAATATGAGACATGCAGTGTTATTTGGTTTCTGAGTTAAAAAATGTCCAGACCGTAGAAATTTTTAGAAAAATAAAAATCCAAAGAAAGTTTATGGTGGAAGGGAAAAACAAGATCTTCAAATTTATGTAATATGCCAAGATGTTTCCTCAAATTTTCCCTCAAGCCTTTCTTTCAAGAATTATCTTTAGCGAGCAATGACCTGCCACTCCGATCCTCGTCGTGCAAAATCGATTTTCTTTCATTAAACCCGTTGCACAATTTTTTCCCCCCTGAAGACTCAACTTGAAGACTTCTTTGCACATTCACAATAAACTTTCTTTGGTATTTTTCTAAAAATGTCTATGGTCTGGACATGTTTTAACTCAGAAACAAAATAAAACTGCATATCTCATATTTGGCGGGATTTTCGATTGCCGCCGCAATTTTGATTCGCTGTGAAATAAGAAATAAGACGCGTGACCGCACAGCAACGAGACTCGGCTCATACTTTGGTGGGGAGGTGAGTGGACAGCCACACTCAATCGCGGTGATGGGAGAGCTGTGCTAGGTGCAGTAAGCAAACATTCTTTACTTTCTGGATGACCCTCGTAGATTTCATAAAAACAATTTTAATGAGTTTTTTAATCAATTTCATTATTTAAATTGATTTGTTAGATATATTTTGGAATTTTGATTGTCATATTTCTTTTCAAAAAAAGAGGTTTTGCACATAGGGGTACAGTAAAACCCCGCTTAAATGAAATAATGGAGGCGGGACCGTTCCGGATAACCCAATTTTTCGGATAATCGACTGTTGTTCATACAAGGTAAATTTCTGAAAAATACGCAACCATCTTTGAGTTTGCAGCAGGTGTGTGAGTTCACGGTATACTGATCGTATAGTGTGATATTGGAATGCGGAAAATGCAGTATGGGTCAACCCCCACCCCCTCGCAGGTGGATCAGGTGTGTCAAAACCCGTCAAAACAACCCCTAAGTTCAGTGACCGCCGCGGCAGACGGTCTCTCGTTCTACCATGAGTCATACGCCAGACTTATCTATTATTGATTATCTATTTCTTGTAGACCGTTCCGGTTAACCCAGGTCCAATTAAGTGGGGTTTTACTGTAATAATTAAATTTTTCATTCTTGTGTTGGAGCTGGGAGTATTCATCCATCCCATTTTTGATATGTTGAAGTAGAATCCTTTACTAAAATCTTGAGATAACCAACCATATGTCCAACTGTCCACCGAACTTCCACCCACCACTCCAACAGCCAAGCCGAGCGTGCTTGACTTGAAGTCTCTAACTTCCGAATAACTAAATGTCAGGCCAAAACAACGGAATAATTCCAAATCACTTGAGATGAAGCACAAGTTGTGATGGCATTACTTGCCATCCAGCGACCACCTAAGGTTATCAAATTTAAAGACAAATTGATCCAGCTTATTTCATACCTGTTTTTTGCTTTCGCTCAGGGCATGCTGCAGGGCAGCCACAAACTTGAGAGAGTGCAGCGGCACCACGCGGTCATCATGGTCGGCTGTCATGAGCAATGTGGCCGGGTACTGCAACAGTACAACAACTGGAATATTGCAGCTAATTCAATGACGAACAGAGGTCCAATTTGATACAGAGTTTTACCATTGAATATATAGTGTAGAACGCCAACAGAATACAGAGAGTGGTGATATGTCTGGAACTATCACATCTACTATGCACAAGTGGGAATTAATGGGAAATCCCACACTTGCATTGAGGGATTTTATTTTTGATATTTTTTTATTTTTTATGTTACTATTCATTGTAATATTTAACTGTTTGTTGATAAAAGGGGCTTGCAACTGATTAACAATAATGATAATTGGACAGACCACATTTATTACCCTGGGGTGTATATATATGTATCTATCATAGGGGTGTGCAAGTACTCAAAATCTTAGGTCAAGTACTTCAATCTTGACTCAATGTTTTGAAAAATATTAGAAAGTTTGAGCGAGTATTTCCCATCTTTCTCCAAGAGGATTGCTAACGATTGCAAACTGTTAATCGTAACAGCCGCAATAGGTGACTGCTTCATGTAAAATCAGTGGAAAATTACATTAGGAAACAGTAATCGGCCATAAACATCAACTGAACTTGTGTAAATGACGACTAGACCGCATAATATCAGCTGTAAATGATGATGGAAAACCTAATAATAACCAAAAATGGTGACTGTACAGGTGTGTACCTGGGCATCTTCTGGAGGTTCCTTAATGTTGTGGAGGGGCGAGTACTTGAGCAGGTTGCTGAAGTGTTTGGGGTTGTCAGAGCTGCCATAGTCCGACACCCAGAGACAGCCGATGGTGAACTTGTGGAACCTCAGCATGTCCAGCACCCTGCAACACCAAGTGACATGCTATATAGTTTAATTCTTCTTACGTTACACTTATAAAGTGTCATATAACTCTATATTATTAGCCAGCAACATGCACCAAGTATAGAGAATTCTACTGTAGTGAGGTCTGAAGTCAAGTTTACATTAGCGAGGAATTGCCTAGGTATTGTGTATTACAGAAGTGACAAGTAGCAATAAGATCAATCAAAGTACTGAGGGATACTTTTAACTGATAGGATTAGTAGGCGTACCTACTTCCCTCAGTGCTTTGGCAATAAATTTGTCTTCCTAAAATGGCAAATATTATTACAACTCACATTATAGCAACTGAAAAAATACCTTTTGAGATTAGCTAGTGAAGCACCCTGACAACTCAGTCAAGAAGTACTTTGATTTTGTAAAGTTAGTTACTAGTTACTTCAATAAGAAAAAATATTGTAAAGCAAGAAGCTTTAACTACTATTCTCTGTTGCCGTCATCGTATTTCGTAGTGAAATGACAAATACAAATTTTACCTACTGTCTATTGTCTAAGCACACAATATATTTATAGTGTGACTTACCCCACTTGAATGACTGCTGCCTTGTACAGGTCCGGACGCTGGTTGATGCACGCAGCTGCCAGCAGGCCCCCGTTGGAGCCCCCTTGTATAGCTAGCTGCTCACTACTCGTGTAGCCGTCCTTGATGAGGAACTCTCCGGCTGCGTGGAAGTCGTCAAACACGTTCTGCTTGTTGAACAAACGGCCAGAATCGTGCCAGCGCTCACCGTACTCCCTGCAACATTAGTCGACTGTCAGTTTTATGAGATAAACTTTGATTTGTGCTTCAATCTACAAAGAAAAATAAATCATTTCTTAAGTATCACCATGAGTAAAATACTGCATCCCAAGATTGAAGATTGTGATAAGTTTGATATTAGTCAAACTATTAATTTTGTAAAAAGATATAAGAATCATGTTCTATTAGCATGAAAAAACAGGAAACCGGAAAGATCAAATGTCGCAAAACACCTCCTGGAAAATACACCTTGGGAACATTATAAGACAGTTTAAGTATTTTCCATATTTAAAAAAAAGTAAATGTAGAAGCATGTGAAGAATTGTTTATTTTCAAGGAAAAATGTAAGGATAGGAATAAATTGATAAATGAACATGTCAACTCTGACTCTGGTGGAACTTATCGCAACTTGTTTCCGGAACTTCCGGTAGCCAATAGTAAATAAGCTGTATACCAATTGTTTCTGTCATTCTCTGATTGGGCCTGATGATGACCAATGTGACTGGTTGAAATCGATCACTTTGTACCATCTTTGCTGTTATTTACCGCCTTGTATGTACTAAGTACAGTATAAATGTAAATTTATTTTGTAGTGTTGTGAGGCGTAGTTCATTTATCCTGTTTAAATAAAAATAATAAACATATGCGTAATGGCCAAAATTTTTATACCATCATTCACTATTATATTAGCCATATTATACTACTTGCGCTGATATTCCTACCAAAATATGATTGAAAACACATTTAGCACAAATATTATCTTATATATTAATTAACTAAGGAATTTTGTTTTCGGCCCACTACGCCATTATTTTTCAACCGATTTGGACAGTCGATGTGTGATTTTAACCCTAGCAGTGGCCTAATGTTCAAGTGGGAAATGGCCAAGTAGATTTGGCGATTTTGCAGACCTTTTTTTGAAAATTTGTATAAATTTGAAATGAGAACTAAACATAGCCAACCTCATATGAAAATGAATTCATTTTGTTCGGGAAGAACAGGGGAATCTGTAAATAGTAAAATATAAAAGATCTAGAAAGGTAATTTTTTCAGCAAAGTAAAAAAAAATAAAAAAGTTGAAATTTTTTTTGAAATTTCAAAAGCAGCCCCGGTAAAACTTTTTTTTTAGATTTTTTATGGAAAATTCATTATAAAAATTTTATAGGAAATTCAATTCCCTACATAGAAATGTATAATATGTTGGGGAAAAAATTTTATTTATAAGTATTATGTAAGTATATACGGAAAACCGCAAAATGTGTAAATTGTACAGTGTTAGTTAGTACTCTAAAAAGGTAATGTAAATATGTATATACTAATAATAATATGTATATATTTGTAAAGCTAATGAAGTAAAGAATGTAAAAAAAGTCATAAAGTTGTTTTATTGTGTGTTTTTATTAGGGGTCTGCGGTACCAACAATTTCAGATCGGTACAGTTCGGTACGGTAAAAGATTTTGTACCTCGGTTTTCGGTACAAATTCGGTACGGTACAATGTACCGTCATATATACTAATTTAGTTATTGATTTGAATGTATCATAAACAAATTATTGAGTAATAATCAAGGTCAAATACAATTTTTATTATTAATTTGATTAAACAAATAAATAACTATACTATGGATAAAAATATTTTTAAAACCTGCATCTTTGGAGTATTACATTTTAACATTGTTATTATTAGGTATTAATGCAAGTTCTTGAAATAATGATCCGAAATAAATTCAAAAATTACTTTAAAATCAATCAATTGCATAAGTTGCTAACTGATTAATTATATTGATTTCAATATAAAAAAAAACTATTGGTTTAAATCATACAAACAACAAAAACCAAAGTTTTATAAATACTATTCTTGTTGCACTGGGAGATTATTGTATCATTAATACAAAGTAAAATCAGATAACTTAAATAAAACTATGTATGATGTGAAACTAAAAGAAATTAGAAATTAGAAAATTAGACCAATAAATAAATACTGAAGATTAAAATCAAAATAACTCTAAAATTACTTAACCCTTTGAGTGCTAAGCTTCTGAAAGGAGTAGTTGAATCCGTGATGTTTTGTTGATTTTTTTAATATATTGAACGCCTGAACAGTTAAAATTAATAAAAACGTGCTTCCGCTGGACACACACAGTAAAGGATAGGTAAAAAGTAGCAAAACACCTGATCAGATGTGCAACTCACAAAGAATCCACCCATCCCGTCAGCTTGGACCCGAGCCGTCCACCGTTTGCTTAAGGTCCGCCCTCCCCTTCAACTCTGCCACAGACAGGTGAACTCTCCATGAGTTGCACATAAAAACCACCGACTGTGACGGGATTCGAACCCTCGATCCAAGTGTTACCCCCGGCCGGGAAGATAACGCCTTAGACCGCACAGCCACTGGTCAGGCTAGCAGCTGCAGTGGATCAGTTGGTATTATAGAGACTAGGCACTGGACGAGGTAGTTCAATTCGTGTCTACCAGGTTTCACCACATGTCAGACTCAGACTGCAGACTGAGCGCCTAACGGTACAATCGCTTATGAAGAAGTAACAGTGTTTATTGGTAACAGATTCAAAAGACGATATATCGGGCCATAGCACTGAAAGGGTTAATTATACTACTAAATTCAAAATTGAAGTCCATAACAAATATTACAGTACATTTATTTAAACATAAGTACCATGTAAAACTGGAAAATAAATAAATAAAGTAATAAAAGTAGTACAGTTATATAATGTTAATTTGGCTATATCACATTTGAAATAATTAGCTATTATCCTTATCAAAAATAAATTTAGGTTATTGTTAATAATAATTTTTAGTTGAATTTTCCAAAACCAGACAAAATAATCTAACATATAACAATATATGTATGTACAAATTTCACAGCACAACAAAAAAATAACAAATTTATGCTATCATTTGAAATTTATCATGTTAGTGGATATTTTTTAATTAGTTTTCAACCATTTTTGAAACCTTTTTTTATATAATTTAAAAATTTCACTAGTATACTTCAATAACAATAATAATAATACATAAATAAAAGCAGTTTAATTTGAAATCATAATGGAGAACTAACGTGATTTAAAAGATAGTATTCCTTTTCTCACTCTAGGAATGATGTTGACAAACAACTGATTTACAGCTAATTACCGCGGATCCTTCCCCCCTTACCCCTCACGCTTTCCTAGTCTAAACCTTTCTTGTCTTCAAGGACATATTTTTTGCCGACCCTACCCAGCTACTCACCACTCCCCCTGCCCACCTTTCTTATCTCCATTCTCGTTCAGCTATAAATAACACCTGTCAACGTCTCTTTTCGTATGAGTTTCGGGCTTGTTTTCCTTAAAGGAAATGACTAGTTATAAATAGGAGTCGGTCTTATTTAAACCACTTATTTTGTTAAACATTGTTTAGGTTATCTCTGTTCATTGTTTGAAGCAGTAAACTGTACCGTACCGAATCTGTACCGGGGTTATGTTCTGTACCGAACCGATGACGGTAATTAGTTGTGTACCGTACCGGTACCGTTTTTTCGGTGCACCGCAGACCCCTAGTTTTTATTTATTTATTAGTTCAAAGGTATTGTTTTAACTCACATGATGTCTATATTTCCTTGTTCCTAACTTTTTAGATTTTCATAAGATTTTATTCAACAATTATCGTGCAATATTTGTTTGTTTATTAACTTATATTGATAATAATACGTTTTAGTGTTCTAAAAGATTGGTTGTTCTTTTTTAATTTATTGTGTATTTATTTGTGATTTTTAGATTAGGTTCTTCATTATCTGAGAGTTATATACAAGTAGCCTATATATAACAAGTTAAAGATGTACAATTTTCTCTGTAGTACCTATTACGTTTTATCGGCGGTATGTGAAATCTGATTACAATAACAATTCTGACTCTTAAGTTTTGTTACTTGGTTACAACATTTAAAAGTTGTTGGAGGCTATAAGTTACAATTAACACAATATGTATTTGATTACAATCAAAATCTTACCTAAATATATTTTTTTTTCTGCCAGCATGTTCTTCTTTTAAAATCCTTTTTATGTATTTGTTCTGTTTCATTTCCGAATACATTTATGATAAATTTTGGCGATTTTACTACCGTGTACCATACCGATTTTGTATCGAGAACCGAGGTACCAAAATATTTACCGTACCGACCTCAAATATCTAGTACCGCAGACCCCTACTTAGACAAAAATCTTGTAAACTGCTGCTTACGGCAATGCTAAAATTGATCCAATTCAGTGCTCAAGCAACTTGTACAGGTCCCATTTCATTTCTAGGTCGCTATTAAACTGTCGACGAATCAACGAATAACACTGTTAGGGCTAAAAGCAACAATACAAAATGGGTAGATGCTGACTGAAAGTTCTTGCATGTCTTGACACTTATTAATGTTCTCCAAGCCCTCCCTTCCTCTCCAGGGGAATTAGAAACAGTTTAAAATGGAGCAGCAAAAAAACAGTTTTTTTAAATGAAGTCACAACAAAACTAAATAGCGAAAGGGGGATTTGACTGATGTCCAAGAGGACTTTGAAGGGTCTCACTTGCTGAGTTTAAACAAGTTATCGGTTTTAAACAAAATAACGACACTGTGTGCACTCAACAATATGAAGCCTAAATGTTGAAATGTTTTAGGATGACAAACTCACCCTCCTCCCCTAAGGTTTGGCACTGCTAGAATCCCGTTAAGATGGTGGATGAGGACTAGTCTGGTAACACTGAAAGATGGCTGAAGGCTGACATTGAAGCCTCCGTACCCGTATAGAAGCACAGGGTTCTTCCCGTTCTTCACTATTCCCTTTTAACACAAATGACATTTTCTTTTATATTAGAAAAACTCAAAGGAAATCACACAATTTAATTATACATTGATAAATAACTTAATGTTTCTAGATCAATCAAGTTAAATTAAATCTGAAAAAATAAAGTATTGAAATGCAATACTTTATAAAACAGCTGAGAGTATTAATTCATTTTTTGTTATAGGTAGATTTTTCAAAAGCATCAGCTCAAATCGAACGTCAATTTACATTTAATTTGAAAGGTCATAAATAGCACCTAACAGGTATTTTTTTCATTTTGTCTTTTTATTGAGCAAGTTACAAATACAAAACTTATTTTTCACCAGCTTTACAACCAAATCATTCTTTATTGCTATAAGTAACATAGCAGAGTGTATGTTATTTGAAATGTAAGTTCAACATTATCTGTAATATAATATGTATGACGAATAAAACCTGATCTAGAAAAGAATATAAATGAGCATTAATAAAAAATAGCATAAAAACTACAAATTGTGATTATTTAAGACCCCCACTCCCCAGAGACTTCATTAGTTTGTTATACGCTACATAACTTTATTGACCTTTCAACCTGCGCTGACTTCAAAACGTTCCTGGCTTATAGAAACTGTTTACATTCAAATACACTTTTCATTTGTGTTACTTGCGCTCGAATTGCCTGGTGGTATATTTTAAAGAAAATTAGTAGGTGAAGGCCTAATTGCTTTAAAGAATAATAGAATAATCTTGTCACACAATGGAATTACAGGGTGTCTACTCAGTCATTCAAACAAAAATCAGGGACTTTTCGGGGACTTTTAGGGGACATTTGGAAAAAATCAGTGACCCATTCGCAAAACAACTTTAGAGCCTAGGCTACAGAAAAGCGAGTCATAGAATAATGATAGGGTACAATACAAGCCCAAACCTGAACAAAACCGTATCATCAGATTGTTATGAAATTAGTTAGCTAGTGTATGCCATTAATGAGATGAAAATGTACCACAACATAGCTCAATGTAGCCATAATTTACTGTTAACTTCCCATAAAACTCTTATATAGGCTATATAAGTACTGCAATTAAACATAAAACACCATTTCACCATTTACCATGCAATAAAATAGGCCTAAATGAGAATAAAGTTAGGGCCTAGTTGCTTTCCACTTTTCAACAAGTTTTCTAAATTGACATGTTTTTTGCCTTTCATATGGCAGGCTAAGGCATTTGAAACTTGCACTTTCCCGGCATTTTAGCATCGGTCAGTAAACAATAGAAAAATCTTGGCAGGTTATTACTTTAAACTTTAGTTTCAAGAATGAGATTTAGTTAAAGGTAAAACACTTAAACACAAGCCTACACCAAATAATTAAACCATAAGTACCGTACTGCAGTTAACTACTAAAACGATTAATACTGAAAAGCAAAACAAAAACACAATATCATTCCTGGGTTATTTCGTTTCAGTCTTATACTAAACTTATACTTTGTCTTAAACAAAACTAGACAATTAAACGAGAAGGCAAATTAACCTAGGTAAAACGTTCTCACTTTCATCCGGCAACCGGGTTGGCGAGTTCGCGAAATGTCTGCGATAGCGATAGACAATGCATACTTATTTAAATGGAGCAATACGACTGGAGGGAACGATATGAAACTTACATCAACGCCAGCCACCAGGTTCGCTAGTACACTCAAGTTTGTTTAAAGATTAATTTAGCTTCCTACCACTAGGATCGCTAGTGCTTTCAAGGCAAGATACTATTTTTAACCTTCGTAATCGACTACGTTGGTGGCAGTTCATAACTGCGCACCAAAGGGAAACGCGAGTTACTGTTCTGTTATTCGATAGTTGTACAGGTCAGTAGCTATTCCCCGTGCCAAGTAGCTGGTTGTCCAAAAAGCGCCACAGCCAGTCAACAACGATCGCGCAAGTTACTTGCACCGTGGTACTAGGTTATTTGCACCGTTCCAAATAGCAGTTACTGATAACAGTCCTGCGTCCTTAGTTAATTGTACAACTAGTTATCAGTTTCTAATCACAGTTCTTTGCCATCATCGAACTTACATCATGAAAGATTTTTATAAAAAGCTTTAATTAATCTAATACAAGCAGATATTAATTATGTAGTATTACGATGATAAAATTATCATACTGCTTTTGTTCCAAATGTATTGCTTAGAGCTACATTAAATTAGGAAATATAATGGAACTTTATTTTCTAGAAACAACCATTCTACCGTCACAGTTTTTCAATAAAATAATGCAAAAACCGCCAACCTATTACGTTTAGGAAAGTTGTCATTTCACTGTAACACAAATGGAACATTACAAGTTCTTGTTTCATGTCCTGGTTGCACCACAAATGGCGTAGACATATCGGCATATCCTGACATCAATAAATAAACTTAAAGTCTAGAAAGCAAATGTTGAGGTCGAAAATATCCTCTATCGGTTCGGCAAAATGCACCGTAAAAACGTCATGTAATGTGGGGGGAAAATAAATTAAATAACGTGATATTAAAAATTCGTGACTTCTGCACTAAAATCCGTGACTTTCCGTGACATCCGTGCCCGTTTACTGAATTCCGGGACTTTTCCGGGACTTCCGTGACTTCCGTGACCAGTAGACACCCTGAATTACTGATATGAAATCTCTGTTATAAATACATCTCGTATTGTTCAATGTATGTATTTGTAATGTCAAAATAAAGTACTGCACACGGCTGGAAGGAGCGGCGGCTGCCTTCCCCTCCCAAAACAGCAGCCCGACACCTGTTCACTATCTGTCTGCCATTTATAATATCTCCATTGTAAGGACCCAGTTCAAAAAAAACCTCCCTGAAATAGCTTTTGGTTATAGAATAAACCGATTCTAAAAAAAAATCTTTATAAGGTAGATAACTGGAATTATACTTGATTTATAACTTGAAATAAATTAAATCGTTGGGTTCAAAAACAAAAGTTAAGCAACAAAACTAAGGTATAGAACAGATTGTATTGTAACTAAATAATAGCCTAACAATTGGAGTTGATTTATTACACAATTACAACCTTAGAATCACGTATATTGTTTGTTGGTGGCTAAAAACAGTATGCCAGAGTGTTGACTAAGTCTTGAAAATGCATCAATAGTACACAAGAATAATCCAAAATTACCTTTCTATGGACAATGAACATAGGTACTTTTGTTCCATCTTTGCTTGAGTAAAAAACTTGCCTGGTTTCATACTTAGAAGCATTAAATCCAGCTACCTTCATTTCTCGGAAAACCTAAAAAATGCAACATTTAAAAAGAAATATCAGTTGATTGTTTATGTATGCTGTTTAGTTAATAGTGAGAAAGGTATACAGCTAAATAACTGAGGAAAATAAATCTACAGTAGTAAGGAACAACACATTTTTACAGATTAAAATTATAATATTTTATCTCTCTTTGAATGTTTTGGCAAGATAAGTACATTTGTCTGAAACTCTTTTCTTAAGGTGAGTGAACTGTAAACTTTTTGGATTAATGAAAACTCTAAGAATTGAATTAAAGAGAGTTTTATTGCATTTTTGTAAGTGGGATGTCAGTTGACAAATAAAATAAACACTTTTTTAAGCCTTTTCTTTTTTCATTAGAATATTTCTTATGTAATGGTTGTGAACTATACTCTAACACAATATAATACTTACACTTAAAGTACATTAGCACCATTATTCTCCAGGGGCGGATCCAGAGGTCATGTTTGGGGGGAGGAGGGCGGTCACCAAAAGTTACCCCTCCCCCTCCCCCGAGGTGGTCCCTGGCACCACCATAATTTTTTAACTATATGAAATTGTACAACGAGTGAAAGTAAGTTAACATAATATATCAATAACCTTGTACACAAGAAAAAAAGCAATCATAACTTTATAAACAAGCTAAACAAAAATTAACTTTATTTCTACTGCGCCCGACCCTAAATAAAAATACCAAATATTTAAGCATTACACTTTTTTAATGTCATCTGTAGGCGTCTAAGAACAAGATGCCTAAATAGTCAATTTATTTTAGTACTTACCTTGCAAAAAACTATTTACAAAACGTATTTGAAATCTGCAATACTGAACTATGCTACAAATAGCATAATTTACCTCCATGCATGATTGTGTGAAGATACAATGAGGAATGAGGCTGACAGCCAAGGTCAACGACTCGAAAAATGAAAATGTTGTAACACATTTTTACAAAATAAAATTCTTGGCGTATGAGCTTCCATTTGCATGAAATTTAATTTTTGTTTCCTCTTATTTCATTACATATAATTCGAGGCACTTTTTGCTTCTAGCCTAGCCATTGGATATTCATTGCCTCGCAACGGATTATGCGGTTTTACAAAAAAATCAAACCTAACCTGCAAACAAAACACAGCTGACAACAAACGACGGTAGGTGGCGAAATCCAGCAAAAAATAATCACCGAATACAATGGTAAGTAACCTTTGCTGTGTGTGGCTAAAATCTACCTCCAAGACCATGTTTGAGAGTCAATACCGCCAAATGGGATAACTTAGGTCTCCATGAGAAAAATGAAAAATGAAATTATATATTTTAAAAACCTTTATTGTTTTGATTAAACAACCTTTTTTTCCTACCTTTCAACCCTATCCTTCATTCCAAATAATAAATAAATAAAGTGTAAAAGATGAAATGTGTCTTTATTTACCCAACGGTCACTCGTCTCAAACTGGATTGGAGGTTATGCTGATAAAAACAAATATGTCAAGCAGACGATTGCCAACGACTGTGTTGTACAACCAACGCCAATGTAACCTGTACTTCTACACTCTAACATCGGTCTGGAGAAAGTTGAGTGGGAAAATGGTTTTTTCCTATTGACAAGTAACGTTCCGAATGTCCGTGGTTCAAGAACGCGTAAAACTAACAGAGTGTCCAGAAAAAGGTGCGGCGGTAAAAAGAGCAGGAATCATCTGATCTATTCTTCTAACGTTTGATATTTTGTTTGATGAGTGTAGTTTTTCAGAAAGAGTTATAGATTTTCTGAAATATCTACAAAACCAGGGAAGAATTATATCGTACCTCAATTCACAAACAGGATGGTCACACTTATAAATCATAACATCTTATTCTTTTATGAAAAAGCTAAATATATCATAAGTTAACAAGAACTAAACACAACCTCAAAACGTGGTTAGCCTACAAAGCTTAACTGAAGGACTATTAAAAATAATGTCTCGAATATACATATCGGTCACGAACAGATCTCTCACGTGACCGATACTGTTAAATGTGACCGATCTGTATATTCGAGACATTATTTTTAATAGTCATTCAGTTAAGCTTTGTAGGCTAATCACGTTTTGAGGTTGTATTTAATTTAGTTCTTGTTAAACTTGTTATGATATATTTAGCTTTTTCATAAAAGAATAACATGTTATGATTTATAAGTGCGACCGTACTGTTTGTGAATTGAGGTACGATATAATTCTTCCCTGGTTGTGTAGATATTTCAGGAAATCTATAACTTTAACAGTAAGTTTCATATTTTATAGTAATGAATAAGTTTTATTGTCTTTTATGTTACATTTAGTTTTATAAGCCACGTGAGTTTACCAAACGGTCACTGTTGTTACCCGCCAGGCACGTCTGTTACACACCGGTCACATCTGCTACAGGCCGGTCACGGGGTAAAAATACTAACTAAACGACGATAATATATTTTTATTCATATATATATTTATATAAAACTTATGAAAAAATGTATTCACATCTCACAATAGTAAAATCATTATTTTTAAATGTTTTCCAATTAATAAATTTTAGGTATTAGGTACCAAATTATGATACACTTCCAACTTCAATACCATTTTCTAATTTTTAAAAGTTAAAATGATGGAATCAGGAAATAAATACACGTTTTTTTTTTGTTATTGTTTATTTAATGAAACATTCTGTCAGTTGTTTGCATAAAATGTCTTAAACTCGTTTTTTGTGGAAGGTTAGGTGAGTGTGACCGATCACTGAAAATGTTTGTTTTTTCATATAAAAAATTAAAATTGTGCTCTGCTGCAGCATTGGGGTGTTCTCAACAATGTATGAGACTAAACAATCAATAGTAGAAGACCAATTGACAATTTTAATTTTAAAAATTTTTCTTAACCCATTGGCGTAGACATACGAGCTGGTCTCGTTCCTTACTTGTAATTTTATTAACCTGTGAATTGGAGTATAAAATTGGTGTTTTTAAATGGATTAATGGTGTATTTTAATTAAAATATTGTTTTCTTTCAGTTTAGAGAGTAGCATTGGCACACACACAGTAGACATAAGTAAAAATTAGCAAAATCAGTGTTGACCATGTGCAAGTCTCAAAGAATTAACCGATCCCGTCAACTTCCAAGCAAGCCTGCCACCGTTTGTTTTACTTGGGCCCTCCCGCCAAAGTTGTCACAGACCGGTTAACTCATTGAGAGTTGCACAACTGGTCAGTTTTGGTCGTGTGCGGGAATCGAACCCACGAACATCGTATCACCACCTGACCAAGGTGTTTCCACGACGTAGCCAACTCAGCTAACACCATCAAAGGCCTGGCGGCGATATTAAGGTTTTTCAGTCAGTCCGCGCCCCTAGCGGATAGAACCGTAGACGCCCGCAGTCATTAGTTACATAATTTGCTACTACAGTGCAGCACCAATCAATTCCCGTTATAGGCTACTGCAAATAGAATAAAATTACTACCTCAATGGGTTAAGCTAAATTATCCCATTTGGTGGTAATGACCCTTAAAACACTGAATTTTTAGTCTGACAACTGGCAAAACTGCAACAACTTTGCGATACTCGGGAATATCCATGTTTTTGTAAGACGCTTTTAGGTGAAAGACGTGGATCTAAGTAATGTAGAAATTTAAACCAGTTTAAAATAGAATTTCACCTGTCTAATGGTATATATTTTATTCTATTTATTGAACGTTTAGGTGCATTAGTTTGAATTTTTATGTAACAATGTAGACGGGAGCGGCAAAATTTGACTCTCGGAACCGAAAAACGGGGTTTCGGGAGGCGTTTGCTACTTACATTTTCTTTCGGATTTATTCAAACTTTCATTGTATGCCTGAATAATAAAATAAAACAATAATTCTTAGGTTTGGGGGGGGAGACCACGCCTACCGCCCCCCTTTGGATCCGCCCCTGTTATTCACAAGCTAAAAGAGTTTGTCATTCATAAGCTAAAAGAGTTTGAAGTATTAAAAACCCTTACCGTGGACTCCCTCTAGTTCGGCCACCTCGGGACCGGACCACCGGCCGGACTATCCGGATGTACTATCAAAATTTTAAATATCCCTATTAAATGCATTACCTATGCTTAAAAATCAACAAAAGACGTTGTTTAAACTTTTTACAACATTATGTACTTACCAAAGAGAAGATTTGGACGTCTCTTGGTTGAATTGTCATGTTGTGCCACTCATAGATACGTTTTTGCAATACATATTAAACACCCCCGTCGCAGCAAACCTGCGTACTCAGCGAATTTCCAATGCATAATATATGTCTTAATGCCATATAAAGCCGCATACCAAGTTTCATAAAAATATGTTCATATATAAGCAATATATACAATTTTAATTATTCTCTATAAGAATAGCATTGGTGATGAGTACATAGGTTTGCTGAAACAAGGAACACAAACAATTGGTTTTTATGCAAATATAAATATAATTTAACTAGGTGAAGCCACATACCAAGTTAAATCAATATTCAATCATAAGTAAGCACTATATAACATTTTAATTATTCTCCATAAGAATAACATGGGAGATGAGTAAGCAGGTTTGCTGCAACAAGGAACTAAAAAAATGGGTTTTTATGCAAATATCAATATAACTCAACAAGGTGAAGCCACATACCAAGTTGTATTAATTTATGTTCATAATTAAGGGAGTCGTTACATTTTACTTATTCTCCATAAGAATAACATGGGGGCTGAGTACGCAGGTTCGCTGCTACGGGGATAATCAACAAAAAATCAATTTGATGTGCAAATATCAATATACCAGTACTACGTGACCCCACGTGCCAAGTTTCATCAATATACATTCATTAATAATGGAGATATCAAATTTTATTTATTCTTCATAAGGATAACATTGGACAACGTACTGTGTTTAGCACTTTGAATATCTCTGCAACGGTTGGACGTAGAATCACAATTTAAACACCAAAATGATTGTTTTGTGGAGCTGAATTGATTGGTAAAAGCAAATGTGAAGTTTACGTCAAAATTAACTTAGGAAAAGCCAAAAACCTTTTTCCCATAAGATTAACATAGGAGATTTTATGAGCAGGTTTTTTTGGATTTTCTCCGCAACCACTTAACCTAGCTTAATAATTCAGAATACCATATTATTTGTTTTTTTAAGCTCTATAACATGGTCTAAACCAAAATTAAGTGTTTTAAAAATTTTAGGGTAAAAAATGCAAAAAACATTTTTGGAAAATTTAAAACCCCCATAAACCCCCCTTCCCATGGCCCGATTTTTCTGGTTTTCGAACTTAAAGTCATGAATGTCACTTTACACATTTGAGCCAATTTTCATTGAAATCGGACGTTTTTTACTCAAGTTATCGCATTCACGGACACACACACACATATATATATATATATATATATATAAATTTGAACGAATAGTGTTTTAGTCATCTGGAGACCTAAAAAAAAATTTGTCATGGTCTCGGGCTTAAATCTTACCATGAGACCTACGGTAATAGCTTCTTCCCTATAGGGGAAATTCGCTAAAAGTAAATACCGATACCGTACTAAGGACAAAACAGAAAAACACATAAATAGTTTACTGTACTTCTACGGCCGGAAACTAAACATTCAAGATAAATTCTGTTGAATGTCGTTCACCCCGCGGCGCGGCGACGTGACGGATATGACTCACTCTCAGGACCGGCCGAACCATCCGGCGGCCGATCCAACCGAAGCCGAACTAGAGGGCGTCTACTGTATTTAAGAATACACTCTTCAAAATTAATTTGGAGATGATGGTGGGGGGGTAAGTGGTAATCTTACAAAGATAGTGTGGTGAATACTGTATTAGTAATTCTTTTAAAATCCACCTCCTAAGCTAGATCAATAATAATCACATTCAACCCAGTCGCAAATGAGTACCATAACCAAAAGTGAAATTCAAGTTTTTCATTAGAAGTAATACTAATATGCAATTAGGAAATATGTTTAATTCTAAGGCAGCAACAGTTTTATACTCTACATATTCCCAGTAAGGTAAAAAAACCTACTGCCCAGATATTGCCTAAAGTAGCATAATCTTAGTATTGGACGAAAATTTAAAACTGTCAGGTAATGTTAAGATAATTTATAACCGATTTAAAACATACTATTTGCACTGGTATAGTACAATACTAAACACAAATAAATTAAAACCTTCAAAATCAAGACAAATTTCACCCACATTCTTTTTTAGGATTTTTGAATGTGTTATTATTATTATTAACAGCACTTGTTTTTCTCTGTTTTTATTTAATAAACAAGCATTTCCCTTGTAGGGCACTGATGAAGCAGTATTTAACTGTCAGTTGAAATAAAAATGGCAACTGAGGTGCAAACAGCTATCAAAAGTGTATTTTAAGTATCCTACTGTGAAAAATAATAAAGTACTTACTGAAGGTGTTGACTCACTCTTAGAGAGATCACACCTATATATAATGCCTGGACTCAGGAATGAGGTGAACTGGTAGAATATTTCCTCATACTTCCTTTTTCCAGAGTATCCAGTGATAGTTCCCATGTCCAGAGGCAGTGTCTTCACCAGCTGGCCAGTAGTCAGGCAGTGGACTTGGAGAATATTCTGTAAAACATTTGTAAAGGCTTAACAAAAACGAAGAAGGACTAAAATGTGATAGTAGATCAGGTTCAACCTATTACATTCATAAAAAACTCTTGAGGCAATTGCTAAGGCATTATCGTGAGCTGCACACTTTGCTAGGGAATCCGCCTTTTCATTACCCGGAACTCCAACATGGCCGGAATCCATTGTATCACAATTTATTTAGAACATTTAATAATTTATTTTGCAATTGCTAAAGTTAGGTTATCATTGTTAAAACCACGTACAGCATTTTCAATGTTGTAAAGGGACACAAGAGAATCTGTTGCAATAGCAAATTTGCTGTCATTTAACTGTGATATATATTCTAAAGATTTTAAAATGGCAAATAATTCTGCTGAGACAATTGATGATATTGAGGGAATTTTGATTTTGATTTCCATCTCAACTGCAGGATCATATATACCAACACCTACATTGGTTCCAATTTTGTATCCACCTGTATATATTATCTTATGACTGTTACATTTGTGGTATAAAATGTATCATGATGATTGTAGCAATACAGTATCATTTACATGCTGTTTACTAGATTGAATACCAGAAGCAAGAACTTTAGAAAAATGAATATTTGGGTTTATCATGCATAGAGGTTTATGAAATTGGAAGATTGAATGACCATAGGGTTCGTTGTCGGCTTCACCAATATAATTTTTAACCCTTTGAGTGCCACAGCGTCGCTCACAGCGACGCGATGTGTTTACGCATAAATTGCCGAGCGTCGCTGACAGCGACTCTCGGTATTTTACGTAGTACTTCATATCAAAACAAGGTACTGGCTTTCAAAGTATGTTGTTTTGATCCAGAAGCTTCCAGCTATCAGATCTATAGCAATTTCGTTGCCTTTGGTCTGTTAGCAAACCCTAATTTAGTCATCTCTGTCGCAGATGTCGTCTGTATTTGTTGTTGTGTAATGTTATATGTTTGTTGTTGACGTAAATATCACTTATATTATTGTTATTGAAGTTATATTTTAGTGTTTTTTACTTCCTATTTACGTATGCCATAAAAATAAGTAGCAGAATAGATAGAAACAACTTGAGTAACCTTCGGGAATTAGTTTACAATGATCTTGGAAACAGTGTCATTGTCGTAGATACTAAGTTTTTGTGAAAGTAAAAGATACACATATATCTTTTGTTTTCTAGTTTATTGTGCATTTCATTTACTTTGGTAGGCCTAATGCTTATATACTAGTAATAATAAACATGTTTAGTGACAACAAACTAAAAAATAATATTTGTTTATATTACAAAATTGTACTTCAACGTTGCTTAGTAACCACATAGCCTAGGCCTAGGGCCTTTTTCGAATTGTAACACATTTTCATTTATTTGTTTTGCAAACATTAACTGATATTGATGATTTATATATCAGTTTTGATCAGCATTTTCTGCTCTTTCTGCCTATTGGGTTGAAAAATATCAAATGAAATTTTTTAGCATAATTTATTAAGTCAAAGTTGAAGAAAAAAAACAAATTTTTAATTTGTTTTATATAACAAAATATTTTTTAAGCCCCAATTTATTTTCTGATTATAGTTACTTTATACTATTTCATAGAGAATTTATTCATAAACAAAATAAATAAAAAATTACATGAATACCTCTAAAATTGTATTTTATATGATATTTTATGTAAACTACTACATTTTCCATTGAAATTAGCCCGGCAATTTATGCATAAGAAATGGCCATGATGCCGCGGCACTCAAAGGGTTAATTTTGTCAAAAGCTTGTATAATTGTTGGTGTATGTTTTTTTATCCTAAAATGTATGGTGATGAGTGAGCATGCTTAGTTCTTGAGTTTAAAAAATGCAGGATGAGATGTATTTAAATGAATTTTCAGAGCTAATTTTTCCGATAACAACTGTCTTCCCAAATTTAGTGTCATTGTGGCAGTTTCAGCATGTAATGCCAGAATGGGTGTTGTCTTAATAGCTCCAGTACATATCCTTAATGCACTATTTTGTACATCCAATTTCTGTTCATATGTCCTATTTAAATGTCCAAAAATAAAACTGCAATAATCCAATTTTGGTCGTATTAAAGCTTTGTAGATTCTTAGAAGAAACTTTGGATGAGCTCCTTTCGTCCCAAACGCTAAGCATTTTAATACATCTAAGTCTTTTCTACATCTGCTGGTGTTTCATCAATATGTTTATGGAATTTAGGCTTTGTATCAATCCAAACACCGAGAATTTTGTGACAGTTCACTTTTTGAATGACTTCACCAAATATGTTATAAAAATATTCAGTTAATACCCTTTTTCTCGTGAAAACAAATAATTTACACTTTTTGGGATTAAATATGAGACCTGATTTGAAATTTAATGTGTTAGCTATGTTTGTTAAATTTACTTGCAATTTTCGAGCTGCTAATGTAGAGGATTTTTTAGATACATAAACGAGAAAGTCATCTGCATATTGCAGGGACGTTAACTCCTGGAGACAAATGTTTATTCACATCCGCAATATACAAAGAAAATAGCAAAGGACTGAGCACACTTCCTTGAGGAATACCTTTATAGGCTGTCCTTGATTGTTCCCTATCTCCAAACTGAAATGAAATAGTTCTCTCTGAGAGCCAATTAAAACAGTATTTTATAAAAAAACATAAGGAACGATCATAGTAAACATTTTTGATATTAAAGTTGTTATAAGTACATTGTCATAAGCATTAGACAAATCTAAAGATGCTGCAATAAAAATTGCATTCCTTGTTGTTGCTCTTTGGATATCGGAAGCAAATTTAATTATATGATCATAACATCCACTATCCTTTCTGATAACCGAATTGTGTTTGTGGAATTAGATTGAAGTGTTCAGTAAACCACTCCAACCTATTTTTGACTAAAGTGTTCATGATTTTAGCTAAGCATGAAATTTTTGCAATAGGTCTGTAGGATTCAGCTACACCTTTGTCACATTGAGGTTTGATAAGAGGTACGATGACATGGTTCTTCCAATATTTAGGAATTTGATCTCCTTCAGACTTCCATATTCTGTTGTATATTTGTAGAGGTGTGCGAGTACTCGAAACTTTTGAGTTTTCGGCCGAGTACTTTAATACTCGAACTCGACTCGAAGTTTTGAAAACTACTCGAAATTTCGAGCGAGTATTTCCCGCCGATTTCCGGACGATCACTAACGATTGCGACCGGCCAAAACGCGTAGTAACGGCCGCAACAGGCAATCGCATCACGTAAAGTCGCCCCAAAATGAAGACCGCACACGACTGCGACCGGCCAAAACGCGTAGTAACGGCCGCAAAAGGCGATCGTGTCACGTAAACTCGGCCGAAAATAACGACCGCGAACGATTGCGCCCGCCAAAACACGTAGTAACGGCCGCAAAAGGCAATCGTATCACGTAAAATCGGTCGAAAATGATGACCGCAAACGATTTCGACCGGCCAAAACGCGTTGTAACAGCCGCAAAATGCGAGCGCGTCACGTAAAATTGGGCGAAATGACGACCGCGTACGATTGCGACAGGCCAAAACGCGTAGTAACGACCGCAAAAGGCGATCGCATCACGTAAAATCGGCCGAAAATTACGATCGGACCGCGTAATTTCGGCCGTGACTAACGATTTTGTCATTTAATATTGATTACAAGCTATGTCTGGACCAGGTAAAATTGGCCAAATGACAACCGGACCCTGTTTCATCGGCCGGAAACGAATGTCAAACCGTGTTTTATTTGTCAATACGTAATCCAGTTTGATTGTACTGGCCAAAACTTTGTATTGCTACTTGTGTATTAGTTAGAAACCATGTTTAGATTATCAAATCTAGGGTGGTATCCAAATCCCATTACCCTATTTTAAATACCAACTGATGGCAAATACTCGCTCGAAAATACTCGAAACTCGAAAATAATTGGCACGACTCGACTCGATTAAAAAAATCACTCTTCGCACACCCCTATATATTTGTAACAGCAATTCCAAAGCATTTTGAGGCAAATTCCTTATCATTGAATATGATACACAGTCTGCCCCTGGGGCTGTATCCTTCTTTTACTAGCCCTCGCAATCTCCAGTTCCTTCATGGTAAAGGGTTCTGTCATCCTAGTATCAGCATCAGTTGAAATTGGACAGTTAATTTCACTGATTTCTGGGACATGGGCCGGAACTAAAATGTCCATGAAGCTATTAGCCAATTCGATATCTTGTTTCATGAGATGGTTATCATGAATAACATTACCTTTAAAACTTTTTACTATTCTCCATGCTTCAAACGAGTTTTTATTTTGTAAGTCATTACACAACTTCTCCCACAATTGTGTTTTTGCTCTCTTAATAACATGTTTCGCTTCTCTGGCACATTTTTTGTAAAAATTATAATTTTGTAGTGTCATATTTAAATGGAACAGTTTAAAACTCAATCTCCTTTGAGCTTCTGCATTCTAGCATTCAACATTCCACCATGGTTTGTGTTGAAATCCAGATATATTATGTTTTGGTCCATGTTTTATGTTAGGAATAGATGAGTCCCCTGCATTATTAATTATATTATGAAATTCTTCTAATTGTTCATCCTCTAATATATTTTCTTCATTTCTGATTTCGTTCAGGTTTCTTGTAATAATAGAAGTATAATGTTCCTAATTAGCATTTTTTAAATTTCAACGAGGAATTTTATTAATGTTACTATAGGATATGTTATTAATTGGTTTTGCATAGTTGAATGTAATGAGTATAGGAAAATGATTGCTTCCAATTACATCCGCTAGAACTGACCAATTATTTAACATGTTATGTAGCTGTGGTGAAACAAAAGAAGGATCAATAGCACTAGAACTTCTAAAAGGGGAAGGTACGGTGGGGTGCGTTCCATCATTAATCGTGATGAAACTTGAGAAACTCAGTGCATTTACAATGTCTTTGCCCCTAGAAAACGACTTTCTGTTTCCCCACAAGGTATGATGGGCGGTAAAATCCCATATCACTAACTCAAATCATCATCGTTTTTTAAAACACGATTTTCCCATATATCAGCCCTAACATTACATCAACATGAAGAAAGAAAGTTTGAAACACATATTTTACAAAGTTTGTATTGAATTTAATCCGGCCCTAAATGACATGTCTTCTAATATTGAACTGCATACTTTTTGTATTATATTGGTTATAGTCGAGTTAATATACTCACTACCTTGCGAAATTGTTTCTTTCAAGTTTTCCATGAGGTCGGTGGTCCACTTGGTGTGCTTAATTTTAAATAACGCCTCTTCAAACAGTTGTTTTAAATTTTCATCCATATATTGTCTTGGCTTACCTTTTCACAGGCAAGAGAGGTTACCGCAAGTTTAGAGCTAACATTTATACCTCCTTTACTGAACCCCTCATCATCTGTTTTATTAAATTTACTAAACTTTTCGGTGATACTTTGTTGACAAAATGGCGACTTATTTTGACGAAATGACCTTTTAGGCTTTAACCAAACTTGTAATTTTGATGACGATTCCGCTACATCTTCTTGGTTTTGCAATTGGGTCAATACATTGTACCTGTTATGTATTAACGAATAGTTATGTTCATGGGACGGTATTGAATAATTTGACATTTGCTGCAACTGTGTCTTCCTTGCATAAGAGGTTTGTGTTGGAATAACCACATTGTGCTGAGACATGTGTGTCTTCGGGAAGTACTTTGAAGCAGTCATAAAGTTTTCTCTCATCTGTGTCACTCTTTGTCTTATATTCCGTTGCCGTACAATATCTGGGCATATTCTTGAAGCACAATCATGATCCCCTTTGCAGTGTAAACAATATGGACTTGCACTGCATTCCGTTCCATGAAAAGGTTTTAGAAAAACGTTACAAATTCTTTCACTTCTACAGTTTCGCGACGAGTGTCCGTAACAGTAACACCGGTAACATTGTTGCAAAGGATGTACATATTCCCTCACTGGAAGCACAACATAATTAAGCTTAATTTCTTTCAGGATTTTGTCTCCCTGAAAAGTCACTTTAACTCAATTTGTCTTAATCGGACCCTCTGAAGTATGCTTAGTAAGTCTGAAGGCATCTACTATCGGTAAGGGGCTTATGGAATCCTCTATAATTTCTTCAACATCAATGTCCGGCTCAATGTTAATCAACCCGACAACTTCCACACGATTCGATGGTATAAACAAATTGAACTCGGGAAAGTGAGAAGATGATAATAACCTGTTGGCCGTTGTGTGTGACTTACAGTTAATTACAAGATTATTTCCAGCTCTGGTAATACCATTAACTTCTAAACGGAGTTTTTCAATCATTTTTCCTTCCAACTTTAAATGGATTTATCTTTTTTTGTCTTTAGAAGAAACAATAACTTCATACGGACCAGAGTGAAACACGTCATACAATCTTATTTTAGATGGTTTATCTCTTTTTGAGGGGGATAAGTTGAATTTTTGTTTCTTGTTTCCATATTTTGAGTCATAGAACTACTGTTATTGCCCATTGTCACCTCTTCATGATATCTCTTACGACTGTTCAAATCTTCTGATTGTCTTTGATTAATACTTACTTGCGTTTGATGTTGAAATCCTACAGGAACATTTTTAGTTGTAGGCAAAGAAGGGAAGTCATTATTTGTAATAATTTTAGTTTGTTCCAACTGCCTATCAAACAATTATGTTTGATGTTTGTGTGTTTACGTTGTTTATTAACCTAATTTCTCTATTTACAGTTTTGTTGATATAGTTTTCAAATAATTGGAAACACTTTATCAAGACATGTGAAATAATAATTGAAATAGTTTATCTTTGAACATTTTTTCATTTGATTGTGACTGTTTGGTTAATCTATTCTCTAATCTGTTTTTCATAAATTAGTTTTGTATAGTATACAGAAACTTGGTTTTGGGCTGTACGGAACCAAGGTTCTGTACACTATACAAAACTAATTTATGAAAAACAGATTAGAGAATAGATTAACCAAACAGTCACAATCAAATGAAAAAATGTTCAAGGATAAACTATTTCCATTATTATTTCATATGTCTTGATAAAATGTTTCCAATTATTTGAAAACTATATCAACAAAACTGTAAATAGAAAAATTAGGTTAATAAACAACGTAAACACACAACCACACGGTAGGATTGTTGACTCACGACTGAACATGAGTATTACTTTGACAGTTCCCTGGTTGATTATGAACAGCTGTTACAATTTTTTTGTTTTGATTTGAAACTCTATAAGCCCAATGTTAATTTGTTTAACTTTTCAATTTAGTTTTTTACATTATTTGATTTTTCCTGGGGATGTGGCCTGTCTAGAACTTACTTTTATCCCAGAAATTAATTATTTCGAACATTTTAAGGAAATCGTTGGAGCCGTTTTTGAGATCAGTGTTGCAAGCAAGCAAGCATACAAGCAAATCTTACTCATATTAGAGTATAGGATTAATCCGAAAATTAAATTTACTTTGGAAATGGAAAATACTAATAAAATTAACTTTCTGGACCTCACAGTAGAAGAGGTTAACAATAAATTTCAGTACAGAATTTACAGGAAGCCCACAACCACAGATATGACAATACATACATATTCATATCACCCGCCATCTCAAAGATTCACAGCTTACAATAGTATAGTATATAGACTACTGAACGACCCGTTATCCCCTGATAATTACAACAAAGAAATAAACATAATAAAACACATTGCAGTGGCGAACGGTTATCACTGCAGATTGATAGATAACCTGATTTTCAAACAAAAGCATAAAACCAACAGGTACAAAAACCAGGAAAGTAATAAGAAGTTGTAAGTATCGGATATAGCCATGTTTTACAAAATGGCCTTTCTAAAGAATTGTAAAAACAGGGGTTAAACTTGTCCTTTAAAATATCCAATCATACTGTAAACATTCTTAACGACAATGTGGAAAGTAAGGACAAACTCAATAAATGTGGTGTTTATAAGTACACTGACTGTCCCAGCACATACACAGGACAGACAGGTCGGAAATTTAAAATTAGATATAATGAAAAACAAAAGTCTTCGTTTGACAGCATTTATTTGACGCAAACCATAATATGCATGACGTGAATGTCGGATTGGAAATTCTCCATATTTGTAAAAAAGGGAGCAGACTAAACACTTTAGAGGAATTTGAGATTTACAAAGCCCAAATGCGTGAAAATGAGATCAACACCAGCTTCGTCCTAAATGAAAAGCTAATTTCAAATCCATCCACATCTTCAACACCATATTAAATAGAAGGCAGAGGTCGGCGCTCATTGGTCAGTCTATAGACAATACCGACAGCAGTCACCTGATTAGATCTTTCAGTCTGCAACCTGACCGTGACGGTGACGATGCGTCCGACTGATTTGTGTGATAGGCCTATCATTTTGTTAAATGTTCAGTATCGTGTCATCGTGTGTGCTTATGTGTGTGTTGTTTTATTTTAACTTTATGACAACGATGATTACTGCATTCTGAAGATGGTTCCATTGAACCAAAACATGTAAATATTTTGTTACATGTTCAAATTTTAACTGTAGATGAAAAGGTATGTAACTAAATTTTCATATGAAAAACAGTTCAGGGGCTAAAATGGATACAAATTATAGTAAAGGTGCAACCACAGTGAGAAACTTTGCCATACAGAACAGTTCAGGGGATAAAATGAGTAGAGGCAATATGGGGAGTCTGGGACAGCTGAAAAATAATTGTTTTTTAATCAGAAGTGACGTTTGAGTGACGTGGTGATGACGTATGTGTGACGAGAGGGTGTGATGACGTCACGGCGATGACGTATTGGTGTGACGATACACATACGTCATTGGATGTGAGGTAATGTGAAAGCGGGTGGATTTATATTCGTTAAGAAACTGTTTAAAGTCGAGAGAGAGGTTTGAAAATGAATTCGATGGTTGCTGAGTGTCAAACGATTGAACAAACTGGTGGCCTTTAAAAAGGCCGTTTGTTACATGTATTTAAAATCTTTTGGTGTGACGAACGACATACGTTATTGGATGTGGGGTTAAGTGAAAACGGATGGATTAATATTTGTTCCGAAACTGATAGAAGTCGTGGGAGTGGTTTGAAAATGAATTTGGCGGTTGCTGAGTGTCAAACGAATGAAACATCTGGTGGCCTTGAAAAAGGCCGTTTGTCACATGTCCTTAAAATCTGTAATTTACACAAATATTGCATAAATCTCAGTTGATAGACCTCTTCTGTTGATCTCAGCCTTCAGCGCAGCGAGATATTCCATCCGCCGAGATATCGCCGGCCACTGCTCTGGAAGCATCGTCGGTTGGGCAATGTATGACATGATCGCCTTTATCTCATTGAAGTGATTTTCTTGTAGTTCGTCCTCAGACATAGTTGAAATTGCTCTCATTCTCTCCCCATGCTCCGCAATCAGGGTGATCTCCACCAACTCTTCGTCGCCGATGTCTTTGGACCACAGAGTAGATGCAGACATGTTGGCGGATCGGTGTCAGACGAGAGGATGGTAGTGAGGATCAGACAGACATGATTTTATTACTCGTTTATGCTTAGTCATCACGAAACACTGACAAGTAATTGGCTAAAAATTATCCAATTAAATGTAACCATTTTATAGAAAAAAAACCTAGAGTCATTGTTACTCCCAAGTGGGTGGGTGGTTACGGACATGTAGAAACAAGTTCAAGGTCATCGAAAGTGGTTTTTAAAAAAAGATTTGATAATTTATTTGTCAAAAATTACAAAGATTTAATCAAGGTTTACATAACTTATCTTTACAGTAAACTAGGTATATTGTATTAAACATTATTTCCTTCTTTGTACTTTGGAGGTTCTTGTGGTTGGCTTTCTTCTTCGTACTTTGGAGGTTCTTGTGGTTGGCTTTCTTCTTCGTACTTTGGAGGTTCTTGTGGTTTGGTTTCTTCTGTATTTTCGGATGTGGCATTTGGAGACCATTCAGTGGGTGATTCAGTCGTCTCCGAATCGCAGAAGGTTGTGCTGTCGAATTCAACAGTAATCTTCATTACCATCGGAGGATGTTCCGTCATCAAATGCAGGAGTGTTTCGTGAAGTATTCCCAAATCCACTTCGTCTTGCATCACCAGATGAAACTTCATTATGTTGTTGGGTTAAGTTCGTTCTTGACGGTACGAGAGCTGATGGAGAAATGATAGCTGATCACTAGTACGGGTTCTATTTATGCCAGAATAAAATGGTGGGGGTAAGTCCGACACTTTCAAAACTATGTCAAGGTCACAGTGATGAGTTTTTTAAAAATATAATTACATAATACCTAAGTAAAAATAATACATAATTAAAAAGGTAAAATAATCAGAGATTACAATGGAATTTTACGCTATGTACAAAACTATTTTACAAAGTATTGTTAACATGGATTGTTATTTCTGTAGAGTTGTTTCCAGAAGGTCCATGGGAAACTAAATACAATACGCCGGGCTTGACAGAATCCAAATCTTCGTTCATAAGAACATTAACAAATCTTTTCGGGAGGTAAACTTGGAATTTAGGTTTATCTTCTTCTTTGTAGGGTGAATCTCCAAGAACAACTATAACTGCTTCACCAACTGATGTATCCAACTTTTTCATCGAATGCACAGCATAATGTTTTTTCTCTTGAAGTTCGCTACATCTTTTTGTTGCTAGGAGATCGGATTTTGAATGTTGGTTGAATTTTTCTGCAAGAGATTGTAGTGGAGAAGGTGATGCCATTGTGGAGAAGCTGATATGATTCTTTTGCTAGGTGTTGTATTCTGTAAGAGATCTTGTGTCCAACTGATATTACGGAGGTACGTGCATGGGTATATGTGGATTTCCCCCTCCACCGGATATAAATCGGCCTACTCTGTATGCTCGTGACAATGCACAATTTGCAGTTTTATGCTGAGGGCTTTTTACTCCGATGCAAAGACCATTTAATTCCGTTGCAAATTCCTTATCCAACACAATATCCGTCACATTTGAAGTACTGTACATTCTGATCCACTTTGATTTTTCATCCCCAGTAGTGTAGATTTCGTCATACTGTTGACAATAATGGTACATTATGCTATCCAGCTCTTTGTATTGTGTAAATCCTTCGTCCCAGGTGATGTGATGAAGATACTTCATTAACCATTTATTAGTTCTAGAGCTTTTGCTATTTAACTTCTTAAAAGGAAAAGGCGGCTTAAAAAGAAAATAGTTAATGACATTAGTAGATATGTCAAAAAAAGCTAGTTCTTTTATGATATATTTGTCTTGGTTGTTCCTGAAAGCTTGAAATTCTACTACGCACTTTTTGGACATTCTAATATTATAATTAAAACAAATTGGTTTGTCCATTCCGTATCAATGTAATTTTGGTTCTATGAAACATTTCTCACTGCAGCAGTATGTATTTATTTTTGCAACTGTTAACTGATGGGAAGCTTGCAATCAACTGCACTCATATAGCCCCAATATTGTCATATATATACGGTGAAAATAAGAATAACATGTGGAAACCTGAATTGTTTCAAGGTCACGTAAATTAGTTTTTAAAAATGTTTAAGTGCTCCCAGCATGAGCACTTTGTTGATGCAATCTACCGTATAAACAGTCAGAGTTTGCTAACATTCATTCGCATTTAGTGTATCTCTCTTCTACACATGTACCGTTACATTTCATACATTGATATTTCAATTGTAGCGTTGACGTGTTGACTTGAAAAGATTCATGTAGAACTTTTTGTTCGTAGTCCGCAAATTCATTTTTGTTATCCTCGTAACACTTTCGACAAATCCTAAGACTATCTTTTTCATAGAAACATATTAAAGCCGTCGCACAATTTTTATAATGTTCATTCATAATTTCTTCAGCTATACTTTTTGGTAGTTGGCTTACAATTTTTTTTAAATCATTCGTATCCTGATATTCTTTGAGTAACGCTTGTTTCCACAGGTTATACTCCTCCATTTTTTGTTGAATCTACGAGAGCGCATGAAGTTGGTTTTCACTGGGCAAGAGCTGGAGTTGTTCTGAGATGGGGTGGGTGGTGTGACAGCTATTTATACTAATGCAAACCTTCATTTCCTAAAAATTAACACTCTATTGCAGTAACCATAGCATTCACATATTCTACATGCTATTCCGTCTTGTTATTACTTTTGACTCTACTTCTATATCCACATCCCAACTCTTCCTGTTTGCACAATATTGTAGTAGACATTCACAAAGACCTTTGCGACATTTGTTACAATATTTTATTATATCGCTATACAGTCCAAATTTCACACACATTTTAGGACAACATGTATAACAGTGTTGGGATTTGTACAATGTGAACGTTTCTCGTGTTGGAGTTGGAAGTTTATATGTTTTACATCGACATTTACAAATACCATAACTTTCACATATTTCACAGGCTAATCCGTCTACCTCTAGTTTCGGTCGCACAAAACACTTGTTTTCACAACAGTATCTTTCCATTTTATGAAGTTTACTTAAGCATGTAATAAACAAGACTGAGTAGGATAGGTACTGTTTGGAAGCTTGGAATCAACTGCACTCACACAGCGTGAGTATTTTCATATGTATATAGTCAGCGAAAAGAAGAATAACATATGCAAACCTGAACTGTTTCAAGGTCACGTAAATCTTTTTTTTTAAAGTTTTAGTGCTCCCAACATGAGCACTTGCTTGACGCAATCATTCAAATAATTTTACACTTTTTGTTTATTTGAAATATTCTCCGGCAATTCCTTTGTTGGAGAAACTTTAATTTTGGTTCCTTCACTTCGAAGTTTATTAAAAAAGAATCCGGTCCTTCTGTAGAACGACACCTCTTGAGGCAATCTGTTGTATATAGAATGATCTATCGGGCCATAGATCAGTGGTAAAACTGGATGTGTGTTCACCGAACTGTTGAGGTAATCAAAAATAAGTGGAGCATATGTGACGAGTTGCTGAATGTATCTGATTATTACTGGTGTTAGATTCGACAGGACTTGAAATTCTTCCAAAGTTAAAAGGATTTTCTTATTGTGTTTAGATAGATCTCTAAATCTCACAAATTGAGTACCTCGAAGTCTGATGTTGTCGATTTCTAAATCGGATTCGTTAAATCCAATTGCAGTTTTTCGTCCTGTCAAGTTGTTGTATAAGTAGGCTTCAATGATAGATACGTGTTTAGTAAATTTATCCCACATGTCTATCGTAAGCAGCAATGAGGCTTTCCCGCAATGGTTAATTAGCACAGCAGGATTAAAGTTCAAAGATTTTAAAACACCAACAGTAACAGTTTTATCCATGTTTAAATTCAATGGATACATTGCGCGTAAAAATACATCAAATATCACATCCATATTTTGTTCATCATATTCATTTTCACATCTTTTCCTTTTCCTCTGATCATTTCCTTCGAAAGTTAGAAATCCTGAGAGTCCAGCCTTAATCTCCTCAGTAGTTGTTGTGTCCTTTTCTGCGGACTCTTCTACATTTTCAGCTGGTGTTGTATTAGTTTTAACATCATCATTATTATTATTATAAGGTGTAATTGTGTCTTTGACAATTGGAAAAGAAGTGGTTTCCGTAGTTTTTACAGAGTCCTCACTAGGATTACCAGGTGGAATTGTGTCTTTGTCAATTGGAAAAGAAGTAGTTTCCGTTGTTTTTGCAGAGTCCTCACTAGGTTTTGTGTTTTCAGGTAAGTCTTGATTCGACGTTTTAGATGCAGCTGTCACCTCTGTTGATGCAGACTCGAGCGTTACATCTTCAAGAAAATTAGATGGCATACTGTCCATTTTAACTATCAATGTTGTCTTGCTGTCTGCAGGTGGTATACTGATGTCCTCTCGCAGAAGAATATCCCTTTTATAAACTTGTGGCGGGGGTAAATATATGTAGGTGCTGAATAATGTGGTAAAAACATCTATATTATTCTTCTAACCACGCCTGTTAGAGGGGTGTACGTTACGATTGTATCATGTAGTATCAAACAATACGCTGTTGTTTGGTCTGGAATATTCTCTTCCAACTCAAACTCGATGCGAATATCTACTGTTGATGATTTAATTGATTCGTTTTGTTTTGAACAGTCTATGACTGCAATTGGTGCGAGACTCTTGAATGTTTCAGGGTTGAGGAGAGGCGAGTTCGTCCTTCCATAGTATGACGATTGAAACCTAGCATACATATCGTATAAAATACCATATCTGTCCTTAGAAAACATTATATTAAGACTGTCATAGGGAAAGAATTGTGAGTTTAAAAACAACTTAATATTTGAAAGTTTACAATGATCAAAGCTACTGGCATTAGCTGTAATATTAGATCTTTTATTTGTTTGCAGAGCAAAAATAACATATCTAGGCTTTTCTAAATTACTCGAAGTCTTCACAGCCCACGTTTGACGTTGAGTTTTAGGCAAGACAGGCCATTCATGCATTTCCCAGCTTCTAAAAGGAACCACAATATCCCTATCAGAGTCCAGAATCCGTAATAGACTTACTCGTCGTTCATCGGCCAACCGTACATGAGGTACTCTCCAAACTATTTTATCTAACTTCAATTTCCATTCAAGTGTTGTGGGAGTTGTTCCGCTATCAGCTTGTATAATATCCACATCAGAGGATGATCGCAGTAAAACCAATTCTTGTTTGACATTAATTATTATTCTTCTGTAGTCTTCAGCGAATCCTAGTAAGAGCCGCAACGGAACGCAAAAGTCGAAATAACCACTTGAATTAGGTACTATTTTGGTCGTAGTTGGTAATATCCATCCGGCTGTTTTTAAAGCGTTCGTTTCATTAGGTGATAAAGAAACCAACCCTTTAAGCGTACTGCTTATACCGACTTTTTTAGTCGAATCTACTACAATGCCAGATATTTCGTACCGGATTTCTTCAAACAAAAAGGCCATTGGATTATTTATGAATGGTACTTTTGATGTTGTATTTTCATCTTTTTCCAAAACCCTTCCTTCAATATAAATATAGCTTTCAGACGGTAAAGTATATGCATCTTGATGTTGTATTGGAATTCGGATCTCATCATTATTTCCTAATTTCGATGAAGCGTAAGGGTTGTGAGTGTGAAGCTCCTTCTCCCACAACGTTTCGTCGAAAACCGGTCCATGTTTTATATCCAGTATGTCCATTATCATTGACTCTGAAACCAAGTCCTTCTAAAAATTTAATGTTCTCTCTAGTTAACCTCTCTACGTTAGGAGATATACTAGAATTGTCTGATGTTTGTTTAGTGTTATATGTAAATTCAAGTCCCATCGTTCTTTTACGGTGCCTGTCTAATGTGTAAACGTACAGTAATAATTTCTCCTCTGAAATCCACGATGTCACCGTCTTGATCTAGTACGTTCAATACGATGTCTGAAATATGAGTGGAGTTTAATGGAAGATATATCAGATTATGAGGTTTTTCAATTATCTTAAATCCAGGTGGAACGGTTGGATAAAACGAATGTAAAATATGTTGGTTCGATCCATCTTTATAAGCCCCTTGAACTATGTTACACGTGATATTTATAGTATTAACTTTAATTATGTTCACAGTTTTTGGACTTGTATGGTAGATATTTGGTTCAAGAACCGACTTGTATAATGGGAAACCAAGTAAAGGACCAATCGATGCTGGTAGAGTGAAATCCATATAAAACTTGCATTTTATTTCACTTCTTAAATTGTTATTATTCGCTCTTAGTTCAATTACATCCTTTCCTAACTTATTTTGAGGTTCTCTATTTATGTCAGCTATTTCATAAGCACCAGTTTTAATCTCAACAAATTCACGTACATCAGCCAGACCTTCAATATTTTTCTTTCTCACGTAGTGAAATTTATTAT
The DNA here is from genome assembly GCA_963675035.1 of Allygus modestus. Taxonomy (NCBI): domain Eukaryota; kingdom Metazoa; phylum Arthropoda; class Insecta; order Hemiptera; family Cicadellidae; genus Allygus; species Allygus modestus. The sequence continues at coordinate 259,502,622 of OY776112.1, read as the reverse complement.
TAACACCTTCTATTATGTTTGGGATTGAGTTGTAAGTAGTAAAATCCAAAAGTGCAATTTCCCACTGTCTATCATCTCTCAGGTGTAATGGTGGAAATAATGTACTTCGTAAAGTTGATGTTGAACCACTAACTGTTACAGTACAAGACGACATCTTACAGTTGACTGACACTTGTGGCTAGAAATTCCAAACATAAATGTCCGCATACTGACGTGTCTTCTCTTTGTTTTCTATCATAATTGAAAACTACGTTAGGTACTGCACCGAAATACACTTGTAACTCTTTAGGAGGTGGAAGATTCCCAAAACTGTCGAAATAAAAAACAGAATCAAATATTTTCTTATAACAAACCCAATGTGTCCCAGCACCATTAGCATAATCAAGGTTTACAATTGCGGCTTCATTTTTCCAGATTTTTCTTGGCAATCCGTTTCGCATGAACACCCCTCTGAAAAAAGGGATTTTTAAACATGATGCATACCGTTCAAGTTCCTCGTTGTTCAAAGGTTTATTCGGCAAAATTAATTTGTTTTTATTTAATATGCACGGTATGGTCTTAGGTATAATCCTCTTCCGTTTACCTTTTTTTTTTGAACATTTTGAACACTTTTTTCGCTTACGATTAACTCTCTTATTAGTATTCCTTCTTTTACTAGTGCCCCCACCGGAAATATTTCTTCTGCGACGTGTGTTTGTTTTTCTTCTCCTCGATCCTCCTCCAACTGCTGTTTTGGCTTTCATGGCTGCAGTTACTGCTAATGCAGCTGCTCGTTCACCAACACTTGCGTCACTTGATTTTACTCTCTGCCAAGCTTTTTCAGCAAGAGCTCTATCTGCAATTGATCTTCTTTCCCAATCTGAGTAATTTGAATATGCAATATCGTGTGCTCTGCAAGCTTCGTCCAATTTGTTTATTCCAGGATCTCCTCGTACCAAACGCTTTCGCAATTTCGTACCTGGACCACAATATTGATAACCTCCAGGCAAATGTAGCTCAATTGGAAGTGCGTCAACAGCTGTGTTTATTAATGCACCTGTAGGTAAAGTGGAAAATGCTTTTTTAAAAAGAGACACTGCGCTACTAGTGAGTCCTCGTCCTCTTTTCATGAGTGATAGTTCACTACTGAACGTCTTCCTTCCATGTATGATAATTTATTTTTGTTTTAACACCTTACTTCATTAGATTACTCTAACGTCTGGCAGTGATAATGACTCTTCTGCATCACTGTTTGTATCATATATTGCGTTTACACTGTTTGAAGGTGTTCCCCGACTTTCCTTCTTCGAAGAGGTGAAAAGAATCACCATAGACTGTAATTTGTCGATTTTTTGGTAAATATCTTGTTTTAATTGCTTTATTTCTTCCAAAACAAATCGCCTATTCACAGCATCTGTATCTTTTTCTGCAATTGCCACATGTATAATTCTTTTATATTTAGCATCAAACATGGTGTCATTTGTCTCGCAATTTAATGTAAATGTACGAATTGTTCCAAGGTTTACTGCTTCATCTTTGTTAATAGGATCTGCAATATTGCACAAACGTTTCCTTCTTAGATCATAGTTTCCGTCTCGAGTCAACTGAAAACCTTCTCCAGGTGGACCTCTCAAAACCTCTCGAACCAAAGAGCTCTCATGACGACCGAACTTATCAACACTCATCTTTAGACTGAATACTTAAGCTATGTATCCCCGACCTTTTAACTCTTCCGTTAAAGCAATCATTTCGTTATCCAATCCGTTATGCCCAGCCTGTATAGATTCATATATTAATCGCATTCTGTCAACCAGCTTATTCACATTATTATAGTATATAATATTTGTATCATACACCGATTTCATCGACATTCCTTTACCCTTAGCCTTCGGACGTTTTCCTCTAATACTAGAAAACAGCTTTGAAATAACTTCTCTATACTTCTCCGATCTATTTCTATGAATAGGTGTATTATGTGAATAACCTTTTCTATGGGAGTTGGTTAAAATACATATGTTTTTAAAATCATTCAAATCCTTCTTAGTATATTTTTTTGGAGAGGGTTTAAAGATCAATTCAAACAGTCCAGCGGTACCCTTAAAAGTTTGGTCTTTAACTGTTATATTATCTTTGTCATCTATCTCTAGCATACTATCCCCCATACGAAGACCGTCTTTTTCCAAGCGTGCTCCATACACGTGGTATTTACTCGATTTATGTGCACCATGTAGCATTTTTAGTATATAATTTCGTGAAAGAGGTCCTTTTTTGCCAATTTCTTTACTTGAAATACTAATATTTGTGGGGGATTCTGTTGGTTCTAAAGGATCTGTTTCACCTTCAATGTCGGATTTACTTTCATCTTCATCTTCTTTATCTTCTTCTTCTTCTTCTTCTTCTTCTTCTTCTCCTGAACGACTCGTTCTGCTAAATGATTCTGACCCAGATTCTGATCCGTATGTTCCTGAAGTTTCATCTTGTTTAACGATCTTTTTATCTCGTTCTTTTACTTCTTGATCTAGTAGAGTCGATTTGGTCATTTTATCATTTATTTTATTCAGGGGTTCGACAATGGGCTTGAAGGTTTCCTCCAAATATTTATTTCTAGCCATCAATCCTTCTTTTAGTAGCAGGTTTTTCTTCCGTATTGAGTCACTTAGGACTTTTATTTCACTAAGCAACTCCTCCTGGTTCGACATTATTAGTTCCGACTGTTCTCAACGCCTTCACCACAAATACTGAATTTGTTATAGGCAGAAGTCAATGTAATAAAACAAATCCATCGAACCCTATTCTGTAACGACCATTTGTCATAGATCTTTCTTTATCTATAACTAAAAACCCATATTTTTCTTTCCAAGCTTTCCCACACACATCTCGAAATTTTTCAAATGACATATCTGCACCAACATGATCGTTGTATATATGTTTGAGATTTTTCTCATCCTGCTTGAAAACAATTAAAAAGTTTACGTTGTCTCTAATTAATTGTTTCGGGATTTTACTATATGTTTGACCTATGTAAATAGAGTCAATATGATTATGTCTACCCATAGAGAAGTATGTTCTTATCCTATCATGATTTTCAGAGGAAACATCGTCAAAAATAAAAACTGAATACGGTTCAGCATTGTTAGGCTCTATAATCTCACTACTTGCGTCAAATTTATGCAATGAAACATCGGGTACATCATGTAAAATCTTTTCCAATAATAAATATTTTGGTTGATTCAGAGATTTGGAAAAAATATAAACATTATTGAAGCTTAAGCCGTTTGGTTTTGTTATTAAATTAAAAACAACGTTGGTTTTTCCACAGTTTGAAGGCCCACTAATAATACACCTCATTGTGTTAGGCAATAAACAGCCATGTTTACTTACCTCATTATCAAAAATATCCGGTGTCAAACAATCAATATTGTTAATATCAAGTCTTTCATTCTGGCAGATAATTTCCATAATTTATTTACTGCATAAACAGTCTTCTCAAATGCTGTCCCGTTACTGATTTTTTATTTCAAAGTAGGTCCTTTTTGTCTATCCAAGTATCTTCGCTCTTGTCAAATCCCAACCATCTCACTAAAAGTTTATTACCTCTTTTTCTTAATATCTTTTCAACCAAATAAACATTGCCAGTCTTGGATTTTAACAACTCATGTCCGTAAAACCCTCCCTGCAGTATCTCTCCTTTAACATCCTTTAAAATATAAGTTTCAGGAATAGTAGGCTGTACTCGATGCACTGTGAAAACCTCGTTTGTCCAATTCGGAAGGTAACCTTTGGTAAAGATCTGTTTATATTTACATATCCTCACATTGTCTCCTATTGCAAATTTTTTGGGTGGTTTCTTATCTAATATTGGTTTGGTACTTTTCTTTATGCGTTTCAAAACTTTAGATTCATTTGCTTTATTCACCTGATTTGGTTTCATACCTATTGTACGATGTTTTTTATCATTGTAATCTTTTATTAAAGTAGGAAGAATATCATACCATACATAGGTGCCTCTTTCTGAAAATTTCTTGTACATTGAAGTTTTCAAAGTGCGATTGAAACGTTCTACAATAGCGGCTTTCTTTTCACTATAAGTTGAATAATGATTTATTTTATTTTTCCTCATTAGATCAGAAAAATCTTTGTTAAAAAATTCTGTACCATCGTCTGTCTGCAGATTTTTTATACGTTTCCCTATCGCCTGAAGTACTTCTTTCATTGCTTCTGTAATAGACGATCCACTTTTGTTTTTCAGTGGAATTGCACTGGCTACTTTTGTAAAACAATCAATAACCGTTAAAATGTACCTAAAACCTTTATTAATCCTACTGTACGGTTTCATTTCTACAAGGTCCGCTTGATATAGGTCATGAATGCCTTTCACGACCATTGATCTTCTAGGAAAATTTCTTCGAACTGGTTTGTGAAGTTCTTCAACGATGGATTTTCTCTCGTCCATCGGTTCGCTTTATCCTCCAATCGTTTAGTAACTGAACTATAAAACTGTTTCATTTATTAAAAAAGGCTAAATGTTAAATAAGTAATGTAGTTTTTGCTAATTTAAAAAATTGCTTATTCTGAACACACGAAAACTGGGTCAAGGCCACTGAAGTGGCTTTTTAAAAACTTTATTCAACATATACTTAATTAATTAGCATTTTATAGATCTTCCACCAGTTTACTTCTCAGGATGATGATGCACTTAATCAATTTATGTTAATGAATAATGTCCATAAGGAAGTGTGTGGATGTTGTTTTGAAGGATCACACGTTTTTCGTCTTTGTCTGCCAATGAATTCTTTTTCACAGTTATACTATATAAATTATGATTGAAGCTCCGGATTGTGTTAAAAGATGCACTGTACCCAACTCTTCTGAATAAACAGTTGTAGTAATGTTCAAATTTCATTCTTTTCATTATGTACATCTTTTTTATTCCTTTTGCCTTCTTGATAATCCCTGCTTCATCCTCATCCGCTGCGACTGTTGATGTGACATTCGCTGTTCTATCTGTCATTAATTTTAACGCGTACATCTTCGACATGAGGGCGACAATTTCTTCAAGTGGTACTCCGCAAGTTTCATCCTTGAACTTTCCTAAAACCTTCTTGTTAACAGAGTTGTCGTATGTCGGATGGTTGACTGGGTAGTCGGAGAAGTCAAAATCATTCCTGTGAGGAAACACTCTAAGGTCATCATACATGTCAAGTGTCTTGATCCAATATATGATCCCGTCAGTGTCCATGTAGCTAATTCCAATTCGATCTCGTCCATAAAAGGCAACCATCTTGTTGTAGTGGAAGTCGTACATATGGGTCTTTGAAATATCAAGTATACACATTCCTACATAAAGAGGTCGATCCATGACAACATTTGTTTTGTTCATGCATACAGCTACAAGATTTTCGTTTATTATGATAGATGTTTTGAAGTTAGGCTTTTGAACTAATTTTAACATTTTCTTTTCATCAGAAACAAGTTTCAAATTCATGTGATTCCTTTTGTTTTCAAGACATTTCCCATAGACGGCGTTATTCATCAGTTTGTAAAATTATTTGTGAAAACTTGATGTGGAAGCTGCTCTTCTTGAAGTATTCGATTCTATATACGGTTTTAGCCAGGTCTTTTGTGTAAATTGAAGCACTCGGTTGATTTTAACAATTTTGATTCCTAGTTCAATTGCTTGCTGTACAATCCAATAATGTGCAATGTAATTAGATTTATTTTCAAGTGATGTCATCAACTTTGAATATTTGCCTCCTGGAGGAACCTCGGACCTTGGTAATAGAGGAAGGTCATAATGATGGTCGTGAAGGTGCTGAGGATACTCGAAGTCAAAGTCCAATATGTATCCGATATCGCTGAACTTCGGGATGCTCATAATGTCTCCTAAAACATTAGAATCAACCCAGCAAAATCCGCCAAAAGGTAATGGCATTGACATGGCGTATCCATAAAGGTTATTGGCGTCGAAGTAGCCTAGGTAGACTGATTCTTTAGTGGAGTTATAATTTTGAAGATGTTTGTTATTGGCTTTGACATATCGTGTGACCGATTGTGTGAGCCCTCCTCTAACACCAGCTTCAACCATAAGAACCATGTCAATATCAGTTAAAAGTTGGAGTTCGCATTTAGTTTCCTTCATCATAGCTTGCCAAGCCAGCCCCGGAGATGTGAAGTAATAGAAACAATCCAGTCCGTAAGATAACAAACAGGAATTTCTAAATTCCTCCATTACATCACAAAGGAGAGTTACATCAAGTTTCACATAAAAATCATTATAATCTCCGAGCGTCGACATATTAAGTTCCTTCCATACCTTGACAGCATGCTCATAATCTTCTGGATCTACTGGAGATTCATTGAGTTTACTGTAAAACATTTCTGGTGGAGGTAACGCAGTCTCGTCAAATCGAGCAAGGGAATCTATGTAGTCGTACGGGAACACTCCTTTTCTTAATACGAGCTCCATCTTATCTTCTGGAACCAGCTTCCTCGTTTCAATTAAGTCATCTCTTTCCAGATTCTTAGAGAGTGTCATCAAACTGAATGGCATAAACCTTAAGGAATCTATAAACCTTAATTTTATATTTTTTACTTTCTTTGAAAAACTAATAAATTTTTCTGTCGTTTGAGCCAATACGTCAATTTGTCCTTTGTCTCGTCCAAGTTCTGGAATAATAAAGTGTGCGTCGTATCCACTTAAATTGTGTGATACAACCGGTATAAAGTTAGGTAGCTTAAAGTTGATATTGCAGGCGTTACAAGCTGCTCCTCTATAGGCTCCTGTCAAATGATCATGGTCACGCACTTTGATGTTGTCCTCAGAAAACTCCTGTTTACACAAGTAACAAATGTCCTCCATTTGATGACATAGTTCTTGAAGGTCAGTGAGATTTTCCATAGGAACAATGTAACTGTAGAGGGTAGATACTTTTTCAGCAATATCATATAGATCATCAACAAATCGTGTTGCAGCTTGCTCCCCACGGTAAAGCTTTGGCTCCGTTGGAATATCGTAGTGCCGAAGATGCTCGTATGAAAGTGTTGATTTTACCAAAAGACAATAGCTGTTTGGCTCGTGTTTTTGGTATTTCCTACTGTCTGCTGCGTCAGGATCCACATTTTCCACTGGTATCAATGACGATTCAAAATCTGCGTAAATTACAATTGGGATGCGATACTGGTGATGGATATTCCTAAACTTTAGAATAGATCTATTCAGAGTTGGAAGGATAACTTTTGCTGCTGCATGATCTCCACAAAGTTTAGAGTGTTCCGTCAGCCAACTACAACCTCCTCTATTTATAGAGATATTTTTAAAACAAAAACATCTTTTACACACTGTTATTGGTGACTTTCTTTTGGTGAGCTGATAGTGAATGAGCTTAGTGAAATATTTTATGTACACATAATGTGAAACAGTTTCATCTTTTAGTAACAGTAAATCAGTATGGTCAGTCAATTCACGTGGTACCACTTTTAACGGGTACACATTGTTTCTTCTGTCCAGTCCAAACACGTTAACAGATACACCTGCATTACGTTTTTCAAAACTTCCTATATCAGACAATGACACTGGGTAGTTTAATCCATTAAATTTATATCTACCATTTAGTTCTTGATATCTTCTATTCGGTCGTTCAGGATGTTGGACACCTTCATGAACAAGAAATTTCGCCAACATGGAATATCTGAAACATTCATTGTCATTGTTTTGAACATTAATACATGATTTATTATCTTTAATCTTTGCTGGCAATGGAATAAAACTGCTGCCACGATCACCGTATCCACGTTTATGAACTCGTAAATCCAGGTTGTTTACATTGAGCAAGGACCATCCGGATCCACGAGCTTCATATTCAGTTATTTTAAGCACCAATTCTTGTAAACATTCATCAACTATTTCATCTAAATTTGACGTCTCCATGATAGTTCGGTTTCTAGAAAGAAACCCTCTGTTGGATATTTCTCCTTCTACATTATTAAATGTTGTGTCCAATAGTAATCCAAATTTAATAAAATTCAAACGGTTAAGTTCATAATTTAATTTTGCAATTATAACATCTTTAACGAGGGTCAGAAATATTTGTAGTTCAAGTGTATTGATGTTATTTATTCTGTAATGTCGAACGACAGATCTGTCAAACGCCTCCACTAAAATGTTGACTCCCAACGTTGCATCTTCGTTCGCAGTCCCTCTAGAAGTAGAGGGTGAGGATTCATCTTCAGGATCCACTGAGTTTTGTTTGCTAGGAGGTGCATATGCAATTACGCTTGGTCTGCTCTGCCGTGTAGAGTGTTCAGTGTCAGCAAGGAAGTGTAAGAAATCGGGATGGTCTTCACAATCGGATAATGCATTATTAGTAGCATTATGGTAAATTTCACAGTGATATATATATAAATCCTCATTTATGAAATCTTCATTACAACGTTGACAATAGTACATTGTGATTGAATAAATTTCTCAATGTGTTATAGACTGCTCCAAAAGTAGTATTGAGAGCCATTTTTCACATGTTCTAGTTTTATAGCAAATGCTGACCTCAGCATTGAATTACTATTGGTTTATATTTTTGCTAAGATCATCACTTTCATTGCCATTGGTTCATTCATTTAAAAAGTAAACATAAATGAAATTATAAATTAGTATTGCTATAAGCTTACTAACCACAACATAATTATGGAGCAGCCTATACAGGTCCCAGATATATCCTCCACAACACCACCTTTTCAATTATCATTTACACCCACGGAAAGACAAGAAAGTGATGATCAACCAGTACAGGTTAACGTTGTATCAAGCAGAACAACTATCCAATCCAGAGAAGTAATGGCTGCATTAGAAAGATTAGTAGGGGCAGATTATCCATCAGATGATGACATCATTGTTGAACAATAAACCCTTTATACAGTTGAAAAACACATCCATACAGCCGTTTTAACGGCTACCATTTTTTCATTCGTTTATTATACTCTGCTTGTGGCTTTTTTAGTTTAAGGAAAAAAAAACATTGCGAATTCGGCTGAGTTTTAAAACGATTGAAACAATTGGTGGCCTTGAAAAAGGCCGTTTGAAACAGACTTCTCTAATTAGTCGCTCAGGTATGCAACGCCATCATCGTCTTCCTCACCACTGGAACTATCGAATAGTCTCCGCCTTGCATCGGGAACATCACGTAGGACAGGAGTCCTGTTGTCATCCTCATCTTCGGACAGGAGATAAAATTCAATACTGTCGGCGACTGACTCCGGATAATCCTCGTGAAGAACAAATGCTATTGCATCTTCTATGTCAGAGACATCTAGTGATGATGTGTTGTCATCGGAGTTGGTCAGGTCTTCGGAGTCGCTAGTATCTTCAATCTCCTCCACATCTTTCTGTAAGACATTTTCAATTATTTCTCCAATTTGCTTCCAGTGGTGAGGGATGTCTAGTGGTGCCATGATGGTAGATAGGATATGAATGACCGGTGACTACTATTTACCTTTATTTATAGGGGAATTTTGTGATGAGCAAGCAAAAATAAACAACGAATAAGAGCATTAAGTTTTAGTCAGTAAAAAAAGTGCTAAGTTATGGTAGAAAAACCGTAAACATAGGTTTTGATCTCAAAAAATGTATATATATATATATATATATAGAGAGAGAGAGAGAGAGAGAGAGAGAAAGAGATACACTTGTGCATACTTAATATCATAAATTTCAATTGTTAGTTGAGGTAAAATTAAGAAACCACCATGTGTTTTGTACAACTAAAAATTTTAAAAACCATGTGTTGGTAATTATTAATTTCATTATTAGTAGAAACATTAATAATCGAAAAGATAAATAATTGGTATGGTTCAAATAAGACGCTTAGCTTAGTTAAAACGAGTGAAATTCATGGTGGCCTTGAAAAAGGCCGTTTGTAGTTGCCCTCAGAAGGTGGAGTTTGAGATGGCGTTGTGGGTCTGCAGGATACGTCCTCAAGAAACGATGACGGTGAGAGTCACCCTTTGGCCAAGCCGCAGCAAACGCTTCAGGTCTTTGATGACGTTGGTCTTGAAGGGTAAGTCATCTTCCAGAGGAGTAGGCGCCATCCAGAACCCTACGTCGGACGTTGTCAATTTAATTGTAGTCGCTCGGCAGTCGGCCCTGATACTGTCTAGAGCCTCAGAAACTCTCCACAAGTCGCATTCTTGAGTTATCTCCGTCGTCCAATAAATCGGAACACGGAGGTAGAATGTTTTCAGCCACAGAGGAGAGCGTTTAACCCTTCTCGCTGTTTGGTGGTGAACAATCTCGTAGACCATGTTGTCAGGTAAACGTCGCAGATGGATGTGATCAACTCTACAGAACGCCTCTATTTATAGTAATAACTACTGAATATTCAGCAGTATCTTATCTTAACTGCTGACAATGCTTTTCAGCAGTCTCTTATCTTAACTGCTGACAATGCTTTTCAGCAGTCTCTTATCTTAACTGCTGACAATGCTTTTATTTTTTTCAAGGTCAACCTAACAAACAAACAAACAAAATCTTTTTTTGAATGCAAAGAATCGATGACACTAGAGTTGTAAATATTAATTCAGGCTGCAGCTTGTATTATCGGTTCATTTCATCTTATAATATAATTCGTTTGTAAAGGCAACACAGTTAGCTCAATTTGAGTACTAAAACGAGAGATGTAAATATTAATTCAGTCTGCAGCTTGCATTATCAGTTTATTTCATCTCATAATATACTTTGTTTGTGAAAAACAACAGAGTTAGCACACTGTGAGTACTATAACGAGTGAATCAATTGCTGGCCTTTAACAAGGCCGTATTTGAATTCTCCGCCAAGGTTTACGACTGGTCTCGACCGTTGTTGACTGTAAGAAAAGCTACGCAATGTAGGTTAATTATGCTGTAGGATTGTGCATAATATACTTTGTTTGTGAAATACAACAGAGTTAGCACACTGTGAGTACTATAACGAGTTAATCAATTGCTGGCCTTTAAAAAGGCCGTTTTTGAATTCTCCACCAAGGTTTACGACTGGTCTCGACCATTGTTGACTGGAAGGAAAGCTACGCAATGTAGGTTAATTATGTTGTAGGATTTTACATAATATACTTTGTTTGTGAAAGACAACAGAGTTAGCACACTGTGAGTACTATAACGAGTGAAACAATTGGTGGCCTTGAAAAAGACTGTGAGTACTATAACGAGTGAAACAATTGGTGGCCTTGAAAAAGGCCGTTTCTGAGCTGCTGATCCAATCTAGACGCACTCCCACATCGCCTTTGCCAGTTCGCCTTTGCCCGCCCTTTGAAATATTAAGTATGACCCAGTCTTGGGTATTGGTTGCAAATATCCAGGCAGTCTTACCTTTAGGATTCTTCCGCTGTTTTCCAAAATTACTTTGCGCTCTTTAATTTGTAGGAGTTTATATTTTTTGGAAACTTTCAATCTTTGGAATTTTCCCTCCTGAGCTATAGTTTAAAAGTCAAAACTAGATGCTGGCGGCTTTTTCTCTGCAGGTTTGTGTTTAGCGCAGAACTTTTCTCCTATTTTGCAGAAGACTGCACACACTTCACCCTTCTTCGGCCCTCTCTTAAATTGGTGGGTACACTTGGGCGCATTTCTTACCCGTGGTGTCTTCTTCAATGATATTCTTGGTGTGCTGGAGGATGAAGTTGCCTTCGGTACGAAGGGGTCATGTTTTGAGATGAATTTCCTATTATCTTCATCCGATGACTCTGCTGTCGGTACTCCAAAGTGCAGGGGACTTGGCGGCGAAACCACGCTTGTGGATGTAGAAGGTGCGTCCGGCGGATCGAAGATAGACTTCACCTTGTTCTCAGCCAGGATGGATTCTACAGCTGCAGAAGTCTCAGAAGAGTCCATGTCTTGGTGATCAGATCAGCAATCAGCTCAGTGGAGGAATGAGGAAACATCGCACTACTCTCTCATTATATAGGCGTTGCTGACACAGCACTCTTCTCCTATTGGTCAGTTGAATTTAAGTACTAAAAATTGTGGCCTTGATAAAGGCCGTTTTTATGTTCCAATCTTGGACCGACTGTGCCTCTATGTTAGAAACTTGCAAATGTTTGTGTTTGAAAGCAATTTTATGTTTTACTCAAGCACTATAACATTTGTTTTTAGGTACATTAAACAAACTGTGTTGACTGAATAACGAACAAAATTCTCGGTCAAAATACATTATTTAGAGTCGGCAACTACGTATCTCCAATCTTAGCCCGACTGTAACTCTATGTTAGAAACGTGGAATTGTTTGTGTTTGCAAACACAACTCATTTTATTCTTTACTCCAAGCTATGGTTGTTAAGCCCCATAACATTTATTTTAAGCGCATTAAATAAACTGTGTTGACCGAATAATGAACAAAGTTCTCGGTCAAAATATATTATTTAGAGTCGGAAACTACGTACCGTACAGATTACCAATACCCAGTATGTCATGGGACTTATAATAAAACTTTGCAAATGCATGAGTTCAAAAACGATTGAAAAATGTGGTGGCCTTTAAAAAGGCTGTTTTTTGAGATGATCTAGCGACGGACCCATTCGGCCTTCCCTCTGGAATACGAAAGGTCCTCCCCCGGCCCATGAATCTTCAGATGCGTCGACTTCCACGGCCACTCCATTCTCCTTGGCAGGCGAACTCTCGTCAGCTCCAAGGAACCAACCTCCCGCAGAGTAGCCTCACCATCCTGGCGTACGAAAAATAGCAATTCGTACAGGCCGGGTTTCATCCGCCACAACCGTCGATTCTGCTCGCCATGGCGTAGTTGCCCAAGTGGAGTGTAGAAGCGCCGCTCCAGCCTCTGAAGCTTTCGCCGTGGAGTAGCCGCAACACAATCCATTACAGTGACAGGATTGCTCCTTGGCACTGGTCTCGGAGCTGGACAGTCCAACGCGAAGCGAACACGCCTCTTCGAGGCTCCTGGACGTTGACGAGGCGGCCGGAGTGAGGATATCGGTGCTAGTGGAGCCCGTCGCTCAATCATCTCAGCGAAGATTTCTTCCACCGTAGTTTCCATCTTCTCTCCTCAGCGCAAGCAGGATGTCCTGAGCTCCACTAATCATTGGTCTCTAAGATGCGACGCTACGTACCGTATAGGATCCGCTGCAGGTCTCCTGTTGGTGCGCACTAATAACACTGACTCAGCGTTTTATTTAGTGGCCTTGAGAAAGGCCATTTTAATTATTTAATATCCCAGTCCAAGCGCTTACCCCTTTGAACAAACTATGTTGACAGAGGAACGATTAAAATTCTCGGTCAAACCATATTTTTTGAAGTCGGTAACTAAGTACCGTACCGTACAAAATACCAACAAACTTTATTGAAACCTCATGGGACTTATAATAAAACTTCGCTACAGCAGGAGTAAGACTGGGGGTAAAACAAAATATATGTTTTACGCTACTGAGTGTCAAACGATTGAAATTTTTGGTGGCCTTTAAAAAGGCCGTTTTTATCAGTGTCATTGTTTACATGGACACCCATTGGACGGTGACACGCCGACGTTGTTGCCCATCTTCCGGCTTCCCGACCTCCAAGTAGGTCTTTAATGTCTCGTACGGTGGCTCAATCACTCCATTCGGCAGGTAACTTCTAAAGACAAAGTTGCGGTGGCGCAACAAAAGCTCCCGCGAAGGCTTGTCCCATCCGAGCAGACAATAAAGTCCCGGCTGCAGTTTCCACAGGCGGTGGAGCTTGAACCCAGGGAATGCCGGTTCGAAGCTCGGCCGACGAATCTCCCTCGGCTCATCGATAACAGGGATCTGGGCCGTATAGTTCTTCTCAGGTTCCAGATCCCTCGTCTTGTCCGAGAGAATTTCTCTAAGTAAAGAGAACGGTTCCCGGGCACAAGTCGATATGTTTACCCGTCGAGGCATTGCATCGACGGGTCTACTCTTTGACGCTGGTGTCGGAGCCGGGCGTTGACGAGGCTGCCCTGTCACGGACTCGCTCTTTGGAGCTGGACGTTGACGAGGCTGCCGGAGTGATGACCGAGGTGTGACACTGTGGGGCCTGGAGCTGGAAAGCTGGAACGATGGTTCCCGACGAGGCATGTCAACCATCTTAGGCCGGGTCTGCTTCCTGAACATGATGCAGTTGCGTCCGTAACGAAAGGGTGAGCAAAAGTGATTCGCTTAAGAACAGCGGGATACTCACTAGCACAAGCCGGCTTCTCATTGGTCAAACAGTTCAACCAATGAGGTGAGGTTATTTTCTGCTGACTCAGCGGAAAAGTTCATAAAACCGGGACGCTCGTTCCACTCGAATCATTCGGCATGCAGACACGGGACCAGTCCAGAGCAGCTCCAGAGAAGCGGGACACAGCGGAGATCATCGGAGAGAAGCTGAACATCCACGGAGGTCTCCTAGTACCGCAATCCCTGCAGTGGTACCCCGGGCTTGGAACTTCTGTGATATAGCGAGCACCACATATGTAGGTCTCACTTGCTATCGGCCGGCATCTCTACGCTGATCTCCGCCGGGTCCCGAGGCGGAGTCAACACCTTCTGCGTCGCACAAGGCCTGAGACAAGTCCCCCTGTGTGGTCAGCACTGCTCCAGGCGTTGGGTGAACAGTGCGGTGGGCAATGGATCTGGATCGTTAAACTCAGCGCCGATCTCTTATTCTTCTCTGTACAATCCTTTTCTGTCTTGCATGGCTTCGCTGGTTTCCCACTAACACTAACACAATTTGTTGATTTGTACAAGTTAAACTCTGTCCCTTACCCTATTCCCATCACAACCCCAAAAACAAACCCGGGTGGTTCGCGCAGTGTGGAGTTCTGCGGTCCACCCATACCCTAAGCAGTTCAATCGGTCGGCATGGGCAAACCGCCACGAATGAACTGACCCTTCTTGACTGGTCGGCAGGGCAATCCGCCACAGTCAAGATCCTTTTTTTTAAAGTATTAAAATGACCTTGAACACGTTTGAACATGTTTGGAGAATATAAATTATAATTATTTGAAGTCCCCTAAAACATTCATAGCTACAACTGAATAACTATTCTTTGTTACCGCGAAAGTTGTAAAATTGAGACTTATTAAAACGGCCTTTATAAAGGCCACTAAACTGAAGTTGGATAAATGACAAAGTCCAGAAAATGTTGAATACTCCTCCGGTAAAAGAAGTAAGAAGATGTGAGGCTGAGACTTGTAAAGGAATCGTCTAAGACTGTGAAAGTAAAAATAATTGAGACTTGTAAAAATGGCCTTTGTAAAGGCCACCAAAATGATTGATGTTAAATGACTAAGTCCTGAGAATCTGGATTGAAATGTACTTAATGTAGGTTTAGTATGATGTATGGTTGCTAGGCTGATTCACAACGAATGATATAAGTGGTGGCCTTGATAAAGGCCGTTTGTAGAAGGAGTGGAGTCCTGGATTTAGTGTGGGGGGATGGAAGCGACGACCCGAAGAATTTGTCGTAGTTGTAGTTGTCGGCGTAGGCTAGCGTCGACTGTGTCCAAGTGTTGATGTTGGAGGATGAGGTGGAAGTGATCTCCGCTACTAACTTCGATAATCATCTGATCGGCAAGGTGTCGGTAGCGGTCCAAGATGTCCATGAGTTGGATGATCTGTCGGTAAGTGAAGATGTCTCGCTTAATTTGAATCGTCGCTCTCCCCACAGGAGTAGTTGCAGCCGTCGGTCTAGTTTGGCAGAACTTGAACTGTTTCCTGCGACGTCTGTGACCCTCTTCGTCCGAATAGTCCTCGTCAGAAGAGTCAGCAGGGCGTTTGATCGGTTGTAAGTTGCGAGCCATGGTTGCGTTTCGGCTAAGATCAGGAGTGTGAATGGATTGTAACGCGCGATTCTGTGGTAAGCTGTAAATGTGGCGGGGGTTAATAGTGGAGGGGGACTCTATGGCGTGGGATGGGGAGCGAAGCAAGGGGGGGGGTCTGGGGGCGGGGCCCCCAGAAAAAAATTGTATCTTATCTAAGCTAAGATAAGATAAGATAAGATAAGATAAGATAAGATAACACAAACCGACGTAAATGGATGGTTGGCCATTTCAAGTCGCAAACCGACCAAACCGACTTAAATGGACGGTTGGCCATTTCAAGTCGCAAACCGACGTAACTAAACCGTTTCTTAATATAAATCCACCCGCTTTCACATTACCTCACATCCAATGATGTATGTGTATCGTCACACCAATACGTCATCGCCGTGACGTCATCACACCCTCTCGTCACACATACGTCATCACCACGTCACTCAAACGTCACTTCTGATTAAAAAACAATTATTTTTCAGCTGTCCCAGACTCCCCATATTGCCTCTACTAAAATGGATACAAATTATAGTAAAGGTGCAACCACAGTGAGAAACTTCGCCATACAGAACAGTTCAGGGGCTAAAATGGATACAAATTATAGTAAAGGTGCAACCACAGTGAGAAACTTCGCCATACAGAACAGTTCAGGGGCTAAAATGGATACAAATTACAGTAAAGGTGCAATCACAGTGAGAAACTTCGCCATACAACTCGGTCATGTAACTTGTGTTGTGCAAGTCAGCAATATCCAAAGAAACTTTGATTGTAGATTTTGTCTGTGAATTGCACTAGACCTTAAACGATATTTTGTAAATGGTATGGAATGACAAAAAAATATGAGTAGCAGCATTTTTAAATTGAAAAAAGTAATATTTCCGCTTACTTATGCAACTTAGGAGTTAAGACTTTCTCTATGACAGCATGCTCACTGATTTCGGCTATCAAATATCAGCTTATTCTACAGTAATCCAGTACTCTCTTTGCCAGTATCTACTCCGTGAATCGTAAATCGTTTTAATCATTAATTGGTTATTAATAAAACTGCTTTGTGGACCAATTACTAATTACTACTGCACTATTGTAACATTTTGCAATTACTTCACTGTCAGAAATGTTCGGTATCCTGCATTATCACTTCATAGATTGTATTCATTTTTGTTTTCCACAGTGGTGTGCGATCCGGGTGTGTGCGAAATGATACGAATATCTGCACAAATATCGTATTGGGGCCTTGATATGTATTATATATCGCAAAACCTCACTACCAATGACTGTACGAGCATCTCGTAAACAACCAATACCACTTTTGCATTTCAAAACTACATGCATTGCAAACATTTCTGGCGTTATCTCTAGATATACAGTCTATCCAAATAACTCAGATAAATACTAGACCTTACCGGAAAACAAGCAAACCTCCAGATCCGATAACTTAAACCAAATTCGATCAAAAATCAAACCGACTCTTTGGATATTTTCTGCACACCTCTAGGAACCTAATTACCTGCCTGGCCTAGAGCACTTTGTTGGAGGTCGTGTAAGCTACCAACACACCTTGACATCATGGATGTAACATAGCACCAGCTTGTCATTGGCCGCAGCAGTAGCCCAATCCAACACATCGTTGACGTGTTGAGGCACCAGAGTCTCCCATTTGTCTTGTGCAGGGTTCTCCAGGTTAATCTTAATCAGGCGATAGTTAGGAGCATCTTTGTTGGTACGGAACAGACACAGGGGCCCATCGTTGGTGATGTACTGTTAAAAAAAATCATATGTCAATCTTTTGAAACCATGTTTTCAGTTAATTAGTGGAATATTTAATTACTTATGGCCAAATTTAAATATAATTGAATACCTATTTTATGGCAATACAGGTTTGCTTCCGAAATCACAAATGTAAGTATAGAGCCAAAAGTAAAATCTTTATACAGTAGAACCTCGATAACTCAAATCTCAGAGGGGGGGGGCGGAACCAATTTTAGCTATAGAATATTTTGAAATATCGAGGTTCATAATTATTAAGGTAATCTTCCACAGACTTCGACTTATTGAAGGTCACGGTAACGAAATCGATGAGTCATGAAGGAGTCAAATCCTTAAATTATTTCGTGTTTTGTACACAGTGTATCATAACTAGGGGTGTGCAAGTACTCGAAACTTTGAGTTTTCGGCCGAGTATTTTAAGTCTCGAACTCGACTCGAAGTTTTGAAAACTACTCGACAGTTCGAGTGAGTATTTCCCGCCAATTTCTGGACGATCGCTAACGATTACGACTGGCCAAAGCGCATAGTAATGGCCGCAAAAGGCAATCGAATCACGTTAAATCGGCCGAAAATTACGACCGCGAACGATTGTGAAAGGCCAAAACGTGTAGTAACGGCCGCAAAAGGCGATCGCATCACGTAAAATCGGCTGAAAATGACGATTGGATCGCGTAATTTCGGCCGTGACTAACGATTTTGTCATTTTATATTGATTATAAGCGATGTCTGGACCAGGTGAAATTGGCCAGATGACAACCGGGCCCTGTTTCATCGACCAGAAACGAAAGTTAAACCGTGTTTTGTTTGTCAATACGTAATCCAGTTTGATTGTACTGGCCAAAACTCTGTATAGCTACTCATGTATTAGTTAGAAACCATGTTTAGATGATCAAATCTAGGGTGGTATCCAAATCCCATTACACTATTTTAAACTACCAACTGATGGCAAATACTCGCTCGAAAATACTCGAAACTTGAAAATAATTGGCACTACTCGAGTCGACTCGATTAAAAAAATCACTACTCACACACCCCTAATATATATATAATATATATAATATATATATATATATATATATGTGTATATGTGTTAACTCTAGCAGTGGCCAATGGTGTAAGTTGTAAATGGCAGGCCAAATTTGGCGATTTTACAGACCTTTTTTTGAAAATTCGTATAAATTCAACCGTAGAAGTAAACCTAGCCAACCTTATATTCATTTTGATCGGAAAGAACAGGAGATTCTAGAAATAGTAAAATAATAAAGATCTAGAAAGGTAATTTTGATGGTAAAGTGAAAAGAATTTAAAAAATTAGAATTTTTATTTTGAAATTTCAAAAGCAGCCTCGGTATTTTTTTATACAGATTTTTTATGGAAAATTATATATATACATTATTATGTATATTATATGTATTTTTATATACATTTTGAAGACAATCTAATTCCCTACATAGAAATATATAACATGTGGGGGAAATAATTTTTTACATTTTAGGGGTGTAATATAATAACAAACGGAGAACCGATAAAAGTGAAAACTGTACAGTGTTGGTTTGTGTTGTAAAAAAGTTATATAAAATATGTATATACTAATAATGATATATACATATTTGTAATGCTAATGAAGTAAGGAATCTAAAAAAGTCATAAAGTTTACAGTAAAAATTATTATCACTTATAATTATTTGTATACAAAAGAATGTTTTGATATTTTTGCGTATTTGTGAAAAAATAAATTTCATAGTCATCATCATCATTGATGCGGATTAGGAAACCCAAGCATAGCATAGCTAGTCACATCTTCCACAAGCGGGAATATTGCGCAGGGAAGGATAGGATATAGCAGGAAAGGAAATGGTGGGATGGGACGGCAGCCAAATCGACCCTTCGAAGGTCCAACTCCCGTGCCCCTGTGACAGCTGGGATGAGGCTCTCAAACAGGGGACCCACATTCTGCCCTCCAACAGGTCAACTCAACTCACAGGGTATCCATTTACAACAGCCAGGGACCATTTATTCTCAGGTTGGCAGGTGGGGACCAAACCCAGAGATTCTGTCCCTAACCGCTGCAAATGGAGGGACCAAAGGTGAAAGGGAAGTTTGTCATAATGGACAGCCAAAAGACTTACCATATGTAATGACAACTTCATTTTCTGTACCCAATGTCAGCCTCAAAACTAGTATAGACCAGTTTTAAGGTAGTCCTAGGACCAAAAATTTCACAGTATTTAGTATGTAACTTTTTCACCGAATTTTTACCCAAAACCAATATAAACAAGTTGTAGTACATTCAATTACCTACGTATTAATGTATAACACCTAGAGTAAATTATTGTTTTTACATGTGTTATGTAGCACTAAACAAATAGTCGCAGATTTGTCAAATTTCCCTAGGTCTAAACACAACACTTTATAAACACTATTTGTCACACTTCAGTAATATTTATGCATATTATAATGCATATAGGTTACTGTTATATACACACAAACACTTCAGTAACACCAATACTCTGAAATAATAACATAAATAGTAACAACTCACAAATGAAAATAGCAAACGCTTAGGTACCTAAATAAAGACAAGATGGCCTTCAGACGAACTGGATAAAATATGACGAAGTAATTCGATGTTGCAGGAAAAATTACGTACTAGCAGTGCTAACAACGGCAAAACTAAATTCCTCTACATTTATTCCTCTTCAAAATTACATATGATTTGACTAGTAACTATAACTTACAATTCACATAAATCCAATTTTCCAGACCCTCCAATTCCGTCGGTTTGCCATTCGTTATAGAAACAAAAAACACCTGTTTTTATAAAATCATATCATCTAACCAATCAATAATTCATTCGAAAAATAAATACCACAATGAAGCACATCTGTTTATCTGTGCAGTGGTATCACCCGCAACTTCAAGCGGCAAAAATTACCCGAGCTGGATAATTTAAAAAAAGTCATGTTTTGACGTTTTCCTAGCGTCGGCTGCAGGAATAGCGTTGGGCCAAATATTCATTCGATTTCTAATCGTTGTGACTGTGTTATATAGCTGCAAACACCGTTTGTTTATGTAATAAAAGTTCAGAATATGATCTTTCGAATGGTACATATATTATTCACTTCTGAGTGGATTATTAATGGTTATTTTGCAATACAAAATTTTCTGTCATGAACCGACGCAAAGCGTCGGCTGCCATTCTAAGGCGACAGGGCGAACCGACGGTTGGCCACTGCTAGGGTTAACAGCGACAAGTTCAACTTAGTCAAAATTGATGTTTCAATCCACAAGCTGCGCCAGGGCAATTCTAGATAAAATATATATATATATGTATATATATATATATATATATATATATGTATATATGTTTTTATTGATGAACATGTAAGGTTAACACTTTTACTGCCAACGTCTGGGGAAACGGACGTTTTTAGAACGTGTAAGAATTGCCAACATCCGGGTAACCGGACGTTTTTAAATCACGCTTAAATTGCCAACGTCCGGTCGACCGGATGTTTTCAGAATGCGCACAAAGTGCCAACGTCCGGTTTACCGGATGTGTGGAAAAATAAATACCAAAGAGCATAAAAATAAAATTGTCAAGCATAAAATAATTGTCAAGCATAAAATATTTTTATTTGAAAGATAATTAAACGATCTATCGTTTGACATTTCATATAGTGTATATCGGCCTTTAGGTTGGCAGTAACGAGACAAAACTTTGTACTTTTTCACCGACGCCGTGCGTCACGTAGTTGTTTGTTTACGTTTCATCATATGATGGTTTGTTGTGGTTAGTAAGTTTCGTCTGTTGTTTGTTTGATAGTTAATAATTAAACGTTCTAGATCTCCAAATAGTGATAATTCCATTAGAAGAGTGTTAGATGAAGAGTATTTGGACGACAGTTTCGTGAGTAATGTGTCAGAGTCTAGTAACTCTGATAGTGAAAGTGAAACGAATTCTGCTGCAGACGATACCGATAGCGATCCGGACTATAATCCTTATGATGTAAATAATGGTAGGGGTAATAGAATAGAGTTTTTTACGTAGGCATGGGTTTCATTACTCATTTGACTCTGATGTAGATGGACAAGTTGCTTCCAGGCCTGGTTCTCCACGAGATGAGCCCCAACCTCTACTTGAACCACTGCAACCTCAACATGATCCACCCCAACCTACACCTAGAGGTAGGCCTAGGCTTCCTAGGCCTAATGAAAATTAAGACAATGACTCTGAAGATGGTATAGGCTGGACAAAAGTGACTGAGGAAGATGACCCAGGTCACAATAACAATTTTTTATTCGGTGAGCTGTCGGGAGTTACACTGCCCACCTCAAAACTCGTCCCCAAATTGACTATTTCAGATTATTTTTTACAACTGCTCTTCTTGAAATGTTTGTAAAATATACAAACATATTTGCTAGAAAGTCCATTCAAAGCAATGCACACAGACTGAAAGAAAATAGCAGGTGTAAATCATGGAGACCTGTAACAAAGCTTGAGACCCAAGCATTTATTTCAGTTTTGCTTAAGATGGGCCTCAACCAGAAACCCACAATTTACAGTTATTGGTCCAGAACATCAAGTCAATTTAGTCCTTGGTTTGTCCGAATGTTTAATCGTAATAGATTTCAGGCTATTCTGCAATTGTTTCATATGGTGGACTCTAGTGAATTACCTCGGCCGCGCGAAAGTCGGCTATGATCCTTGTGCTAGGTTCAAACCACTGGTTGACCATATGAACCGCATATCAAAATTTAATTTTATTCCAGGAGAGAATTTATCCATCGACGAGAGCATGGTAAGCACTAAAGCCCATTCCCAGTTACTTCAATATATGCCTAAAAAAATTGGGGGGTAAAGCTCTGGGCGATCTGCGATTCTGTTTCACATTACTGTCTGTCTTTTTTTGTGTACCAGGGAGCAAAAGGAGAAGATAAAAAAGGGAGATTATAAAGAAAGGTTTGGGCTACTATGTGGTAGAAAAGCATCACTGAAATTGGCAAAGTATTTGTATAGCCAGGCAACATTTCTGACTGGAACATTGGTGAAAAAAGGAAAGGTATCTCAGATGCCATGAAAGTAAAGTTTGATATGGGGCAAACAAAATACCTTAGAAAGGAAAATTTAATAATGGTTGGATATAGGCAGAAAAAAACACAAAAAACTCAGATGTTGCTTCTGTCAACTAACGGAAAAGCTGAAAGTGAACAAAGGGCCAGAGTAAGAGGTGGAACAGTTAATCATACAACTAAGCCAAAGATAATTAGGAATTATAATGATTTTATGGGTGGAGTGGGCGGAACTGATAAAATGTGATATCAGTACTTAGATGATCGCAGTCCTTAACATTTTGGAAAAAGTTACTTTTAATGTTTTTGCCCGTATGACGCTCAATTCCTATATTCTTTATACAATGAATACAGAAAAACCTCTCAATCGTTTGGATTTTACCATTTCTCTTATTAAAACCCTCTCCAAAGAATGGTTATTAATTCAAGAAACCAGGCCTACTATAACGGACTTAACTAATATCACGCCACCGCACAGAAGATCACGAGGTGGTGGTGACGTGGATGTTGCCCTACAAGAATTTGTTGAAAAAATCCCAAAAAATAGGGAAAAGAACTGTTGTGTTTGCAGCAAAACAAGCACTCAACAAGGAGGAAAAAGAAAGAAATCAACCTTTATGTGTGTTATTTGTAAAAAGGGACTTCACCACAAATGTGAAGTGTGTTGAACATTTATCATACGGTTCCGTAAAATGGAAGTACGAATTGATTTCATCAAAATGTTGTAAAACTGTTATTTATAAATATTTCATCATGAAACTTTTACTGTTTTATATAAAAAAGTGTTCTTTTCAGTAATTAAGTATTTATTTATTTAAGTATTTTTGTGTTTGTGTTATTCAAGACTGAAGCTGGAAAAATAGAAAATAATTGTATCAAGGTATGTAATATTTTCATTTTTCATTTTTTTTATTGGTTTGAAGAAGTTTTTAACACGTTCGCTGCGGCGAGCGCCATGTGGCGCTCGGCAGAACAACGTCGCGCTCTGAGAGCGCCACAAGGCGCTCTGTCTACATGCAAGTTCCATTTGGTCTCGTGCTGGCAGCACTTTGGTGAGGACGGGTATTTTATGTCAGCGTTTTAGCTAGGAATGCGAGCTTTATTTTGGTGTAGGTTGGTAGTAAATTTCCCCGTAAATTTCCCGTTCATAAGGGACAAAAAACCAGTTTTTGCCCCATAATTCTGGGATATTTTCCCTGTAATTGACATTACAAGGGAAATGGCTAGTACCCAGGCAGTGCTGCTACCTGTGGGTGTTTCAGCGAACTACGTCCAGTCTCGTCTAAATGCAGCACATCACCGCACCGCTGTTTTGTGATTCATCAGACCGAAATAATTGAATTCGTCTGTGCCAATCTAGTTCGCTGCCGTGCTCGGCGTACGCCCGCCATTGGTGGGCCGCAGCGAACGTGTTAAGTGGTATAATATTATGGGGAATGTCTTTACTAACAATTACAAAAAAGATCTTTTAATTTGTCCAGTAAATCACCTATTTATGGCTGTTTTACCACAAGTCTACATTTATCTCTCAAATCGCTCGGCAATTTATGCCTAAAGAAAATGCCTGGCACTTATGGTTAGTACCAGCAAAAAATGTCTGGCACTTATTGATGATAACTTTTATTTATCTCCTGGCACCAAAAGGGTTAAATAACAACTCTTGATTTTACAGCTTGGGTAAAATTGGCAGGGTTGACAACAGTGATATTAACAACTTATTAATGGCTTCTAAGTTGTTATCAGTTAACTTTGTAAAAATCACAGTAGGCAGCCAGTATCGAATTCATACCCAACCATGTTTGTATGTTTGTATGTTGTGTGGTGTGTGACTCCAGTGCTCTACTTCTGAGCTACCGTACTGTGTCCAGTAAATTAGACAAAATAAAAAACTAAACTCATTACCACCAGCATGCTTTAAAGCAAATCAGTAATGGATATAGTTTTTCATCTGTCTAACCTGATGTCTGTGAATAAAAATGTTGAATTTTAATATACCTCATAATCAGCTTCAAATTTAGTGATTATTGGTGTCAATTTTAACTTCCCAGTGATTTTTCCACCTGGCAGAGAATGAAGATCAGCAAAGTACAACAGATTATCTTTGCAATCTTTTCTCGGAGTGATGAAAAGCCACCGGCCACAGTCGCTGACATCAGCTCCACTGGAATTAAGAAAATAAAGATTCAATTACTTAAAATGTTGAATAAACATAGTTTTATGTTTTGAAAATCCTTCAAGGATTCAATACATTTTCTTTGAAGATTTCTATATTGAATTTTTGTGTATAAAGATTAAATTTCATAACTAATTACTTATTATATATTAATTTATTTTTAATAAAACTGTGCTTAAAAGACCCCATTACGATCTAAAAGACATTATAAAACAACTGCTTTCTGTTTAGCAAGCAAAAAAGTCTTTTTAACTAGCTGCTCCTTACTTTTCCACTCACTGACAGCTGATTGTTACTAAAGGCCCCTATTACACTTGGTGAATGTCGCCCGCCAACTCTTTTAACATTGCTGTAAATGGGAGCTATTATACTGAGTTGCGACTGCTGCAGTTGGATCACAGACGACGATAGGCTGTCAGGCCTTCAGTGTTGCCAATACATTATAGTGAAATTGCCCACAGCACTTATAAAGCAATTACCGCCAACCTTTTATAATGACAAATAATATCGCGATAGGCTGTCAGGCCTTCAGTGTTGCCAATACATTATAGTGAAATTGCCCACAGCACTTATAAAGCAATCACTGCCAACCTTTTATAATGACAAATAATATCACGATAGGCTGTCAGGCCTTCAGTGTTGCCAATACATTATAGTGAAATAACCCACAGCACTTATAAAGCAATTACCGCCAACCTTTTATAATGACAAATAATATCACACACTTTAGCTGTTATAAGTTTTTGTATATGAAATATCTATTGAATGTTATGTCGAATTTAATCATTATTCAATGTCACATTATTATAAAAATACAAGACAAGCAACTTACTGTTGTTTGTATACTAGCCTAAGTATATTTTTTACCTTAAGAATGTGAAGTTACATCTACTAAATTAATTTATGATAGAATTATGCGTAACACATTCTTGATGAACTTTTAAAAAAACTAAGAAGAGGGTTAGACTAATATTTTAGCACATTTAATACATTTATCTATACATAAATATCATCAACGACTGCATAATCATGCGGAAATAATAAAAATATTTTGAGTTGTTGGCACAAAATTCATCAAATAATGTGTGATACAATCCTTTTTCTATTTTCAACCCTTATTATATGGTGAAAACCAAACCTCTTCCTCAACCATCATCTTAGTTTTCTTAGTAATAGTAAAAGAAGCAACATTTCCTCATTAGAAGGCACCATGTTGAAGCTACCGCATTAGGTAATTACAGAGAGGCTGGGTATTGAATCAGCTGGGTCGGCAACAATGGGTGTGCGACGATCATGCTGAGCCTATTATACTTGTCAACTGCTGACGGGCGACAGTCACCTAGTATAATAGGGGCCTTAGAGCAAGCCAACTAACGGTGTTTATAACCTCAATATTGTGAATTTAGCCAAAACGGATGAAAGTGATTTTTGCATGTTTGTGGTATCCAAAATCGGAGTTGTAGGAAAAATTTGATATGTAATTCGAGTGTAAAGTATCTTTGTCGCTTTTGGAAAATTCCACGCTCCGCTATCTGTCCGATGGTAACAGTTTTTGCTAAAGCGGCAAAGACATACTTTACGCTCTTAATACATAATAACTATTTTGTGTGCTGCATTTTGAAGTGAATTTAACTCTCACAATTACAGTTAAAATAAAATAAAATCAAAATCTCTTTATTGTAATATAAGTACATATTGTACAAGAAATAGTGTCATAAGATACATTCAAGTGTTGAATAAAATATAATGTTCAGCTGTTGATTAACAGGTTTTCTTCACCGATGAGTAAAACAATAAACAAATATTTTGTGCCAGCATAACAATTAACAGACTAATCAGTAAATTCTTCAAAAAAAATCTAGCCTTGTCGATGAGAAAGGTTTTTAATGTTGTTGATCCAGCATACTTAGGGTTTTCTCTTAAAAAGTTATAAGGTGTGGGGGACTTGTTGTTAAGGTTTCTCGATTTCTGGATAAGTAGTTATGACTATCCCCAACCGGGTCCAGTTCCTGCAATCTGTTTTTGATTGATAAAGCGGTTTGAAAAATGTGTATTCCATAAACTATCATAATTTTTTCAGACTTGAACTATTCTTTAACTGAAGTTCTAGGTTTAAGATTACAAATTATTCCAATGGCTTTTTTTGCATTTTTAGAATGGAATTTAACTTTCACTGAGCTGTAGCACCATATAATGATATTCCAAAGGATATTATTTAGTGAATGTAAGAGAAATAGATAGTTGCAAAGAAGTTATCTCTGATAAAATATCATCTTCTTCAAAGAAGCGAATGTGTTGAAAAATTCCCCGGTTTCCCCGACTCACATGATGATGGACGGCTCCTCAGGGAACTCCGCTACCAAGACATCCTCGGTCTGCGGGGTGCCGAGAGTGTGGTAGAAGAGCTTCTGGTTCTTGCTGCTCTCCGTCTCCGACCCGGAGATCTTACCCACCTGGTCCGGATACCTCTGCAATCAGTGGTGGGTATTCGGGTTAGCTGACAGTAGAAATCTGTAGTGCTGCAGCGGTTGGGGTTGTCACCTACCACGGGAGGAGCTCGTATGCAGGCTACAGCAGTTCACCAGGCTCCTGCATCTTGATGAGTTCTGAAACCAATCCAAAGGGGAGCGCAAAACGCCCTAGCGGCTGACGTGCCTTGGGACATGGTCCGCCACACTCTGAAATGAAATTAACTGTACAATTCAAAACCTAGCTTTCTAGCCCCTGAACTGACGCTCGTTATAACGTTATGAGCTGTATGACGGAAGCTCTTACTAAATTAGTTTGTTAAAAATCTTTTAGACTTTAGGGATGCATACATTACAGGTAGGTGGTTATGGTGTGTAGTAGTCTCTTCATCTCTTAATCTCTGTGTAAGATGTCAACACAACAAGGGCAGATTTTAAGGTGAATATGAATGGATGATGAGTGTTACTGACTAAGACCCACTGAATCTTTAGCCAGGCTCATTAATTAATAGCTCAGTGACCAATGGCAGCCGGATCCAGTTTCGAACCTTTACAAAATTGTCTCAGGATTTTTATCGTGATCTATCACATCAGTACAATGTTTTAAACCGGTTGGAATATTAACATTTTCAACTGTATGTCACAAACTGATTTTCGATGGAATTTGAAGGACCTTAAATTGATTATCACTCCCCACTACTGAGGAAGGCTATCCTATATCTTTTAGTTGGTTTAAAAATACAAAATATAGAGTATTCCTCCAGTATCAAGACCTAATTCATTTAAATAATGATGGATTTATCAATTTATATAAAAAAATAGTACATTATATTTATTGCATGCTGGCTACGCTCTGAATCACACTTCAAGAGCAGTAAATAATTTTTAATAATAAACCCATCTTTCCCAAATTGTTTGAAATGTTGTGGAGATGAAAAAGGTCAATATTACTTCAAAACTAGGATTAAGAAAACCTCCAGATTAAGCTCCAAAATAGGTAGGTAATAATAAATTGAACTTACACCATAGAATATTCCTTTGTTATCATGGGTCCATGTCATACTGGAGCACTTCACTTTTTCTAACACCTCAGGAAAATTCTCCCCTTGAACAAATAAGAGGCTAAAATTAATATTTATTAGTTCTTCAGAATTGGAATAACAATAAGACTATGTTCAGGAAATATTCTGATAGTTCTTTAGCACTATTTAGACAACAAAAAAACAAACATTGAAAATCAAAAATCAATCATACTAGAACATTAGAGTTGGATTATTTTATAGGTAGAGTAGCAAAATACTGAAACATAATGAAGACAAGATGAATGAAATGTACACACAAAAAACTGATATACATGAAAAGTTGTTAAAATATTTTGATGTACATGCAAAATAATAATATGCAACAAAATAACAAAATCCTAATTTAAAACTGCCAGAATATGAATGATCAGCTTTGTGTAGCTTACTCGATCAAGGCAACATAATATAACATACAAAGCAGTTCCTAGGTTAGGTTTTTATAATTAATTATAAAATTATCTAAGGATACGTGTATCCTTACCAACCTTACACAATTAATATTCAGGCATTAAATTATCCAGGCATGATTTGTGAGCCTGAATACAAGCATACTCGCATTAAGGCACACAAGACGGTTTTTAACAGCCAATCAGAGGCGAGGAACTAGGATAGTAGCCGGGATAGAAGCAGTGAGCAAGGGTCAAATCTAGGATCAGATCCAGGATCATTTCTTGATGTAAACAAAGGAGGTTGCTATGACCATTCCTCATCTGATTAAACAAAAAAACGAATCATGTGTTTAGAGCCATCTAGACTTAAATACTCTTTGTCTATTTACATTGAAGTATTTACAGAATTATGGATTTACAAAAACATAACCAACTTTGTTGTGTTATTGTTTACAGCCTACATTAATGAAAAGTTGTAAAGACAGTTTTACCTGAATATTGCACTTTGTTCAAGAATAGTACAACTAAATAGAGCTTAGTATACGTATATGTTTGGTATAATGCTAATTTAATGTTTTACGTAAATTTGGAAATGACTTGTGGCGGAAGTGAAGTTGATATGGAAATAATATAGCCTACATATGTTTTTAATCGTATGGCTGTAAATTTTAGTTGTTAGTTTACTTCATTTTTTTAAAGAAATGCTTAATGCTTAATTTAATCAAGATAACTTAGTTTATAACCTAAGTTACCTTTTAAAACGTAATATTCTTTATAGTTAAACATATTTTCCTATGTGAAAGCTGCGTATAGGTTGTTAGGCCTTTATCAGGCCAATACATTTTACATAATCTCATTATTATGTTATACATTTATTTTTATGGTAAGTGCTCATAAACCAAGGATAAACAGTAGGTAAAAAAAGCCGTTCAACTTATCTTACCAGAAACCATAACTTACTGTTGACGCCGATTGCGGGGGTGTTGGAGGGGGTTATTGTTTAGGCCCTTGCCCTCAACCCTTCAGTCATCTGTCTAACGACAACCAAGTGATGCCTCGGAGGCTCACGACTCGATACATTTTTAGACTAGATTAATTTCATCAAGATTCGGTCCATTTACTTACGTCCAGTTTATCCAGTTTTAGATATTGTTTAACCTTTTAATTTGCCAAGTGAAAATAAATTCAGTTTTCTACAACCAAGTGTTTAATTTACGGATCCTAATTTGCGTAAAATATGCGGTAAGTAGTTGCGCCGCCACACTTACTTTTCATGTTTATCAAAAAGTAATTGTTATAAGATGTTAAAATGTTTCTAGTGAAAATAGTTTGTCTTCATCACAAGATTCGGCCCTTTTTTATGTTCACAAAACAAGATAAGTAAAACGTATTAAAAATGGAGAACGTGCAATAAATAAAAAAACTTATTCACTCTCCGCAAAATAAGAGAAACAATTTTTCTGAACCAATGAGTTTAATTACTTTGTATTTGATTTGAAAGAAATACTTTCAAACAGCTGACTAAAATAATACAGGCGAGTATATCGGCTGCTATCCCCGCTTGTATACCGGCATAGATCTAGGATCAGGTCTAGGGTCAGATCCAGGATCAAAGCTACCATCCCGAGTACTAACCAGGGTCAAATCCCAGCTCCAGTATTCACGTACCCTAACATAGTTTAACCCTCCCACTTTTTTTAAACTTTCTTAAATGTTGCGCCACTGTTATTATTTTACAATGTTTAGAAAACAATTTTCTAAAATATATGAATTATCAAACACAATGGCTTTATTATACGTAATTTTATTCAGAAAATTATACAGAGTATATTTTTGTGATAGCCTAGCCTATCATCACTTTATCAAACTGCTAAAAATAATATATGTGTTTAAAGATTAGTGATGTGGGCTGGGCAAATGCTCAACGGGAAGGATACTTAAAAATGGGCATTTGCCCAAAGCTATTTAAAGCCCCCAAAATCTGGGCATTTATAACAAAGATATATGGTACTTATTAACTTTTTCCTGCTGGTAATAGATACTAGAGTTTCTAAAATATTGTAAACCATTACTAAGGGTATGTTTTATGAAAACACTTAAAGCTGAAACATAAAAAAATGAAACTTTGTAAACCTTAATGTCTTTACTAGGACGTTGGTGAAATACACATGTTATAGTGCCTTAATATTGCAAATAACAATTATCATACCGGCAGTTTATGAATGGCATCCTTAGTATTAAGTATTCTTAGTATTCAGCTAAGTATTCAGCAAAGGTACACAGCAAAAGCCAATTATTCTTAATTTCAAACTAATGTATCAATTAAATTTCTTCACTTTTACCAGTTATTAGTTAATATAGCCATTGATTTTTTATTACCATACACATAAGCCAATTTCTAATATTAAAATATTAAACTTATTAAGAGGTAAAAAAGCTATGTTTAGTCCAACATTTATTTTCCCGATTACAAAACCATCACTCAAGCAACTGCTTTTTCAACACACAATGTCAAAAATCTACTTGAGCAACGTAGCAAAACAAATTTTCCACTGTAGGCCAAACTTTAAAAGTTGTTCATAAGCAATATCTTATCATTCCTAATAATAAAGCTTTTAAAAAGATAAATGCTCAGGCATTTATCTTGTGTATTTTCCCTGACTTATCCAGGCAATTTATAGCCCAATTAAATTCCCAAATAAATTAAAAATTAATAATGAATAGGAAGAGTCTTACTAGTTCTTACAATAAGAACTATAAGTAACACATAAAGTAGTAAAAGTAGGCTAGATTCCACGATTTAAAGCACTTTTTACAAATCATTTCAATGCACTAGGAATCGACAAAGCGTTAAATAAATGCTTGTGCAATGTGTCAGTTTTTCGACAATAGAACAGCGACAAACTTAATGTGTCAGAAAACCGATGACAAAGGCACAAACGATTTAACAGTACCTCTGTAACAAATGGCTAGAACACGTTATTGATGGTAGTCTTAATTATGATTACGATGTGTGTCAGATTTGCCTAAACTGATTCTCACTTAATATTGGTTGAATTACAAATTAAGATTTTTGAGATCAGTACTCAAATCGTTCACCATTTTTTTAAATCTGATTTTAACCTTTTTACTGCCGGCAATTTGTTTTCAATGTCGTTAGGTCTGCCAGCCCATTGCTGGTATTGCTGTGCTAAGACTGCCAGGCCTAATTGGCGCAAAATAATAACAATAACTAATAATATAAATGCATTTAACTTTTTTATTTGTGCTCAGAAATTTGTGAATGAGAACTAATTTGATTTCTATTGACTTCCTTGTTCCAGTTAACAGGTTTTTTGGAATTATATTATTTTTTTTAACTCTGAACATCCAAATAAAGATCTAACAAGCATCAAACATTGATAAAAACTAACTAACCTCTAAGAACAACAATCATTTTGCATTCAAAGCAGACGACTCAGAGCACTCGTCAACAAACTTTGTAAATAACGTCATTGGTTATACACAGGTAGGTTTACTGTATAACTGGAGGTAACACTGCTTAACGATTTTGGTCAAAAAAAAGAGCCAGTGATCTTGTCAGGTTGGTATACTGGTGAGGCAAATTTATCGTTCTTTGAACTTCCTGATTGGCTGTTTTATTCCTATAAGTGAATCTACTCATGCAAATCACTGGAATAAAAGTAATAAACGTTGGAGTAAATTCATTTTTTCTTTTGATTTATGTATCTAATCTTTCCGTGAAACATGATTAATCATGAGGAAATAACCAAATACAAGTTTATTGAGTTTCAAATCATGGATAGGTACTTGTTTGATTCACTTTGTGGACTCGTTCGATTTCACCGAGTAGTTCTTTGCCTCACCAAAATTTGGAAAGAACGGCTCGCAGTTTTGTTCATCAGTGTTACCTCCAGTTATACAATAAACCTCCCTGGTTATACACCAAAAACAACCATAGAGTACAACTTTTGTTATAAATACATTGCTAATAGTTTTCAATAGAAGAATCTCAAGTATTGAGGTATTTGGTAAACATTTAAGGCCAGTAAGTTGGAAAAAGTAGACGTGCTTTATTGCGCTCGTCAGCGATTTTCGCATCACTTGCTGACGTGCATTAATGAGCACGTCGGCAGTTCTCGCACAAATGTCGACGTAAGCAATAGTGCTCCTCGGCAGTTAAAGGGTTAAATTTGTATTTAAATTATACTATGTATTTATTTGTTTTTAAGAGTTCCAAAAAAACACTGGAAATGTATTTTTGCTATCTATATTTAAAACCACAGTGGGCAAGCATACTCAGTACTTTTACAAATTTAATATAGGCTCTATGGATAATTATAACAAATCTTACTCAAGAACATGTAATGTAAATGTATGTTTCCATTATGACAACACCCTAGCTCATATGACAACACATTTTGCAAAGCAAGTTTCATGGGTTTTCCTGCCCCATTTCCATTAGGACAAATCACTCTTCAGATGTGCAGGGACTATTTCCAATACCTCGCTACAAAACGTGTCATGATGTTTTTTTACCGGCCTTAACCCATTGGATACTTAGTTTTTTAATGACTACATGGCCCCAGAACTTCGATTAAATTTCAATATTTTGCAGTGTTTTAGTAAATAACCTGTAACAAATTTACTTTTGTGCTAATTGGGCAAACATAGTGTTTTTCTTGAAGCTGTATACATTTTATTTTTAGTATGTTAATAGAAAACAAAAAATAAAAACCATATTTAAAATATTTTGTTATAAAAATAAAAATAAAATCTTTTAATTTTTTTGAAAAAAAGAATATAGTAAAAATACAAAAATAAAATAAATATCTAATCAGTTGTCGAGTAAAGTGCAAAAACTATTTCCTTACATAAAACCCTTTAGTTTTTTAATTTATCTAAAAAAAATTTTTTAGGATTTTTTTGCAAAACCACTTTTTTCTTGAATAATTTATACTTTTCCCCGTTTGCCAAAAATGGACCACAATGCAATATTTTACCTAAAACAGACATTCATGGATACAAGCTTAAAGTTAAAACAATTACAACAAATAAATTAAAAAATTAAAAATTTTCAAAAAAATATGGTATTACATCATCACGGAACCATTCCGTGAAAAGTATTCAATGGGTTAATGGTTTACATATTACATATTTACAATTTAACCAATATACTTAATATAGTTTTAGTTTGTATGTAATAAATTTTTTATAAACAAATATAAATAGATGAAACTATGGTTTTAAGGTGATAACTTAATAGCATAATTAGTATTTAATTTGAAGGTCATTACTGTATTAATAATTAAACTCGGACTTTTATTTATTTATTCATAAGTAGACAATAAATTATACTCAAGAATTTATGTATATTTCTTTACTTACATATTCATTGAGAATAGTACAAGCATCAACAATTACAAATAATTACAAGCGGTTACAATTACAAACTGAGTGATTATTGATTTTTTTATAAGAATTGAGGAGGAGCTCCACTGGTGCTGTTGTTCAGGAATTCGGCTTCTGAGTGGCATGGTCAGTCCTGTAGCCATGATGTCAGCTGGTTCTTGAAGCGTGGTAGTAGTGGTATCTTAAGCTGCTCAGGTAAATGGTTATAATACAAAGCTCCTTTGTTTGCTGGTTTCTTTTCAAACAGACTGAGATGGTGCGGTGGCAAGGCAAAATTTGAAGCATGCCTTGTGTTGTGCTGGTGTATGTCCTGATGTCTTGGCTATTGTGAGGTGAATGCAAACAGGATTGCTTCACGTATTTAGAGTGAGATTACTGTGAGAATTTTGAGTTGTTTGAAAGTCTCCCTGCTAGTAAGTAAGTAAGAAAGTTATTTCTGCTCATACATGTAGATTAATAAATTAATATATCCTTTTCTTCAATTCCATCTTCTCCTGTTCCTCCAGTTAAAGGTAACAAGTAAAACAATTCATCTCTCACTTGTTGGCGACGGAACTTCCATCAGTCCAGGTGGATTAGATGTAGGTTATGTCTGGACAAATTTTGCAGCATGCATGGACATGTTGCAGTCTGTTTCCAATAACCCGTGATTCATGTGACGGTAAAATGCCCGAGGCAAAAAAAAACTGCCCCGAAGTTTCTCCATAACAACAACTCGCACATACCGGTATTATCTCTTGCAAAGCACAACTCATGTTGTAACTCAAATTTGTCCTAATAGACGGGGCTTAAAGATGAGGAAGACATGGGGAATGTGTGAGAATTTGTAACATGTAACTGTATAATTAATCAGATAATTATGACTTGTGATTAATATTATACTAGTTGTAATTAACTAACACATTTTTTGACAACTAACCAGTTTCGACATCCTTGAAGTGTATTGTGATCCAGTCAGATCCACACTGGCTCAGTCCGTACGCAAGCAACTTGTCATCTTCGGAGAAAGCTTTTCCCGATAACGCAACTGTCCCATCTTCAGACAAAGTGTTAGGATCCAAAAATACCTTTGGTTCACCATCCAGAGAGTTTTGGACATAGAGAACGCTATAAAAATAAATATACAACTTTTATTCTTTAACAATTTTTAAAAGGTTCATTATACAGTATAAAATTGCATACAAAGACAACATTTTCGTGCTTGCTTCAATTTATATTTGTATGCTTCATATTTATTTACTGTGGAATTTTAATGAAAACACTGAGCTAATGTTGTGAACATATATTATGAAAGAACCATAAAACTACAGACCAATACCTTTTGTAAGTCAGATAATTTCTACTGTTAGAAAATAGTTTCAATAATTACAAACCTTTGGTTTTGAAGACCACTGTTTTTGTAAAAGAAGTATTTATTTCCATGTCTGTAAGGACATGAGTATTTAGGATAGTTCCAGTATTTTGTGAGATACTCATTTATTTTTGTGCGATATTCACATTTCTCAAGGAAAGGCTGTGTGATGGCATTTTGTGCATCAACAAACTCTTTTGTTTCTTCGCTATCTGGATCTTCTAACCACCTGTACGGATCTCGAATCTGAAATTTCAAATGTACTATAAACTATACATCTCTTTTGACTTTATTAAGACAATTTGCAATTTATAAACTGGTTTTCAATTCATGAAGTAAACACCCGCTGAATACCTGGTTGTGAATGTCTATAAGTGGCTACCCTCTGTACTTGTACTTTACTTGTACTTTTTCTTCTTACCCGTTGAGTCCAGTTGAGTTTTGGGAGCGTCATGTTCCCAACCTCTCTATGAAGGCTGGTTGGGTTTTTTATTTTTTTATCTTTGTTTGGCTTGGTGGGTATTTTGGCAATCAAGCTAATTTGGTTTCAAAAAATTCAAACTATGAAAGCAATTTTTGACGAAAAAATATTTGAGCTCACTCTTGAATTTGTTTACATTATTTATTTGTTGGATTCTATCTGGTAAAAACTGAAAAAATGTCCTGCCTATTCTGGTTTTTTTTTATATAATTTTAACCTGTGTTGTTCTGAAAAGTGGTTCTTAAATCTAGTATTATGGCTATGGACAGTATTTTTATATTCAGGTAAAAAGGTTTTGAAGTAGACAGAAATTTCAAAAATGAAGAGGCATGGTAGAGGTACTGTGATACTCTGGCCTAGTGATGTTGTTTTGTTCATAGTTTTGTTTTGAGTTGATGTTGATATATTGTGATTCTTATACTGTATTAATTTATATAAGGTTAAGTTAATATTTCTACAACATTAGGACATTGGCAACTGTTACTGAGTATGAATTTTTTTAATAAAATACTTCTGACCTAGACTATTTTGTCTCAAAGAAAGAGGGTTCAGGTTCAGATGCTTATTTTTTTTAACAGAAGTTTTATTTACAATCCTAACTTTTAGTTTTAGTTTAAAGACTTCTCATGATTAGAATTTTATCGTTTTCATAATTTGTTTACCAGTTAGGCCTAACATTAATTCTCTTGTAAGGCCTAAGTGAAAACATAAACTAATAATTGTTTAAAGTTGTCCTAACAAATTTGAATGTAGGCTATAAGTTCTGTTTGACGGGCCATATATTATCTATTGCCAGGTAAGCTACACACAAAAAATTGTTAACTAATTGTTAATTAAATCTTAATTTTATGTGCTGTATTTTGTACGTACATAAATCTGCCTCAGAATCGGTATCGAACACAGAATCGAGAATCGAAGCCCATATTTTAGAATCGGAATCGAGGAATTCTGGGATCGGCCCATCCCTAGTTAAAAGAACTAAAAATTATAATAGTGATTGTATTAAAGGGAATAATATAGCTACCTCAAGCAATTAACTTCTGACCGAATTGTGATAAATACCCAGGATGAAGAAATTTATATATTGTATTTAAATTGAAGGACTTTAAAAATGGCATTTATTATTGTTTCAAGGGCTGGAGGAGTATCACAAATACCCAAGTGATAGTTATTAAATCAAGCAAAATAAACACCTATACCGTACTCTGTTTCATGATCACTGTGCAGAACAGTTCTTATGGTTATGAACAATGCTGGTGTTACCTGCACTCCATGATAATTATCAACAACGCTCTCGTCGCGTCGGGCAGCAGGATATTCATACTTCATCTTAGCTAAGCTTTTGACACCAGCAGATACCTGAAAAATTAACTCATCACTACCAACTGTGGGAGTCAGAAACCAAAAGTTACTTCCTAATAAGTGAAATTACTACTGTCTTTTAATGTATCTGGATTAAAAGATGAAAAAATAACTGAATGATCATTTTCTATTGAAGTGTGTTATTAGGTCTTTATCACCGATGATATTGTAATGAATTATGGATAGCCTATATTACAGTTTGTTATACGAGGTGTGTTTTTAAAGTAAGTACCATTTTTGAATACAGTCACTGTAGCGCTGCGGTGGCATTCCTGCATGCTGTGCTATGTTCCTGCATCTATTGGCAAGCCTGGGACGCAACTACGGCAAAAATCAACCGAATTTTCATTTGTTTGTGAACATTAAAAATGGCGCCGACGATTTAGGTCCCCGCCAACTGTGAAGTTGCCCTGTGATTCAATTTCTAAATGTTTACGGTGTTGAATTCATCAACGAGTGGCTGCAATTCATCAGCAGATTAGTAAAGTTTTTAGGAAAACAAAATAAACAATAGAATGGCACGCAAATGGGTTAGAACATTTCAAGAGGCCACATAAAGGTTAAAATGAGAAACAAAGTGGGCGACCCTCAGTCATTACTAAAGGTTTGGTGCATTAAGTTGATCAAACCGTGAGAGAGAACAGACGGTTTACGATTTTGTCGCTATCTTATGAGTTCATTTTAGTGTTGAGAAGTGTTTTTTTTTTATTTAATTCATACCGAACGACTGAATTACTGAAAGTTGTGCTCATGCTTGCGTTGTGCTGAGGTGTACAAAACCAAGTGTTTGGGAAGTGTGTTGACTTCTCTTGAACGGTACGAGGAGGAAGGTGATGATTTTTTAAGACAATTTGTCACAGGTGTCGAATCATTTCTTGACACTAGAGGTGTCGAACACTTTGCTATACACTTCACTATCTGCCGATGAATTATAGCCTCTTTCACACCACTTATCACTTAGAAATCACTTAGAAATTGAATCACAGCTCGACTTCACATTTGGAGGGGACCTCAATCGTCAGTGCCATTTTAAACGCTCACAAACAAATGAAAATCCTGTCCATTTTTGCTGTAGTTGCGTCCCGGGCTTGACAATAGATGCAGGTACACAGCACAGCATGCAGGAATTCCAACTGCAGCGCAAAAACGGCAGAATTCAAAAGCAGTACTTACTTTTTAAATCATGCCTCATATTACCACCAGTGAAATTTAGATTACATGTAAAAGGGACTACTAAAAAGAAACTAACTTATACTAGTAAATAACAAGCAGTGGTGCCATAATGGAATTTGTTAAAGAGTATACGGTTTCAACCAGCACACCTGTTCTCTACAATCAAGTCAACAAAATGTGTTTAACACCTATATTATTTTATATAAATTACTGTAAACAATCTGGAAAAAAAACTGTTTTAATACCACTAATTCAACTACGACACTATTCGTATAGGCTATGTATTACAATGTACAATAATGAATAAAGAAATTTGACTATTGACTATTGAAGCTGGTAGAAGAATGAAATGATGATGTCACGTAATGTATGGTGAAGATGTGTAAACATAGAACTGAACAATTTATCTTTGCTGTAAATTTAAAGTTTTTTTTAGAATGTCCAATATTTCATTTTTTACAGAAATTTATTTATCATAATACACTTGATAAAGACATTATAAAACAAATTCATCAAAACTTTGTTGGTTCTTATTTTAAATATCTAGCCTGGTTATTTTATTAACTAGGTGTATAAGTTATGCAGAACAGTTTCTTTTTGCTTATTTTTCTTAACCAATATATTTTTTAACCATACCATAGATAACAAACCATTCAAACACTTTAAAAAGGTTCTTTCTTGATGATTTTTGTTTTTGAACGCAAGTACTGGACCACGATTCAGTTTTATGATGATGAAACAAAAATTGTTATAGAATATTAATTTGAAGCTTTGACATTTTCAATCATAACTCAGTAAACATACCAGCTGAATCAAATTTACCTGAAACATAACCACCAAGTGTGCAGCAATAGCTTTATTTCAGTCAAGGCAGTATCTTATCTGACAGTAACAAATGAGCCATAAAAGTCAGTAACTTATTCTTAGTTATGATAGTTCAACAGTCTTGAAAGTTAGTATTGTAATAAAATAATAAAGCCAAAGCATAGCCAAACTATAAATGTCCTAGGACAAAAAATTATCGATTTAAAACATTAAAGAAATAACACTCGTTTATTTGTAGTTACTGGGTTCAAAGAGCAAATCAAACCAAAAAGCTGTACCGGTATTGTCATTTGACTACCGGTAGGTACATAGCACCGACAAAACATCAGGTATTGTTACCCAGCAAGTATTTAACTAAAAATAATAATCAACATCTTATTCAATATACAATTTACATTAAAATTATTAATCAAGTTTATACCTATCTTTCACACACATATATATCTGTATACTGTCTTTGAAATGTTTCATGAAAAATATCATGGGAAATAAACAGTAGCTGTAAAGTTACATTGCCACACAGCTCTGCAGTGTTTCTAGGTCATATAACTGCCGGAATACCAACGCTAAAAACACTAACTACATAGTTTAAAATATATGAAATAAATAAGGAATACTAAATACCCCCGTCGCAGCAAACCTGCATACTCAGCGAATTTCCAATGAATATATAACATAACACATTAAGCCACTTAACAGAATTCATAAGAAATATAATCACAAACAAGCGATATTTAAAATATTAATTATTCTCCATAAGAACAACATTGGGGATGAGTACGCAGGTTTGCTGCAACAAGGAATACAAAATAATGGGTTTTTATGCAAATATCAATAGAACTCATCTAAGTGAAGTCACATACCAAGTTTCATCCATATACATTCATAAATAAGCGATATATAATATTTTTAATATTTTCCATAAGAATAACATGGGGACCGAGTACCTAGGTTTGCTGAAACGGGAATCATAGGCGAAAAATTGTTTTTTTGAGCAAACAATAATAAACTACAACCAGATGAAGTCATATACCAAATTTTGTCAGTTTATGTTCATAAATAAGCGAGATATACAATTTTTCTTTTTCTCCATAAGAATAACATTAGACAACGTACTGTGTTTAGCACTTTCAATATCTCAGTAACCAATTGACGTAGAGCAATGATCAAAATACCAAATTGTTTGTTTTTTTAAGCTGATTTTAATGGTAAAAATTGCAATTTGATTAAAATAAAAATTACATGTGAAAACCCCAAAAAACCCATTTTTGGGGTACAAAACCCCCCAAAAACCCCCCTTTGGATGATGCGATTCGTCTGGTTTTCGAACTCGTTCAAATAAATGGTACTTTACACATTTGTACCAAATTTCATTAAGATCGGAGCTTTTTTACGAGAGTTATCGTGCTTACGGACACATATATATATAAAAATATATATATATATAAATATATATATATATAAATATATATATATACATATATATATATATATACATATATAAAAATTTGAACGAATGGTGTTTTTGGCATCTGGGGACCTTGAAATGAAAAGTTATCATGGTCTCGGGCTTAAGTCTTACCATGAGACCTACGGTAATAGCTTCTTCCCTATAGGGGAAATTCGCTAAAACAGCAATAAAGGTAAATACCCCCGTTGCAGCAAACCTGCATACTCAGCGAATTTCCAATGAATATATAACATAACACATTAAAAAACTTAACAGGATTCATAAGAAATGTATTCACAAACAAGCGATATTTAAAATATTAATTATTCTCCATAAGAATAACATTGGGGATGAGTACGCAGGTTTGCTGCAACAAGGCACACAAAATTATGGGGTTTTATGCAAATATCAATAGAAGTCATCTTAGTGAAGTCACATACCAAGTTTCATCCATATACATTCATAAATAAGCGATATATAACATTTTAAACATTTTCCATAAGAATAACATGGGGACCAAGTACCTAGGTTTGCTGCTACAGGAGCCATAAGCGAAAAAATGTTTTTTTGTGCTAACAACAATAACCCACAACCAGATCAAGCCATATACCAAATTTCGCCAGTTTATGTTCATAAATAAACGAGATATGCAATTTTTCTTTTTCTCCATAAGAATAACATTAGACAACGTACTGTGTTTAGCACTTTCAATATCTCGGTAACCAATTGACGTAAAGCAATGATCAAAATACCAAATTGTTTGTTTTTTTAAGCTGAATTCAATGGTATAAAATAAAATTTGATTTAAATTAAAATTACATGTGAAAACCCCAAAAAACACATTTTTGGGGTACAAAACCCCCCAAAAACCCCCCTTCGGATGGTGCGATTCATCTGGTTTTCGAACTCGTTCAAATAAATGGTACTTTAAACATTTGTACCAAATTTCATTAAGATCGGACCTTTTTTACGAGAGTTATCGTGCTTACGGACACATATATATATATATATATATATATATATATATAAATATATATATATATAAATATATATATATACATATATAAAAATTTGAACGAATGGTGTTTTTGACATCTGGGGACCTCAAAATGAAAAGTTATCATGGTCTCGGGCTTAAGTCTTACCATGAGACCTACGGTAATAGCTTCTTCCCTATAGGGGAAATTCGCTAATAAAAGACCCAAAATGGGCTCATGGTATCAGAAAAGGGAGAACGTCAAATAAAAGAGTCACTGGTGCGCTCTTCAATCACCTTAGGATGCCCCAAACCCACCAAAGAAGAAGCCAAGGTCACTAAGGTCATTTTACATTATCGATACTCAAGTGGCCGCAAGATAGGCCTACTGAGTGATTGAGTCACAGAAATACACGCAAAATCAGAGCTTACAGGTCTATATTGACTCAGCCGCACTGAATGTGTTTGTTAAACTGGTGTATCAGTTGCTTGAAGTCAATATAATATAGTAGAGTCTCATTTACCCGACCTTCGGTTATCCGACCTTCCATGTTATCCGACCCTCCCCGTGCACAAACGATTTCCGCCACGTTCATATAGCATGGTTGTACACAGTGGTTACACTACTCCGAAAGCAGTGTTCCGAAATGCACGGTTCCGAACATTTGTTCAGAGTAATGTTTTCGGAGCAATACATTTTGGTGTACTGCTTTTCGGAGCTATGCACTTGCGGTACATATTCATTTGGAGGGGTCAAAGGGATCAGGAGGATTTTAAATGGTGGCATTGGCCAATGAAAGAGACTAACTTGCCCCACCCACGAATGTTGACATGCAGGATCTTCGTCACACCGATAATGAGGCCTAAATTGGCTTATTGACATAGGTACCAATAAATACCTAATTTGTTATATTCTCATATAACATTACTGTGCTGTGCGTATGTGCGTGCGTGTGTAGGTGCGTGCGTGCGTGGGTGCGTGTGTGCGTGTGTTCTTGAGAATAAGTCGTTATTTGATCCGACATATGGTTACACACCCACACTATTAGATCCGATGGCGCTATTAGATCCACCCAGCTGGATCTAATCGCGTCAAAGTTCTTTTAGCGAATTCCCCCTATAGGGAAGAAGCTATTACCGTAGTCGGCATGGTAAGACCTAGGCCCGGGACAATGATAACTTTTCGTTTTGAGGTCCCCAGACCCCAAAAACACCATTCGTTCGAAACTGTATATATATATATATATATATATATATATATATATATATATATATGTGTGACCGTGGGTGCGATAACTCTCGTAAAAAAAGGTCCGATTTTGATGAAATTTGGTACAAACGTGTAAAGCAGCATTTATGACTTTAAGTTCGAAAACCAGACGGATCGACCTATCCGAAGGGATATTTTGGGGGGGTTTTGTACCCCAAAATGGTTTTTTTGAGTTTTTTACATACAATTTTTGAAAAAGTAAAATTTTATATTTTTTTTTCATTGGAATCAGCTTAAAAATACGCACAATTTGATGTTTTAATCATTGCTCTACGTCAATTGGTTACTGAGATATTGAAAGTGCTAACACAAGTACGACAAGTACACAAGTACGAACAAGCAAGTTGGACACAGTACGTTGTCCAATTTTATTCTTATGGAGGATAAGAAAAATTATATATCTCGCTTATTTATCAACTTATCGTGACGAAACTTGGTATATTGCTTCATTTCATTGTGGTCTATTGATATTTGCACAAAAACCCATTTTTTGCCCAATAGTTCCCGTAGCAGCAAACCTGCATACTCAGCCCCATGTTATTCTTATGGAGAATAATTAACGTGTTATCTCCTTTAATTATGAACATAAATTAATAGAACTTGGTATGTGGCTTTACCTAGTTGAGTTATATTGATATTTGTATGAAAGCCCATTTTTAGTGTTCCTTATTTCAGCAAACCTGCATACTCAGCCGCCATGTTATTCTTATGGAGAATAATTAAAATGTCATAAATCGCTTATTTATAAATGTATATTGATGAAACTTGGTATGTCGCTTTATGTGGTATTAAGATAAATTAATATGCATTGGAAATTCGCTGAGTATGCAGGTTTGCTGCTACGGGGGTATTTTTGAGTTTCTGGCGTTCCGGCCATCACGGAAATAGTCAAATTTACCCAATTTGAGCAGGATCTAATATAGCCGGTTTCAGACATATAGTGCGTGTGTATGAGGTTCCGGAAGTGGTCACCACGTTGTGCTGCGGTCGCAATTCAGGTATGTATCGTAGCGTCGTCGGATCTAATATTGTAGGTGTGTAACCATATGTCGGATCTAATAACGGCTTCGTAAGAAGTCGACTTCTCGGCTCTCGTGTCGTCAAGCTGAGTAGAGTTGCCGGCTCAACTGCTCTACTGCACTAGAGATGAATATTTTTGTATTATTTTTAGTAGAATATTAAGTTGTTAGTAGTGATGATATGTGATTATTGCCATCGTTCATTTAGCAGAAGAGCAACGTTTTGTGTTCACTTGTCAAAATGTAAAATTAAAAATGTTGAAATAGTTAATGAGGTAAGTTCAAATCAAATCATCTTTATTCACAATATGTATACATAATACATGAGAATAGTGTCAAATTCCAAACTAAAAACTAAAGACTATGGACTACGAGTTATAAAACTCCTCAAATGAGTATTAGTAGTTAACTGAACCGATTGATCATACATTTGTTAGTAGGATAGTTAATACATCAGAATAAAACCTTTGCCTACTCCTGCTCCAAAAATGCTTAACCAAATGTTGGAAATATCGAATAAATGTGTTCTAATCAGACCTCATCCATAGAAAAATATAGTATTGTATAGAAAGATATTTAAAATAAACGGTATCAGGAAACTGACGCATACCTTCTCCCTTTTAGACCATTTTAATGCATAAATTATTATTTATTTACTATATATAGAATATAAACTACGGTAGAATGTACAGAAAATCTTCTAAAAAAGTTTTTTTCCCCGAAATGACCGCCCAAATCCCATTTTTGGAGGCACTATATAATCCTCTGCTACATACAGTGGTTTTAAAACGGGAAATGCCCCCTCCTCCCTCCCAGGGTTAAGGGGCAACATATTTCAAATATCCTC
Organism: Allygus modestus; assembly: GCA_963675035.1. Lineage (NCBI taxonomy): Eukaryota > Metazoa > Arthropoda > Insecta > Hemiptera > Cicadellidae > Allygus > Allygus modestus. Next base: position 259,457,738 of record OY776112.1, on the reverse strand, counting down.
TATTGGTCAATGCTAACTTGACCTGGATATAAGTTTTTAACAAAATTGATCAGTATATAAGAGAGAAATAATAATTTTTGTATTTCCTATAAGAACGTTATTGCGCAACGTACTGCGTTTACCGCTAAGTGAAAATTTAAATTTTCTCGGCAACCAGTAATCGTAGAATAATAATTCAAAGTGCTGAATTATTTAGTTTTTAAGCTTTTTTATCGGTGATAAGTAATTTTTTTTAACATTTATGGTTTGTTATGAAAAATAAAATACCCCCGTCGCAGCAAACCTGCATACTCAGCGAATTTCCAATGGAGATATAAATGTCTTAATACGACATAAAGCCACTGACCAAGTTTCATAAAAATATATTCACAAATAAGCGGTATATACAATGTTAATTATTCTCCATAAGAATAACATGGGGGCTTAGTACGCAGGTTTGCTGCTAAGGGAGCCTTTTGCAAAAAATGTTTGTTGAGCAAATATCAATAGACCACAACCAGATGAAGCCTTATACCAAGAAGTTTCATCAGTATACGTTCATAAATAAGCGAGATATAAAATTTTTCCCTTCCTCCATATGAATAACATTAGACAACGCACTGTGTTTAGCACTTTCAATATCTCGGTAACCAATTGACGTAGAGGAATGATCAAAATACCAAATTGTGTGTTTTTTTAAGCTGAATCCAACGGTACAAAAAAAATTTTACTTTTTCAAAAATTATATGTAACAAATTCAAAAAACCCATTTTTGGGGTACAAAACCCCCCCCTTTGGATGGAGCGATCTGGCTGGTTTTCGAACTTAAAATCATAAATGTTGCTTTACACGTTCCTACCAAATGTCATCAAAATCGGATCATTTTTACGAGAGTTATCGTGCTCACGGACACATATATTCGGTTAGGATTTTGAATTGGTTCAGTTCTCTATATCAGTTTTTTATGTCGTACCGCGAATGGAAGTGTACCCAATCTATTTCATGTATGAAACCCAGGAGCCATGGGCTTGGGGGACCAAAATTAAAATACTACTAACAGGGAGGGTAAATAAATTACTTATGTGATAGGGCCTAGGCTCAGTTTAGCTTTAGTTTAAGTCAACAGGCCTGAGCTGTAGTAAAATAGGCAAGCTTACTGTAACAGACCCTATTTGAACTATCAAACCAAACTAAAAGGAGGCCAACTCAACTAGGTTTTGAAGAGGTTACCTTGTTTATAAAATTAATACATGAACAAGCAAAGTTATCTTCTAGATCTGATAAATGGTATTTTTGACAAAGAAAACGCCAATAACAGTCATTCTGAACATGGACAAGAGAATTAACCTCACAAGTTGCTGCTCTTAACTTTACAAGAGCTGAAAACTGTGTATAAACGCAGTAGATTGACAATTCAGTCAACTAAGTTAGTAAGTTAATTAAAATTAAAACAATTGTCATGCATTGAGAAAAGTAATAATGCCCTGTAGCCTTTTACAAAATGTTAAATTAATGTTATAGAAGTGAATTAAATTCACAGGAATTTATGCTTTACGCAGGATGTCATTTTTATGCACTGATATAAGTGTGTTAAAAATGATACACCATGCCCATATTCATTCCCATATTTCATTTGGCTTGGCTTTATATGGGTCAACAAAAAAAGTAAACTTAAATGACATTTTGAAGAAACAAAAGAAAGCTGTCAGAATAATTTTAAATTTGAAACCTGATCACTCTGCAAAAGAACATTTCAAAACTTTAAAAATATTAACTGTATATGGACAATATATTTATGATACGGTATTAATAGCAATTCAAAATCCTTTAAAACAGAAATATGATCAGTCTCATCAATATAATACTCGAAATAAAAATACCATCATACCCACTCACCATAGATTAACATTTTATGAAAAAAAACCTTCATATATTGGATCAAAATTCTTATGTAAACTTCCCGTTTTGTTAAAAACTGAAAATAATATCAATAAATTTAAGAAAATGTTAAAAAATTATCTACTTGAAAAACAAATTCTTTTTTAATTTTAATAATTATTATTATCCAGTAATACTATTTATGATTGATATAAAAAGCATGAAGTGATGTAAGGATTCTAACCTCCCATGATCCATCTATTGTGTTACCGTGACCCTCAATAAGTCGAAGTCTGTGGAGAATCACCTTGATAAGTCGAACCTCGATATTTCGAAATATTTGATAACTCAAATTTTTCCCGTTCCCCCTGAGGTTTGAGTTATCGAGGTTCCACTGTAATTTTGTGAAACTCGGTAAGTGGATCTAGGTAGTAGTGAGACCCATATATATGCATTGGAAATTCACTGAATACGCAGGTTTGCTGCGACGGGGGTGTTAAAAATTTAAATACCTTAGTAGAAACTTTAACCCTAGCAGTGTACGTGTGGAATGGCCAAGCAGATTTGGCGATTTTACAGACCTTTTTTTGAAAATTCAAATAAATTCAACAGTAGAAGTAAACCTAGCCAACCTCATATTCATTTTGATCGGAAAGAACAGGAGAATCTAGAAATACAAAAACGAGTTCGCACACAGCACGCTGACGTGAGGGAAGTGAATTTCCACATACAAATTTTTAAAACTCAAAATCAGTGTAAAAACATACATTTGTCCAATTCTTATTGAAATCTGAAAACATTGATTTTTTGGCTGTTCTGATACTCCTGGTTTCATTTACTTGCAAAGCTGGGAATACCATTTTGCGCATTATAAGGTTAGAAGAAGGTCCAGACAGGCTTAAAAGTAGGTGTGAGGTTGCTGGGGATGATAAAAGTACTCTAACAAAGGAATAACAGGCTTTTCTAGTATAAAACACCCGTAAGACAACGTACTGCGTTTAGTCGATACACATTTTCTTTAATAACTCAGTAAATATTTATGCTAGAATGACGAGAGAGGGCTTAAAACTTTCCGCTTTTTAATTCTCATCTTTTAACGTGCATTGATTTTACATCTGGGGCCTTTCTGACCCTTTTTGGGCCCAAAAACTCAAAATTTGAAAGATTAATCCCCCAAAAAAGGGGTTTAGAGTTTTCCGATTGTTTTGCCCAACGAACTTGTCCAACCGATTACAGAAAGGAACGTCCCTACCAATTTTGAAGTAAATCGGACAAAAAATGTGACCGCTACAGTGCAAACACATATATATATATATATATATATATGTCTATATATATATATATATACATATATATATATACATGAGTTCTCCTCAATGGTTGATCGTTGTATATACATCAGTATTGTTGATCACTATGAAACATCTATATATTCCTCCTATGTTTAATGAAATGTGATGATGTTGTTATTAGGTTATGTTTAAGAAGAGTTTTGAACGATATATTCTTATATACATGCACTAAATTCATTAGTAACAATGTTATAACTTTTGTTGATCATGTACATGAATTCGCCTCAATGGTTGATCATTGTTTATACATCAGGATTGTTGATCGGTGTAAAACACCTTACATATACCTCCTATGGTTGAAGAAATGTGATGAAGTAGATATTATCTCATGTTTAAGACAGAAATTGAACGGTATATTCTAATATGCAGACACTAAATCAATTAGTAACACTGTTTAACTTTTTTTGATCATCTTAAATTGTACACCTCATGTTGATCTCTTCAATAACCTCTTTATATACAAGAATCCCCTTAAGAGGGGGCAGTAGTCAGATAGAATTCCGCCTTTTGATTTGGGGTTTGGCCACAAGAGCGCTAGTAGTTTTTCAAATAATTCTTCCTTACCGAGCGGCAGCGTGCGTAGGCTCGGTCTTCTGTCAACGGATCGGTATTGTCTAGTGTGATTTACAACACCTAGAATGACGGGTTCACTGTCACTGTCGTGGCTTCTCGAACGTTCCGCACACACGGGACTAAACCTAAAATTCTTTTCAAGATTGTTTGGTGTAAAGGCTGATCAAATATGTTGCAACTTCGCCTAAATCTTATGTCTGGTAATATTTACTAGCAAAAATATTATGTTATAAGAAATACATTAGATATTTATTAATTTTTCGGGTCAACATTTATCTTTGCATTATCAGTTTTGTAGCTGCCGCCTTATATCGATTTAATGAAAATTTCATAAGCTTTAAGAATATCACTTTTCACTATTATAGTCGAGTTTAGCAATTTTCATTAAAATAATATGTGATATATTTTCTAGAGACTATTGTATTTTTATACAGTTCAGGTCACAGTGCTTGGCATCTGTTTAGCGTATGCTCTGGAATACATTTTCGCCTCTATTTATTTGGCTTAGTACGGTTATTAGTGTTTCAGTCTAATTTTGTCAACTGAAAGCAAAAATAACTTATTTAATTGTAAAACATTTGTTTTGGTTATTTTTGTTAATATCTACTTTTATTTATGAGAAATGTTAGTAGTTTTTCGCCTTTCCCAAGTGCCAAGCACCGTGAACCGAACTGTTCAATGGGCTTTGTTGCTATTTAGGATATAAAACACTAGTGGCTTGTAGAGGATAACTTCTAACCTTCTGTTTAGCCTGCATTTTATCGACGGTTTACTGGAAAATTAATTAAATAATGACTCCTTTTGCTACAAACCGAGTTAAGTTATTGCTCATGAGCTCTAAAATTATCGAAAGAAAGTGACTGGCAGAGCGGCCGCGCGGCAACCGAACATGCTATTTCATAACCTCGTGGAAACATAACCTTCCAATAAACGTTATTTAACATGTCAGTTAAATGTTGTCTTTGACTGTTCATTACATCTTTAAAATACTACGCTAAGCCGATTTTAGTTAAGAAAATTCCTCTGTTATTTCTGATCCAATTGTTATGCCTGAGGTATCAAAATTTTTGTCCTGGATAGAAGCTGTGCATAAAGGTTTTTTTGATATTTTCATTCAAAAGACATAGGCCACCCTCAAAGTGTTTTGCATGTATGATTAATTTTTTCGAATAATTTTGTTCCAATTGAAGCTGTTAAACACTATGGACAGGTAATTAGCAATAACAGATGTCACAAGCAATTAATTATTTATCTATCTAAATAAATCAGTAATATAAGTTTTGTTTCTACATCGCTTTGAGCGTTGAAATATGTTATGCATCGGATGCAGCGAAGACATTGAAGTTGTTGTTACAATTTGTTAAAAAAACTAAAGAAATATTCTTTAATAAGGAGCCGTAATATTGGTTATAAACTAATTTTAAACTAAAACCTTCATTCATATTTTTAATATTTGTAATATTTCATGAGGCCTTTCACCAGCAACGCTGGCATCGTCAGACGAACTCGCAAACTGAAATAAGATATATTTAGAATAATAATTTAAATATAAACAACATAAAAACCTGATTTGAAGAACATCAAAGTAACAGCACTATAAAATAACCTGTGTTTGGTTGTACCATCTGACTTTCTTTGGCCTTACTGACAAACAACTACAGCTGGTAATTTTATAAATGATATCCTACCATAAGATTTGCATTGGAACTTACAGGACCCGCGGGGGTGGGGCCCTAAGCTAGAATGTGGAAATTATCAGGTCTATATATTATTGTGATATGTAAGCTATGTTCATGCAACATTTTAGCTGAATCGGTCTCGTAGTTTATGCGTGATGGAACTCCGAATATTCATAAATACATGTTTTGATGTCTCCAAACTTTCACTTTTATAATATTAGTGGGATAAGTAGGCACATACTTATGGAAACACGATTTTTAGTGAGAAAGCCGGCCCCCAAACACAGGTAGTACCACACTATATTTTTTAGTCCAATAGGTACATTGTTAGCACTTTACTGATAAAAAATAATTCCCAGTTCAAAAAGCTGGCTGGAATGATTTCACAGTTACTTATATTTGTTTTGTTTGTTTGAAAATAGTTCTGCTTACGAATTAAATGTTAACATTGTTAGAAGAAAGTTAGTGTCTTACGTATCAGCAGAAAGTTTCGAAGATCTGCAGGATAGAATAAACGAGTCTCTGCTTGATATAGACCAGTGGTTTAATGCAAATGGATTGGCACTTAATAAATCTAAGACTTATATTCTGAGCATGAAATTCAAAAAAGAACAAAACGAAAAAATAATCAATGCTAAAATTAATGGCACAACAATTCCTAAAGTAGAAGAAGTATCAGTTCTGGGCGTTTTAATTGACAGTAAATTAAATTGGAGCAGTAATATTGAAAAAACATCTAAAAAACTAAGTTCATGTTGTTACTGTTTAAGAGTTTTGTCAAAGTCTCTAAGTAAATAAATTTTACGAATAACATATTTTGCGTATTTTCAAAACATACTTTCCTATTGTTTACCAATTTGGTTTGGGACTTCATCAGAGAACAAAATAAAAATGTTCAAAATTCAAAAACAAGCAATCCGAATTATTTACAGTATACCACAGACGGAATCATGTCACAACTATTTTAAATATTCAAATCTATTAACTGTATTCGGCCTGTATATATTTGATTTAGCAAAATTTTTCTTAAAAAATAAAAGCCAATTTACTGAATCTCAACAAGTAAACAAATATGATACAAGACAAAATTCTTTAATATTACATCATATTCATAGAACAACTTTGTACGAAAGATCAATTACATATACATCTGGAAAATTGATTAATCACATTAAAAAAAATACAACTTAGCAATGGAATCAAGAAAAGATTTAAATAAATTTAAAAAAGTTTTGCTTGAAAACCCCGTCTATTACGTTGATGATGATTTCCACCAACTATAAACAAAAGAACCTCATACGAATAACCAAGTGCCAGCATGATTGCGAACTTGTTTACATTTTGTTCTCCACTTTTATAACAACACGTTTACCTTTTATATTGTACACATTGTAAAAGGTTTATACAATAAAGATCTGTATCTGTATCTGTATTGTAGAGTAAAATAAGATTCTGAAATGATTAGGGTTATGCCTACAGATTGAAGTATTGAAAATAAAATTACAAAATGAAAAACTGCAAAACAAAATCTTCATTCATTCAGTTTCATTCAAGACAGTAGTTTCTTGTTATATTTTTTTTAACTGCATAAGATTTTATGAATTTGGAATTCTTCGTATTTTCCTATAATTTAAAAAATTTAGAATTCGTTTTATCCATTCTATAAATTTGTTACGGAAAAATTGCAAACGATAATGATATAGGAAGTTTAAATGTTAAGAATCAACCACAATCAGGCTATAACCTTTTTGGGTTATACATTTTTCTCAAAGGCACATAAAAGGTATCCCTATCAAGGGAATAATTTTATTATAGTTACCAAATATGGATACAATATAAAAATGTTACTAATGGAAACTAAATTTACAGATCTAGATAGAAAGATAATTATTCCAAATACAACGTAAACTCAGTTAATATTTGTTGTTTACAAAAAAACTCATTTTGACGTTTGAGTTGTATGCAATAGCGCATACAAGGGGGCTGAGGAGAAGTAAAAGTAACAATCCACGCTGGTTCCCGCTCTGATCTTGGGGGATGGAACTAAATAAAATTACATGGGGTAAACCTACTTAATGTGCAGTCATGGGCAGTACGGTCCAATTTTTCTATCACTGTTTTTTGTTTATTACGATTATACAAATTGTAAACACACATAAAAAATGTTCCGTTATATTGGTTATTCCTCCCTTTGAAGTACCGTTTTAGAGGTATTTTGAATTTTACACTAGTTTAAATCGGCCAATCGTAATGTTCAAAAATTGGTTTATGTCTTTTCAAGAAATATACTCAAGGGTTACATAAATTTATTTTCTTAAAATTGTAATTATTTTAGGATATAATGTTTGTATCTAATATTTTGTATTCAAGGTTTAAAACTAACCAAAACCAAGGGTGTACGAAGCCAGTTTTACAGATACACATATAATTTGCTAGACAGCTACTAAAATTCAGGCCGAAGAAAGAAGTGGAAACCAGTTGACCTTGCTAATAAGTCTCCCTCTCGGGTCTATTTTGTGAGCTTGGGGTTGGTCGCACAGGTGGCGCAGTGAGTCACACTCCTGCTCTAGTACCATTATGCAAACTTATTTTGTAACAAGAAAATATAAAAATATAAAAATGAAATACGTGTGTTTATTCGATATAGCAGCTGGTCGCTTAGGCCAGAATTCAACAAACTTTCATTAACGCTAGTTCAATTAACGGGGCGATAAAACTGAATTCTGTTTTAGCATCAGTTAAAGAAAATTGTATTTCACCAATGCAAAACTAACGCTAGTTCAACTGGCATCTGTTAATTATTGCATATTTGAATTACTGCAAAACATATGGCATTTCATAACAAATAGTTAATGGTGTGGATTAAGTCGAGTAGTGCCAATATTATTCTTGAGTTTTTAGTTTTTTTTAGCGAGAATTTGCCGCCAGAAATATATTGTTGGTAATTGTAAATAGTGTAATGGAATTTGGATAACATTCAAAATTTGATAGTCCAACCATGGTTTCTAATATGAGTATCAATGCATATTTTGGGCCAGTAAAATCAATACGGTTTATTATTGACAAACAAATCATGGTTTGACCGTCATTTTCGGCCGGTAAAACAGTTGCTACTTGCTCAATATAACTTGGTCCGGACATCGCTTATAGTCTGTACTAGTAATTTTTTGCTGATATTATGTTTTCCGTCGTCGTTTACAGCCCAAAGTCCGTGGTAAAGTAATTTTTAATCATGCGGATAATATCATGTGTAGCGTCTTCCGATGAGTTTCGCAATAGCTGATGATGGTACACCACCAAAGCCATGGTTCTATGTCGCGACCATACCACGAACAGTGGTGCCGACGACGATTTACATTTAAGCAGGGCCGGATTTAAGAGCTGGGGCCTCTAGGCTCAACTAGTGGTGCGGGTCCTTGTTGCCGTTCAGGTACAAATTGGTGACCTTTTTTTGTCTTGGATGAGCCTTTGAATGTAGTACTGTGTGGTGCAGGCTCCTAGGCGAGCGCCTATGTTTAAATACGCCCCTGAGGATTAAGATAATAGCTTCTTCAATTAATTCCGATATTACGCGGTCCGGTCATCATTTAAACATGTTCGCTAGGTTTTTATGGTCGTTTTACGTGGTGCGATTGTCTTTTGCAGCCGTTACTATGCGATTTGGCAGGTCACAATCGCCCGGTGATCGGAGGGAAATACTCACTCGTACTTTCAAGTAATTTTTAAAACTTCAAGTTGAAGTAATTACATAGTACTCTCCAAAAATACTCGAATTTTTTAGTACTCGCACACAAAACAAATATTACTATCCTCAAATTGTTACAAAGTTTTTTTGAAACACACTTTTATCAAAAACAAAATCATCTTTATTTCGTCCTTTTGATTTGTTATAATAATTCAACCACCGGCGACCATGTAAAAATAAGAGGGAAAGTGACCCGGTATCTACCCTTTAAGAAAAACTGCGTATTTAATTATAATTGATCCATGCATGGATCTCCATTTTCATCGGATTGTATTTAATTTAACTAATTGGAAAACACTTCAATGTAAATGAGTGTAAAAAATGGTTGCGGTAGGTAATAGAGCAAATGCAGACGTTGAATTCAACGTGGTTATATATCTAGAGTTCTCACCTCGTGTAAAAAAGTGTAGCCTACATGGACGACTGCCAATTGCCCCTCTGTCAACTCTGCTCCCAACATGGTAATCAAACAAATCCTCTCCTTTACAAGCTATATGACAGACACCTGACGGACATTTAACTTGTGAAGAAAGTATATGATTGGTACCTGTGGAAAATGGCAGTCGACCATGTTGGCTTCACTTTTTATCTCAGACGAGACCTCTAGATATATTAACCCCGTTGGTTGCATTTTGTACAATAGTTTCAAAGTTCGTTTTTGTTTAAAATTTAAGTGAGGTTATGATTCAGGTAAACAGTTATTTCATTCTGAAATAAATAACCAAATAAGAGTTATAATAATGACGAATTCAAACGCCAGTTTTAGAGTCAGTTAGTTATTAACGCGGCGTTAGCACGAACCGGGTGTGGTGAAATCCAAAAGAGACAGTTAATACTGAACTAGCATTAAAACTGTTTTAACCGGGCTTTAACGCCGCGTTAAAAGTTTGGTGAAATTCGGCCTTAGTTACTCAACATTTCCCGATTTATTTCAAATTTGGTATCAAAATAAACAGACGATCACGATACACAACTTTATATGATTTATTTTTTATATTTTCTTGTTTCAAAAGATGTTTGCATTATGGTACTAGAGCAGGAGTGTGACTAACTGACCAGGACGCCACCTGTGCGACCGACCCCAAGCTCACACAATAGACACGAGGGGGAGACTTATTTACACGGTCGACTGGTTTCCGCTTCTCTCTGACCTGAATTTTAGTTTTAATACCTGCCCCTGAGCTACCCATAGCACCCCGACTCGCCCTGAAGGAATACCGCGGGCACCCGCGCATCATATTTCTCGCTCACACATCTCTATCTCTCTCTTACTACACCACATCTGTCTGCCGGCCCTGGCCGGCCCCCGTCACTCTGTGATAGACGAGGTATCTTCTTTGCAACCAAGCTAGGTTGTTTAAGTTTTATGCAGGCCCGTCGTCAGAATATTTTAGGCCCATTACAGATTGTTATTTTTGTAATTACCAAGTAGGCCCTAACCATGGATTATAAATAAAATAACGCTCAATTTTAGCCTAAGTGATTGACAAGTTGTTAGTAAAAAGGGGTTGCCTTAACTGGTTAAAAAAGTTACTTCAAATATTTTTTTAAATGCAAATAAAACATACTAGAATGTCCTATGTGCAGCATTTAGTGAAGTAAGAATAGTTCAGAAATTAGTTAAATAGTAAACAAAACAATGATGACAGTCTATAGTTAGGTATAATCCTTATAACAGCTGTTTATTTAATTTAACTAAATTAATAATAAGCTCATCCTATCCTATACTCTAATATGAGTAAGGTTTGCTTGCTTGCGCCCGTGCGTAATTCCTTGCTTTCTTGTAACTCCTATTTAAAAAACGGCACCAACGGTATCCTTAAAATGTTGGAAATACCGTAACTAATATCTGGGATAGTATTAAGTCCTAGACAGGTCTTATCCTCAGGAAAAATCAAATAATAATAAAACAATTAAAATGAAAAGATAAAAAATTAACATTGGGCTATGGAGTTTAAAATCAAAACAAAACAATTGTATCAGCTGTTCATAATCAACCAGGGAATTGCCAATCTAACACCCCTGTTGTTTATAATTGTTAACATGTATTTTCCTGAGAGCAGTGACTAAAACTGTTGAGTGAAGATTGCATATATAGAGTGGTCAAATCACAAATTAATCAAAGGGTCATTGATATATAAATAACAACTGGAGTGGCCTTAAAATGTAGAAAAGAGGCAAATGAGCTATACAAATCCGATAATCAGTTGGGGGAAGTGGTGAAATACTACTCCAAGTTATCTAAAAAAACTGAATAGCCTTTCCCGAGCAAAGCTCGGCCCCACAGGTACTGCGTCATAAACCAAATAAAACTCTCCTCAATATGAATAACACGGGGATTTGGAAGTCCCGTAGGGTGGAGCCCTTAGGTATAAATCAAAAATCTAAACCCTGTTTGCACATCTGCACACCTAGACGCGCGTTTTAGTATAAACAGTAGACACTCTTAAACTCGATACAATGTGGACTTAAAAAGTTGTCAGGTTTGGAGGTAGTCGAGTTTTAGGGAACTAGAGTAATAATTTGGGTTCAATTAAAATATTCATATTACTGTGCTTACATTATAAACTTTAATTCCATTGACACTCACACTTCTCATCAAGAGCACGTTGAAATAAAAACTCACAACTCTCTTTGAAACAACAGACCACAACTGTATATCGAAAATACTTGCTTTGGAAGAGACCTACCTTTGTGTAGATCTCCTGTATTACAATTTTGGAAATAAAAACGTAAATTGCTGTGACCAATGGCAAAAGCTTAGGGCGATGGTAACATCCCCTCTTTTCCTTTATTAGCTAGATGGCCCAGGATCTTTTAATGTTAAATTACAAATATTGAGCCTTATGATGTAATCACTCAGTACTTGAAACAACTTGTACAGCATTTACTGATTTGACTTAAGAAAACACAATCCCACTAATAACCAAAATTGATTATTTGATTTATTAGCCACCACACAATAGTTATTTATGCAACAAGTGCACAAGGTGCCACTTTGCTGCACTCGAGAGAAATGTTTACACACGAGCCGTAGACGAGTGCGGAATAGTTTCTCACGAGTGCAGAAAAGTCACCTTGCGCACGAGTTGCAAATTAAATATTTCCTACGTCTGCCAAATATTTACTATACAGTATGTTATTTATAATATTTATGATAGTCTATATTTCCTATAGTTAGAATAAAGCGCTTCAAAATATTTATTAAATTTTTTTAGAAGAAGGCTGGCACTATTAAAAATGATCTTAATGATATACTATACTTGATTGAAGTAATAGTAACATAACCAGGCCAACTCAAATTTATGGACACTTTTTTTATGTAAACCCACTTTAATTAAACTTGAACAAAATACAGGTTATGTTTATGTTTTTCGAGAACAACAACAATAGGTCAGATGTTATTGTCCAGTGTTGTCAACATAATTCATGCATAAACAACGTTACCAGCATACTGTTTTTGACTACTTTCGTGTTCTTAAGTTGAAACACTGGGGTACGCAAAGTTAATTGAGAGTGCGCAAAGTAAAAATTAGTGCGCAAAGTAAAATGAATAGGCAGAGGCTACGTACACGTCCGACGTGAGCTGCTACTGTTCACGTCTGTTCCAAATTATGCACCGTACGTTAATTTTCCTGTGATTTTTCAAACAAATTGAGAGCCAGAAAACCTCCTAACCTAATCTAATGTAACGTAACCTAACCTAACGTAATGTAACGTAACGTAACCTAACCTAACCTAAGCGGTAGCGAAGTGAATTTGCCCTTACATTGGACGTGTACGTAGTCACTTCGAAATGAATACGGGAATCGCCTGTTTTGCGACTTATATCGAGTGCGAAAACAACCGTTTTCTCTGGCATACGTAGGAAAAATAAATTATTTTACTTTGTCCATGCTACCATCGACATTACAAGAGGTTTCAAGATTCGTTGTTAGCAATATGATACCCAAATATAGATCAGGAATTGTAGGATTTCTTTGTAAAATGTCGCTGCTGTATATAACAGGGCGATCAACGTTTACTACGAAGAAGAAGATCTGATCAGCGTTTGATTAGTCTTTCTGTTATATCATTTAAACCGATTGTTGATCGCTCGACCACCTTTGTTGCTCGATCAGCAAAGGAACACCGATCAACGATTGGTGACAGACTTTAAGGAAAAGAGCAACATTTGATTTGGTTTTATAAATATATATATATATATATAAAATTTTGAACGACCCCCCAAAATGTGTTCAGGGGGTCACGTTAGGAACCTCTATGGTAGTCCCGGGCTTAAGTTTCACCGTGCGGGTCATGCTAATAGTTCACTTTCCAAAGGAAATTCACTAATAAAAAAAAAACTAGGAAAATGCTTTTTCGGTAAAGTGAAAAAAATGTATTTTTTATATATATATCAAAAACAGCTTCGGTGAAATTTGTTCTACAGATTTTTTATGGAAAATTCATTATATACATTTTGTAAACAATCTAATTCCCTACATAGAAATATATAACATGTTGGGGAAAGAATTTGTTATGTAATTTTTAGGGGCGTAGTATAATAATAAATGGAAACCCAAAACATGTGTTTAAACTGTACAGTGTTATTTTTTGTTGTAAATAAGTAATGTCATATATATATATGTGTATATAGGTACTAATAATGATATAAGTCATACATATTTGTAAAGCTAATGAAGTAAGGAATCCAACAAATTAATAAAGTTGATAGTAAAAAATTATTATCACTTATAAATATTGGTAAATAAAAGAAAGTTTTGATATTTTTGCCTATTTGGAAAAAAAAGATTTCACTGTATTTAGTATACAACTTTTTTACAAAATTGTTTATACCCAAACCAGTATAAACATCTTGTAGTATTATTCAATTACCTACGTAATAATGTATAACACCTAGGGTATATTATTGTTAGCGAATTTCCCCTAGGGAAGAAGCTATTACCGTAGGTCTCATGGTAAGACTTAAGCCCAAGACCATGATAACTTTTTGTTTTGAGGTCCCCAGATGTCCAAAACACTATTCGTTCAAATTTATATATATCTATATATGTGTCCGTGAATGCGATAACTTGAGTAAAAAACATCCGATTTCGATGAAATTTGGCTCAAATGTGTAAACTGACATTTATGACTTTAAGTTCGAAAACCAGAAAAATCGGATCATGGGAAGGGGGGTTTATGGGGGTTTTAAATTTTCCAAAAATCAGTTTTTTGCATTTTTTACTCTAAAATTTTTAAAACACTTAATTTTGGTTTTGACCATGTTATAGAGCTTAAAAAAACAAATAATATGGTATTTTGAATTATTAACCTAGGTTAAGTGGTTGCGGAAAAAATCCAAAAAAACATGCTCATAAAATCTCCCATGTTAATCTTATGGGAAAAAGGTTTTTGGCTTTTCCTCAGTTAATTTTACTTTAAACTTCACATTTTCTTTTACCAATCACTTCAGCTCCACAAAACAATCATTTTGGTGTTTAAATTGTGATTCTACGTCAAACCGTTGCAGAGATATTCAAAGTGCTAAACACAGTACGTTGTCCAATGTTATCCTTATGGAGAATAAATAAAATTTGATATCTTGATTATTTATGAATGTATATTGATGAAATTTGGTATGTGGCTTCATGTTGTACTGGTATATTGATAATTGCACAAAAAATAAATGTTTTGTTGGTTGTCCCCGTAGCAGCTAACCTGCATACTCAGCCCTAATGTTATTCTTATGGAGAATAAGTAAAGATTTATATCTCCCTTAATTATGAACATAAATTAATAAAACATGGTAAGTAGCTTCACCTGGTTCAGTTATATTGATAATTGCATAAAAACTCATTTCTTATCTTCCTCGTTGCAGCAAACCTGCGTACTCAGTCCTAATGTTATTCTTATAGGGAATAAATAAAATGTAATAAATCACTTATTTATGAATGTATTTTTGTCAAACTTGGTGAGTGGCTTTATGTACTAGTGAGAAACATATCAATGCATTGGATATTCGCTGAGTACGCAGGTTTGCTGCGACGGGGGTATTTTTATATGTGTTATGTAGCAATAACCAAATAGTCGCGGACTTGGCAATTTGTGAAAAGTAGCCTAGTATTTTTCACTGAGATCTTTGAAATTTGTATAAACATAAGCTTAAATATTGTCATATTATATATATTTATTTTTACTACAGGTATTTATAAACAATAAAATGTATATATGTACATATACAAAGGGTTGTGGCATATTATATACGAGAAAACGTGCTAACTGGTCACTGGGTCACTAGGCCTATGGAGGAGTAGCCTAAATACAACACTTTATAAACACTATTTGCCACACCTCAGTAATATTTATGCATCACATAATGCATAAAGATTACTGTTATATTCACACAAACACTTCACTAACACTACAACTCCGAAATAACACCTAATTTACTGATACGTCACAGAAATACATTACCTAACGCGTTCAAATTAATAACCAAATATAGCCTAATTATGCAAAAATCACCAAACAAAGTCACAAAATATATCGCAGCTGTTATGCGTCATGCTAGGAGCAGTGCTGCCAAAGGCAAAACTAAATTCCTCTACATTTCTTTCTCTTCAAAATGACATATCATATGAATATGAACTATATAACTTACACTGCATATAAATCTGATTTTCTTAACCGACAGCTGCTGTTGGTTTGCCATTAAAAAAAAACAGAAAACACCTGACTTCATAAAATCATATTATCTATCCAATCAATATTTCATTTTAAAAAATCAATACCAAAATAAACCACATTTGTTTAGCAGTGCATTGGTACCAACCGTAACTTCCCACGACAAAAATTACCCCGAGCTAGGTAATTTCAAAGAAGTTGTGTTTTGACATTTTAAGTTACTAGCGTCGGCTGCAAGAATCGCATTGCGCCAAAAATTCATTAGATTTCTATGCGTTGTGACATTGTTATATAGCAGCTACAGGGTTTGTTTATGTAATAAAATGATAGTTCAGAATATTAACTTTCGAATTATAAACATATTGTTCACTTTTGAGTTGATTATTAGTGGTTTATATACATTCCAAAATTTTCTGACAGCTCCTGACAGCTCCTGTCGGCTGCCACAATAGGCGACACAGCAAACCGACGTCTATCGTTGGTAGGCCACGCCTAGGGTTAAATTTGCCATAGGTACAACAGTAAGTTTGTAACAAAAACTAATCTTATTTATGAATTCTAAGCTAAATAAAGCTAGGCTATCAGAAAAGATAACTTGGAAAATAAATAACATAACATAAAGAACAGTACCATATAAATAACATAACATAAAGAACAGTACCATACCTGGTTTTCTATTTGAACTAGCCAAGGTACAAAGTTGTTATTTTAGACTAGAACAATTTAAAATAGACAACTTAATAGGCCTAATACAATCAATTTTTACTGTATTAAAAAAGCTCACTAATGATTGCTAGACTAGTTAAGCCTAAATAATATAGCTAAAATCCTAACCTCTGCTGAACTTATCCTCTTGATATTACTCAAGTGGATGGATCTATAAACAATGTTGGTTGTTTTCAGGTCAGCACACAAATTTAAGTTAAACAATCCTGAAAATGAATGACCAGAAGATATTAAACTAGGGCTTGACCTGTATTGTGTAAAAAGGTACGCACATCTTGACATAGTTATCAACCTGGGCTACTATCTCTATCCATTCATATCATAACTATACCAAGTACTAATGGTCAAAAATACATATGCCTACGATACGAGAGTGTGCATCACTCACCGAATTACACAATAATTATAATTATATTAACCTTAATAAAATCGTCAATTTGCCTCTGTTAGGAATAACAATTTTAATTTTAGTATTAAAAAAAAAACTCACATCAACAACCCCTCACTTCAGTCAGTTGAAAATAGTTAGTAATTAATTAGCCAAATTAAACGGACAGTCCAAGCCAAAACGAAAACATTGTCTTGCCATCTTGCCTTACCTTACCACTACAGCACCACAACACAGCAAATATAATATAACATATATAACAGTTTCTAACTCTGACTCGGAATTGCCAACACACTAATGCTCCTAAAAAATGTTTAATTTAAAGTATTGATTTTTTTATGTAATTTCGTTTTCAATCTACGTTCAGGCCGCTATTTGTTAAAATAAGTTTTATCTATGTATTTCTATTTTTTAAATTGTTCAGAAGCAGTAAACAAAAATGCCTATAGTCTGATTCTTAGGTCTGATGTACATGTTTTTAGTACATGGCCTTTTCCTCATCTCAACAGACATTTAACAGGCCAAACATTGACCCATAACAAGGCCGCACTCTAGTGCAGCCTTGTTGATATGTATAGAGAAAATAGACAAATGGCGCATGGCCTAGAATTTATTGGCAAACGCTAATGTTGGGAATTCTAAATCGATTAAATTATTTTAAATACCATCATCGACAGTTGACACTATATATTAATAAAAATGTTCAACAGGTAGGCTATTAATTAAAATTTAAATGTGTCGATTTTCTCAATTGACTTAGTTTTATTTAGAAGGGGCTGAAAAAGTTTGAGTCTGTGGGTTTCAGCAGACATCTTATTTACTTCCTTACTAACTGCGAAGTCATCTCGTAGATCTTTTACAGTCATAATATCCGTCTTTTTTCATTTAAAACTAGGGTCAATATAAGGTAAAAGAAATAAGGATGACATACAGGGCCGTAGACAGCTTTGACGGGCCCCGGGCAATATTACTTGTCCGACCCCACCCCGCTCCCACTTATTATCTCTCACTACCCAGTACTCTGACTGAAAGGCAACTCACAACATCCATCCCTCTTAAAACGTCAAATATGCATATTTTTTAACATATCTGAAAGTATGATCTGAATTTATACTAAACTATATATACAACAATTTCATTTTTTGTTTTTGAGGATTTTGCCTGTGTTATTTGTGGGGTGCGGGCCCCTAAGCGCGCACTTATGTAGTCATCCGGCTCTGGAGTAAGAGCAAGGAGTGTAGCGTTAGACGCGCACTTAAGCCCAAGGTCCATACATACTTATTAACGGTTTGCTCAGTCGATTTATTTAAGGGTTTCTAGTTATAACCGGAAGAGACCTCGTAAAAACAGCAGTAGGGTAACGTGATAACCAATCCAATCTGCAGTGTTGATGAAAACACGATATTTATCGTACGAGTGCCATATTGTCCTCAATTAAAATAAACATTGTTCAACCAATTACATAATTTTATCAGCTGTTATTTTATCAAACTAATTATTGTTTTGATTTATTTGCGTTATTAGATTAATGAATTATGGGTTTAAACTTTCTTTCTGAATGTCCATTGACAATTTAAAAATAGCTGTACCATTATTATCCCCTGTAAGGTTGGCAACACTTATACTATGTTCTTGATTTATGCATCAGCTGGGCGCCCTCGTGCGTAAGACATCTTTCCAGCGAACATTAGGCTACTCTTATGTAAATTGTCATACCTATGCTGAAAGCTCTACGAACCTTGACCTTGACTAGAGCCCGCGTAAGACCAATCAAAGCGTGGCATTTTGGCAGTGCGTCGGTGTTGACATAGCAATGGCGCGTGACTGGTGCTGTTCCCGCCATCCTCTATACAGCAGTACCGAGTACCATAGACTAGCTACAGTACTAGTGTACTAGTACTACTGTAGTTAGTCTATGACAGTACGGCACGTCGCACAGACAGGGCTATGGAATAATGGTTTAAGTTTCCATGGTACCTGAATTACCTCCTCTTCATCAATGACCAGCCTGGGCCGGATAGATAGTGTCAAAGTTGCATTATTCATACACCAAACTATACTTTTATTTACACTATTTACAAGGAAAAACTCAAGACAGGTTAATAACTGCGCGGTGGCGGTGGACAACCCAGAGAACCCGCTCCCTCAAAATATTCAGCAGTGGTGTAGTAGGGGTTGTTAAGTAGCAGCTACTTCATCCGACGCTTAAACAATTAAAAGCGGTGTAAAATTCAGTTAGGTGACGCGGCAGGGTGTTATACATTTTAACAGCTACAGCAGGAAAACAATTGTCCTCCACGAATATTGTGACTATGCATCTGGCCTCGGACTTCATACACGTTTAAAGTTAGTTTTGATGTAAAGAAGGCAGTTAAATATGTATTGATTGATTACGTGTAACGACCCACTCCCAAATTTACATCAGCGGCTGTAATCTAAGGATTCAGCAACATTTTTGTCATTTTATTAAATATTAGTAACACCACATTTGGGATAATTTATCTAAAGTATACTGATTAATAAATCAGTGCAATAATTATGAAGACCACCAACCATTTAAAAATCCCTTCAAACAGCCCAGAAATCGAATACAAATATTTGCATTATAAATTGAGTCCAGATTTTTCTAACTCGAGAGAGAGATTGTAGCCTCGCCCCAGGATGAGAATGCGGGCGTCAGCACTAACCTCCATCGGGCCGTGTGCTGTGATTGGCTGAGGCCCGTCGCCTCAGCCCGATGCTGAGGCATCAGAGCAGAGTTGCGCGCTGATCCCCCGAGGATGTGACACGCGTCTCGTCGTTCCTCATTAGAGTAAAACTAAATTAATACTTTTCCAAATTTAATGTAACATTATTTTGTAATTTACCGCGGGTGTACCTATTGTAAAACGATGTATTAGTTGGTTTTAGATCAGTTGTTGTGAAGTTGTAAAGTTGATTGTGCGATCTAATAAATAATAATATGTTTCCCAACCGGCATTTTTATTATTTGAACTCCCGAAATCGACTGAGTGACATACGGGAAAAATTTGGAGTGAAGCAAATAGAGGTTTGCATATGGTTCTAGCCTCATGGTTTGATTGGTAATGATCCTCAGGGCTGCTTTTGCATTCTCAGGATAAGTGAGCAACCAGACGCATGACCTCAAAGTTAGACTCCATAGGCCAAATTGGCAATGAAATAGAGCAAAATAAACTGTCAAAAGGTACCGACCAGTGATCTGAGACTTCAACTTCCTGAGTGAGGCATGATGAAGATGAAAACAGAGATGGAATCAACTACCACTACTTACTGTAGGTTTATATGTCCTGGTTTATGTATCTTACATTTTGGTTTTATATAAACTTATTTTTACTGCAATTATACTATCATTTTTTTAAATTCATTACTGTATTATTTAAACAAATCCTTAATTGTTTGTATCACATCACCGAACAATTATAAATTGAAATACATCCTTCAATTTTTAAATCTGTATTTATTAATTCAACTTTTGTTCTGAGAAATGTTTAGGCCTACACATGCATATATTCATACAGTAGAACCTCGCTACGACGACCCTCGATAAGACAAAAACCTCGATAATGAGTCTGATTTTCTAATCCCCGTCAATCTCCCATAACGCTCAATGTTATAAATACCTCTATAACACGACTCATTTTCAAATAAATACCTCGATAGCACGTCTTTTTGTAATTTCATTTTGTAACCTCTATAGCACGACACCCACCCAAAGACTTAAAACTACTGGACCGCTCGCGCCCGTGGTGAAGTGAACCAAATTTCGGTCCGGCCGCGTTCGAGGTCGCGCCGCAAATGGTGGGCCACCGCGGCAGCGCTTAGCGTGGGAGATATAGGGAAAAACACGACGCGCGCTCACTTGAATTGAATTTGCAGCCAGGGAACATTTTTTATGGTTGAATGGCCTTCTAATCCGTATTCCTGAATAGTTTCTCGAATTTTTAATACCAAAAGTAACTATATTCGACCAGGGTTAGTTGCGTAAAAAGAACAGAAAGTTGGGAGTTTTGTAAAATAATCTTCTCGATGGCTGATTCTTTCATATTTACAGTCATATAAATTTATGTACGATCCACTAGGCTTTAGGTGTTGTTCAATAATGATGTTTTGAAGTTTTTGGTACTAGAATGAATTTTTTATGAGCAGTAATATCGTTCTTTGGACAGTGAAACTTTGAATTTTAGCATATAAACTTCGACGTTCGCCAAAAGTTGTAGATTGCATGAAAGTTAATTGGCCTATATCATAAAACTTTGTTGATGGATGAATACCATACAAGACAAATACTTTTTAATAGCAAATGTATTCTTAATAAACATTAATTACCAACATGGTTACCAACGTTAAACGTTACTATTAGATCTATAACTAAATTTCGTTGATCAAATGTGATTAAATTGAATGTTGGTTTGTTAATTTACTTAGTTAATTGGGAACCGTAAAAGCAATATTAAAACGTAACCCGAATTCGACGACTAAAAAAAATTCGTATAACTATTTATTTTATAAAAAAAACTAGGCCATTTTGTAACACATCACTGAGTTGAATTTAACAGCGCGGCACGGCGCGTCTTGGATAGAGCGCGGCGAAAGGTCCAAACGAATTGTAGGCAAACCAACAACTTTACCGAAAAACGTTTGAAATAAAAGTTTTAGAGAAACTAATTATCTACAACTTTCCCGCTGGAAGTTTGCTTCTAACCTAAAAATAAAAAACTTCCTCGCTGAGTAACTTTTTCATGTCCCACTTTAATAACATGTAAGAGTTTTTAATTATTAAAAATATTAAAATACGGTAAAATAAAACAATATTTATACTTTCGGATTCCGTAGTTCACGTTCTCAAAGGATATATAAATTTCATTACAATTCAAACATGGCAGTGAAGTCCAGGAGCGTGTAAACGACAGTGCGTTCAACGCCAGTAACAGCTCTGAGCACACAGTGGCCCACCATTTCTGTTCCGTACCGTCCCACGCGGACCGTTTTTAGTTCACTTAGCAATCTCTCCAGTAGTTTTACCTCGATGCACCCACCTCAATAACACGCTTCTTTGGGTAAGTGAACCTTTATTACACGACTCTAACCTCAATAGCGCACCGTTTTGCGTTACGGAACCTTTATAGCACGACTAAACCTTTCTCACGCATAGTTCCCACGGTTAGAACGGATGTTTTGAAGTAAACAACGTCTTGGGCTCAGGTCTCAACAGGAAAACCCCTTCCCACCCCCTTCCCATTCCGGCCTTTCCTTGTCTATCACGGGTCATATCAGTATTTCACAATAGGTTAAGGTACTGTATTTTGAGCTTATTAACGCAATACTTTTGTGAACTGAGTCGGTTGATTTTTTTTCTTACTGCCGTAAGTTCTGCATAGTATTATATTGAGTAAGAAAACTTATCACAGTAGTAGGCCTACAATGAACGGTAACATGAATTTTGTAAAATGAATATTGCAGCCTAATTATAAACTTTACTAGGCCTATTATTCTTCCATCAATTTTAATACTTGTTTTAATTACTGTAATTGTAATTTTGCTACTGTAATTAGAGTAAAAAGAATTTTGTTTTACTTGTACGTGTGTTTTTTTTATGTATTCTTTGATTTATACAGTAATTTTCTACTTAAAAGACAAATTATAAGAAATGTTTCATAAAAAATTTGCTTGGTATAGCAAAAAGTCGGTGACCTCGATAACACGTCTTGTTGTGAAAACCACCTTGATAGCACGACCCTCAATTACAAGTGCACCTCGATAAGAAGACTATTTTAGAGATCCCCTTGAGAGTCGTGTTATCGAGGTTCTACTGTATTATTATAACCTTATTAAAACAACTTTTTTTAAAGATTTGAGTAAATTTTAATAAAAAATGTTAAGTTGTGTATATATTTTCAGTGTCAATCCAATTAATGCGTTGGCTACGGCGGACCCCGATCGGGGTTTTTCTCAACATGGAAACTTATGCAAATTTCATGTTTAGCACTTTCGATATCTCGGTAACCAATTGTAAATGATCAAAACCAATAGAGAAATGATCAAAACACCAAATTGTTTGTTTGTTTAAGCCAAATCCAATGGTGAACATTAAAATTAGATTTCTTAAAATATTATATGTAAAAAACTAAAAAAAAAAACAATTTTAGGGTAAACAAAATCCTAAAATACCCCTTTGGATAACGCGATCTGTCTGGTTTTCGTACTTAAAGTCATAAATGTTGTTTTACACGTTTGTTACAAATTTAATCAAAATCGTACTATTTTTACGAAAGTTATCGTGCCTACGGACACACACACACACACACACACACACACACATATATATATATATACAATATTGAACGAATGGTATTTTTGGCATCTGGGGACCTCAAAACAAAAAGTTATCATGATCCCGGGCCTAGGTCCTACCATGCTGACTACGGAAATAGGTTCTTCCCAATAGAGGAAATTCGCTAAAATTAGCATAGAATGTGACAAAGGTAACAATATAAGGTTGTAAAACATGATTTTCAAGTATTTGTTCTTTTGAACTGTTTTGTGATAGTTTAAAGAGTTGTATATGGGTCTGATCGAAGATGACAAAATTACCTTTGATAAAACGTGTCATACATTAAAAAGGTATCCTAGGATTACAAGGGAGATTACAGGTATTTAATGTTTATACACTAGTCATCCTGATTCAAAAATACCCCCGTAGCAGCAAATCTGCGTACTCAGCGAATTTCCAATGCATATATATATATATATATATATATCTTAATACCACATAAAGCCACATACCAAGTTTCATCAATATATATTCATAAATAAACGATTTATGACATTTTAACTATTCTCCATAAGA
Organism: Allygus modestus; assembly: GCA_963675035.1. Classification (NCBI taxonomy): domain Eukaryota; kingdom Metazoa; phylum Arthropoda; class Insecta; order Hemiptera; family Cicadellidae; genus Allygus; species Allygus modestus. The sequence goes on along the minus strand of OY776112.1, from coordinate 259,433,881 downwards.
ATAACATGGCGGCTGAGTATGCAGGTTTGCTGAAGCAAGGAACACAAAAAATGGGGTTTTATACAAATATCAATATAACTTATGAAGGTAAAGTCACATACCAAATTTCATTAATTTATTTTCATAATGAAGGGAGATAACACGTTACTTATTCTTCATAAGAATAACATGGGGCTGAGTACGCAGGTTTGCTGCTACGGGAACCTTTGGTAAAAATTTGTTTTTTTGAGCCAATATCAATGGTCCACAACCAGATGAAGCCGTATACCAAGTTTCGTCAGTATACGTTCATAAATAAGCGAGATATAAAATTTGTATTTTCCTCCATAAGAATAACATTGGACAACGTACTGTGTTTAGCACTTTCAATATCTCGGTAACCAATTGACGTAGAGAAATGATCAAAATACAAAATTGTGTATTTTTTTAAGATGAATCCAATGGAAGAAACTAAAATTTGACTATTTCCAAAATTATATGTAAAAAATTCGAAAAACCCATTTTTGGGGAACAAAACCCCCCAAAAATACCCCTTCGGATAGGGCGATCTGGCTGGTTTTCGAACTTAAAGTCATAAATGTTGCTTTACACGTTTATACCAAATTTCATCAAAATCGGATAATTTTTACGAGAGTTATCGTGCTCACGGACACACACACACACATATATATATATATATATATATATATATATATATATATATATATATATATACCCCCGTAGCAGCAAACCTGCATACTCAGTGAATTTCCAAATGCATCTATATTTATATTAATACCACATAAAGCCACATACCAAGTTTCATCAATATACATTCATAAATAAACGATTTATGACATTTTAATTATTCTCCATAAGAATAACATGGCGGCTGAGTATGCAGGTTTGCTGAAGCAAGGAGCACAACAAATGGGGTTTTATACAAATATCAATATAACTCATGTAGGTAAAGCCATATACCAAATTTCATTAATTTATTTTCATAATGAAGGGAGATAACACGTTACTTATTCTCCATAAGAATAACATGGGGCTGAGTACGCAGGTTTGCTGCTACGGGAGCCATTGGTAAAAAATTGTTTTTTGGAGCAAAAATCAATGGTCCACAACCAGATGAAGTCGTATACCAAGTTTCGTCAGTATACGGTATTAAATAAGCGAGATATAAAATTTTTATTTTCCTCCATAAGAATAACATTAGACAACGTACTGTGTTTAGCACTTTCAATATCTCGGTAACCAATTGACGTAGAGAAATGATCAAAACACCAAATTGTGTGTTTTTTTAAGCTGAATCCAATGGTAAAAACTAAAATTTGACTTTTTCAAAAATTATATGTAAAAAATTCGAAAAACCCATTTTTCGGGTACAAAACCCCCTTAAAATACCCTTTAGGATAAAGCGATCTGGCTGGTTTTCGAACTTAAAGTCATAAATGTTGCTTTACACGTTTGTACCAAATTTCATCAAAATCGGATAATTTTTACGAGAGTTATCGTGCTCAGGGACACACACACACACATATATATATATATATATATATATATATACAGTTTTGAACGAATGGTGTTTTTGGGGTCTGGGGACCTCAAAACGAAAAGTTATCATGGTCCCGGGCATAGGTCTTACCATGCCGACTACGGTAATAGCTTCTTCCCTATAGGGGAAATTCGCTAATATATATATATATATATATATATACAGTTTCGAACGAATGGTGTTTTTGGGGTCTGGGGACCTCAAAACAAAAAGTTATCAAGGTCCCAGGCCTAGGTCTTACCATGTCGACTACAGTAATAGCTTCTTCCCTATAGGGGAAATTCGCTAAAACAACATCAATATGAAGTCAAAACTTGTGTTTCTATGTGCAAGATGGGCATGGGCAATTATAGTATTATTTTATAAAAGAATAATTTTAAGTTGTCCTGTAATTTATTTTAGAACTGTCTTCCTATCAGACTGTGTGACTATATTGAAAGGGGTTCCATTATTCCATCAGTATGAATTCCCTAACCCCACAGATTTCCCTGCCTACCCCATGATAATTCTGCAGTCATCCTTAGGAGGCCATATGGCTTCAGGGTACGCACTACCTATTACTACGAGCCATATGGCCTCCTAAGGATGACCGCAGAATTATCATGGGTAGGCAGGGATATCTGTGGGGTTTTCGGATTCATACTGATTGAATAATGGGACACATTTCAATACATTTCAAAGGCATGTCTCCAGTAAATCCTGTGGGACAACCTAGGGATGTCCTAGGGCTTCAGAGTACAATATCCCTTTGTGGTCCGAGGGATGTCCCCATTATTTCCTGTGGTACATCCTGGAGATGTCCTAGGGCTTCAAAATACAAAATCCTTTTGTGGTCCGAGGGATATCCCCAGATAATCTTGTGGGACATCCCCAGATAATCCTGTGGGACATCCTGGGGATGTTCTATGGCTTTCATTATGATGTCCTAATTAGGTCTAAGGGATATCCCATGGTCATGTCGGAGAGGACATTTTTGTGTCCTGGGGACATCCTGAGGGTATCATGAGGATATCGTGGGATGAGATAGGGATGATCCTGAGATATCCTGCATATCCCACTGTGATGTCCTTGGGATGTCCTGGAGACAACCTTGTGCTGTGTGGGTAGATACGTTTTATTTGGATTACAAACAGATAGAATGTTCAATGTTCGGGCATGTTCGCGAGAATTGTGGGACCGCCTTTACAGTCGCCTTTAAGTTGATGACATAACCCACACAGCACACAACGTCCCCAGGATATCCCATTTGTGTCCCACATATCCCAGGATAAGCAGGATATCCCTAGGATATCCTGCTATGTCCTGGGATATTGTGGAAGTCCCAGGGATGTCCACGATCTCCCGGGATAACGTGGATATCTTGGGGACATCCCACGGACATCCTTTATATCCCAGAACAATTTTAGTATAATTAATTGCAAGTTTTATTTATAGTTTTAGTATCTAAACAAAATTGAATAATAAGCATAATGATCAGATATCAACAATAAAACATGTATAAAGGAAGTATAAATTTACAGTTTATATATCGATGAAATATGCATAGAATTCTGACAATTTATAAGAAAAGAAAATGCAAATTGCATTATTAGTTTATACCAGTACACTAGTTAAATTAACGGCCAACCCCATCTACAATAATCCCCTTTTAAAGAAAGGGAAAAAATTTGGCGCGCCGGCGCCTGCACAGTACCCCAGCAGGCCAGCAACAGGTCAACAGACGACAGACCAGACAATGGTTGTAAAGGTCAACGGTCAGTCTTAACTTGGTCGGTGGTCGGTGGGTTGTTCTCTACCTCGTTGGGTGGGTTGTACTGACTTTTAGACTAATTTCCACTTCCACAAGTTTTACATTTTGCGCGTTTGTTAATTGAGAAAAATAACATTATCGTCATTCAAGACTAACTACAACTGTTTTGTATACAACAGTACTGTTTCTTGGTAAGTAACATACTTTTTTAAAACAAATTTATAGTACGTACAGGTTAACCCTAGTTTATTTTACTTCATAAATGTAATAAAGAGTTATTCCCCTATGATGGTTTGGTTATGGAGTGTTGCCGATTGTACAGAACTAACATATTTAAATTGTTTTGAATCACACTTTATTGTAGTACTTGAATCACAATGAAACAGTACTGAATAAATTTAGTCAGTCACTTATTCTAAGAACTAGCATAACCTCAATATAACCTAAGTATACAGTCTGTTTCACGATTGGAAAACCAGGCCTTCCTTACTGTCATAAGCCCAATGTTAAAATTGACACTAGTCTTATGGACAGCCAGCCACTTGTGCAACACACTGTACAATACACAGTCCTAGAAAACAGAATGATTCTGTCATGCGTATTCTTGGGAAAGCGTAGGAATTAGACTATATCATTTGCATTGGGCTAATTAAGTTTTTAATTTTTGTCTTTTACCTGCTGATTTGTGAAGAAATTCTGTATTTAAAATCCTGACTCTAGGCCTGATGATAATGGCTTTAACCTAGGATTATATAAGTTCTCTTTATTATAAGTACTAGGCCTATTTAATATCTATACCTGGGGCCACGAGAGAATACCGTTGAGGGAGGGGCTTGTGTACGCCGTGACCTTGGACACGCCAATCGCCGTTGTGCGATGTTGTCACGTTATCCTCCCACTTCTAACTCAATGCGACTGACCTAACGCACTTGAAATTATTTAATCTCTACGCTCGAAGGCAATACCACAACTGCGGTGAAGTAGTTATTTGTATTAAAAAGTAGAGAAGAATGCGAAACTTTAAAAAAAATTGCTTATTCGTACGTGCTTTACTTCCTGAGATAGCTGTAGTTAATAAAAAGCTTCCATGGTTTTTGGATACTGTTATGTATAGTTCATAATAATTATATTTATTTTACTTTCCATTTTGCGCAAAGGTTAGACGAAAAACCGGATCCGTATATTGATCAATTGTAATCAATTTTGTAAATTTTAACTGTTATTTAACTAAGGCGACCGAGCGCAGCGAGTGCTATTTTTTCACGGGCGGAGCCGTGACAGTTATATATAAAATACACCCAGCCTTTCTCTATACATCGGTATAATAAGTATATACCACACAAAAATTGTTAAGATGCTGAATGATTGCCTGGATGTATTAAAGAGTAATACATAATAATTCATAACAGATTTAAAAGTGTATTTCATTATATAAATGTGTTGCAAATACCTAGCCTGTTAGGTTTCTACATAAACTGTAGGCGTGAAACGTTTCATACAAACAACTGTGACGTTTGCATCTTGTTTACTATAAACAAATAATGTACTAAATTTATGTATAACAGCAAAGGTATTGGTTACTGCCATCATAAATCATACTGTGTTTGACAAAATACTTCGCCAGTACTATGTCGCACAGGTCACCCACCTCATTGTGGAATATGGAAATTTATAAGTCAGGTGTTCAGACGTCACACTATTGTACCCTTCCCCCTTCATGGATGATTCGTGGAAACAAGGAAGTGTGTCACTCCAAATAGCAAGAGCTCTGAGATCAGTCAGTGTTTGGAAGCGTTTGAGTGGACCAGTGAATGTAATATTTTAGTTGTGTTAAGAGACAACCAGTGAGTGCTTGTGCGTGTTCTCGTTTTACATTTGTGGAGTACGATAACAATTATTGCTAGTTTACTAATTTTTAGTAAATTGTTTTAACATGGAAGGTGTTAGTGGTAACAGACTATCCTCCAGTACTAAAAAAGGTAAAACCCTTCACAGCGGTGAACGAAGAATGATATTTTCTGTGTACAACCTTTTTAAAAAAATGTCGTTTCCTTCTTTCCGAGAAACTTTAAATTTTAATCAAACAGCTAAACTGTGTGCTCAAGCCTGTGATGTTAGTGAGAAAACCGTACGCAACATTTGCAAAGAGGCAAAAACAAGCGAAGGATCTTCGGAGGTAATATTTTCAACTCCGGGCAAGACTAGAAAACGCAACTCCAAAATCACAGGATTAGACGACTTTGAGAAAGATGTTCTTCGACGAATAGTGTTCTCCTATTATGACCGTGGAGAATTTCCTACAGCTAAAAAAGTAACCAGAGACTTACAAGAGAAGTTGAATTACGGAGGGTCGGTAACAATTATTTAGATTAAAACAGGTCACTTACTGCGTTTAGTAAAAATATTTATGCAGCAAGAATTTTGTTAAAAATTACAGAATGATTTGATTTAATGTTTACACATTCGTATGTACCACCTCAAACAAAATTTTACATAATTTACTAATAATCGGTTCATTATTAACATTATAGGCCTATTTCTTTTTTCAAGAACGCTCCCAATTTACCAATTACAAACGTTTTTGTAAATAATGTGTTTATGGAACAGGGCGGCAAGAGTAAAATGTTTAATAAGATCACCGTCCTCCGTAGTTACACCCCTTACTAGACAGGGCTTCGTAGCCTCGAACGGCTTTTAGCAGGGTGCCAAGGACGAGTGTGAGGCTAGTGAAATTCGGCAACTGCTCGCAGCTGCTCTATTGGTCGGCTGCCAACGGCAAACTCTCATGGTCCCTAGTGTAAATACTACCTTAAGGCAATAAGGATATTTATATTTTAATAGCGGTCAAATAAATTGCCAATTGAGGGCATGGTTTGCCAGGCTATCAACTAAGATCAGCCAATAGTAGATGTGCTGCATTGCCAAAACTCCACACCAGCTAATCGGAATAAAATTCGAGTGATATTTTTCTGTGGCAACAGTGACAGCGTACAGCCATGCTATTGGCCACAGCCTAACTGTCAATTTATTTGTCCGCTATTATAGTACTGTACATTACACTAAATTTGGTTTAAGAAAAAATAAAATTCATAAACTGCTTAAGCCTAACAGTAAACAACGAATTCTAAGCTTTCATAGAATAGTTGACTTCAGGATTTCCAATCAACTTAGTTAACTGCATTATTCAGTTAGTTTTATATAACATAGTCATTTAATTTTACATTTCAGGACACTAGAATCACTTGAAATAGGCTTAAATCCTACATCAAATTATGTAAAATTAAAATGTTATATAGGGCCTCATAAATCCTACATAAGTTAATGTAAGTTAATACTTTTTTCCTTGTTAGCACCTATTATTATTATTAGTGCCTATGCTAATTTTGAAGAGAATATCGAAGAACACATTGCATTTTATCCTTTGATTAACTTAAGTGTGGTAAATCAACCCTTTATTTTAATAAACTATAATCATGATGCTAGGTGCTAAGAAAAATCAGCTTCTTTGTGTAATTTAGAATGAATGAATACAAAGCGTACGACAAGGTAAAAATATAAAATCTTTTAAAACTGAACCTAAATTGTTATATGATCTTAAACTTAAAGGGCCTTATGAGGGAAGGGGGAGGCCTACATTAAAAGTAGGCATATGACGTAAATATGTGCTTTCAGGAAATTATTAGGCCTAGTTTTCTTGCTAATCAATTTATTTTAATTAGCATGTGTGTCTGTTTAGGAGCTGGTCAGAATCAGTTTGCCGAGGCCAAAGTAAAACACATTGGATTCATGTGATTCAGACCCTACAGTGCCCGGCAGCAAAGAAGTCCGTTGGGCTGCAGCCAATAGGACGAGAGCGCGGCGTTGACAAGTGTACAGTAGCCTCGCACAGTCCCGGCACCCTGCTAAAAGCCGCTCGAGGCTACAGACACAACTAAGCTCTGTAGCAGCTCCGGTGTGGCATGAACTGTTAATACTGAGGGCGATTTAATTTATTCTCTTTAAATGATTAATGAGAATACATATAAATAATGAATTAGCATAATTTGCAAATTGCTGTACTATTAAATAATATAAATATTGTTAATATATATATATGAATGAACAATGTACAAAAATACCTTAAAAGGTTCCGATATCCTCCTGAGTGATTTATTGTAATAGTTTTGTTTTACACAAATAAAACAAACAATAAAAATTGTACACAATTTTGCGCTCACGACTATGCACCGTTTCCCTTTTTTTACCGCTTGTAGACGGTTGTTCCATGGTAATAACACAAATACTAAGAAATAAAAAACAAAAACACAACTACCATATAACACTCAATATTAACTAAAACGTAGAACTGATCTTAAAGCATTATATGACTATTGTAACACAGTTTGTACAAATGCAAATTAAATTAAAATCGACGTCCAAAACATGAACTGTCATCTGACTTATTCCCGTGACGATCGGTAGATTTCTTGGAAACCGAGTGCCGGATATAAGTACAATACCCCTTCGCCCTACTTTTATTCATTGTTCAGAGATTTATAGGGAAAGTAATTGCCTCAATGGTTTAAATTTGGATTATAACGAGAAATAGTACTTTTACATCGCTGTTTATTTGAACTTTACTTTACTAGAACTTTACTAGATTTGTAGATATTTTAGAGTTCAGACGTTTAGTACATCAAACAAAATCAAAATAACATCCAAGAACCCCATTTGCTAGCCTTACAATCAAAGAATCTAATCAAATTAGTTTTTAATATAAAAGGAAAATAGCTATCGCCCTCAACTTTTTTTTAAATGTTCGTAATTTATTGTTCTTTAACACAGTGTTACAAGATTTGTTGCAGTTTTACATGTTTTACCCGAGCGCCTTGATTTAATGTAACTAGTACAATGATTCGGCGTCAAGCGCTGTTGGAGCGGTGAAACAGCTTGGCAACCACGCGTGATGCGTATTGGTTTATTCAAGGTCACGTCGACTGCAGGCTCCGCCTCCAACGGACTTCTCTGCTGCCGGGCACTGTAAACGAATCAACTCCTTATATGAAGAGAAATCCCCAGGTAAAATTATAGAAAAAATTCTGTTTATTAAAGAAGCTAAGTTAGAATACCGGTAGGCTACTATGATTAAGTACAGTAGGCTACTTCATTTGATTATGCAAGGTCTAAGATAGCCTTGACACCTATCAAAATGATTATAATTTAGTTACTAACACAATTGCTTGAAGGTGTCATAAGTTGAAATCACTAATAGGGGCCTATATATAATAACCAATATACATAAGTTGACAGGATCAGTTAGTTAATGTTTTGTCAGGTACATGGTCAACACTGATTTTGCTACTTTTTATTTAAGTCTATTCTGTGTATGAGCCAATGTGAATCTTTAAACTGAAAAAACAATATTTTAACTAAAATACACCATTAATACATTTAAATCATGATTTTTATATTCCAATTCAGAGGTTTTAAAAATTAAAGCCAGGAACGGCACCAGTTCGTCATTCTAGTCCAATAGGTTAAGAGTTAAGTTTTTATATCTCTATTATATATGATTGTATATTAATGAAACTTTGTATGTTGCTTAGTTGTGGTCTATTGATATTTACATAACAAGTTTTTTTACTGTCCGCATAGCCGCAAACTTGCTTACTTAGCCCTAATGTTATTCTAATGAGGAGAATAAGTAAAGTTTGACAGGTATCTCCCTTAATTATAAACTTAAATTAATAAAACTTGGTATATAAATTATCTGGTTGAGTTTTACTGATAATTGCATAAAAAGACAGTTCTTATCCTCCGTGACGCAGGAAACCTGGGTAAGTTACTGAGGCCTAATGTTATCCTTATGGAGAGTAAATAAAATTTGATATCTCGATTATTTATGAATGTATATTGATGAAACTTGGTATGTGGCTTCACCTAGTACTGGTGTATTATTTTTGCACAACAAATTTGTTTTTTATCATCCCGATAGCAGCATACCTGCATACTCAGCCATAATGTTATTTTCATGGAGAATAAATAAAGTTTTATATCTCTCTTAATTACAAACATAAATTATTAAAACTTGGTATGTAGCTTCACTTGGTTGTGTTATATTGATAACTGCTTAAACACACACTTCTTATCTTTCTTGTTGCTGCAAACCTGCGTTTCGTACTCAGTCCTAATGTTTTTTTATGGAGAATAAATAAAATGCTATATTCACTTATTTATATATGTATTTTTATGAAACTTGGTAAGTTGCTTTATGTGATAGTGAGTAACATAGAGGGCTATATGCATTAGAAATTCGCTGAGTACGCAGGTTTGATATCTCTCTTAGTTATGAACCTAAATTAACATGTTTGCTACCGAACGTCACGTGTGTCTGCCGCATGGGTGTTCGTAGCGTACCAAATGTAAATTATATACTTCCAGAATAGACCAATGCAAAAATATAAAAACATACCTTCAGTCCAAATTTGTTATGCAAGTTTCAACTGTTATTATGGTTCAAAATATCAATGAACAACATCTAACTCATTTATAAACAACAATTGTACTGATTTTGTTTTTATTGCCCCTGAACTGGTAGAACTATTATAGTGGTTTTAAATTACCTTTCCGTCACCAGTTCAAAGTTTTTGTAGATTCCTACAACCTCAGGTTTTGATGCGGTTGCGTCATGTTCACGTAGTGCAGGTCAATTGTTTCAAGCTAAAACTGCATTTTGGTCTAGAAGACGTCGTCGTCAAAGTTTTTTAAAAAACACGAAAAACATGAGATACACACATTGACACATTTAAACATGTAAATAAAACTACTGGTCGTATACGCACGACTCAAAACCCACTATTTGATTCCGTCACGGTAGGCAGTGGCGGCGCTAGGACACTGAGTTCGACGGCGACGTTGACCAGATGTTGTTATCAGGTGCCTTGATAATGGACTCATCCTTGGGGGGTGGGAGTTTGCAGTTATCAAGGTAGATGGACTCGCCCGCCGAATTTAAATGTGAGCTGTATTAGAGTTGTTCGTTTAATACTGACTCGCTATCTTGTCTGAAGGCTTTGTAAATGTGGAACTCTTCTAATGTAAAAAATACTCTTTTATTGCCGATATGTAGATGATACATTGGTCCTATTTGATGGAAATTCCCGCCAACTACAGTTATTAAATAATTGCATGAACAGCTTATCTCCAAAATTAAACTTCACTCTAGAAACTGAAACCAACAATAAAATCAACTTTTTAGCCCTCACAATAGAGAAGCTCAATAATAAGTTAAAACATAGTATTTACAGGAAATCAACCAAAACTAATCAAACGATTCACGCCACCTCGTATCACCCGTTTAGCCATAAGTTAGCTGCTTATAATAGTATGGTCAATATAATACTCAATTTGCCCTTATCACCTGATGACTACTCCACAGAATTAAATACCATTAAACATATCGCTCTTTCAAATGGCTATGACACGAAAATGACTGATAGGCTTGTAAACAAACATTTTAAAAAGAGAGAAAAATTAAAGAATACAGACAACGATTCATCGCCAAAACAAAATATGTTCCCGTAGAATACGGCCATAGGTTACACTACTTACTTAAGAAGGAGCTGAAAAGGTTTAACATTATCCCAGCACTTAGGACCTCAAATAAAACTGAGCGGCTACTTAAATAAAAAATAGGACCTGACAAAAATAAATTAGAAAAAACTGGAGTATACAAACTAAAATGCAATGATTGCGATAAATACTATCTTGGTCAAACAGGGCGCTCTTTTTTAAAACGCATTAAGGAACACAAACCCAACCCAAAAATTAATCCCTAGAAGTCTAGTTATGCTCAACACTTCTTCGATGAAAAACACAGCGTTGAAATTATTGAGAACAATGTGGAAATATTAGAAATTTGTAAGAAAGGGCCCATATTAGACACATTAGAATAGTTCCACATTTATAAAGCCTTTAGACAAGATAGCGAGTCAGTATTAAACGAAAAACTCCAATACAGCTCACATTTAATTTTTAATCAAATTATTAAAAGTGAAATTTGGCGGGCGAGTCCATCTACCTTGATAACTGCAAACTCCCACCCCCCAAGGATGAGTCCATTATCAAGGCACCTGATAACAACATCTGGTCAAATAGCGGGTTTTGAGTCGTGCGTATACGACCAGTAGTTTTATTTACATGTTTAAATGTGTCAATGTGTTGTCTCATGTTTTTCGTGTTTTTTAAAAACTTTGACGACGACGTCTTCTAGACTGAAATGCAGTTTTAGCTTGAAACAATTGACCTGCACTATGTGAACATGACGCAACCGCGTCGAAACCTGAGGTTGTAGGAAACTACAAAAACTTTGAACTGGTAACGGAAAGGAAATTTAAAATCACTATAACAGTTGTACATTTTTATGGATTTTTATTATGCGTCACATGTATGTGACGTCGGTCTATAGCATTGTTTTACTGATGAAAATATATATGAATTGTACTGCTGACCGATTGTCACTCATGTGTGACTCAAAAATAAAATATATTTATCAAATTGTATTGGTAAGAAAATAAAGAACACTGTTCAGCTAAACAACGTAGGTTTATTCAAAACTAAATAAAGTCCCCTCACTAAAATCATCGTCTATCACACGGTCAGTTTCACTTAAAGTCATGACATCTCTCCTCTTCCTTACTTTTCACGTTTTGCCTTCTTCATTTATCACCCAACAGCACAGAAACAGCAGTTTATTATAACATAAACAAACGAATAATACGAGGGTTAGAATCACGTGAATCTCAACCATGGTTCAGCGTAATGTAAACAACAGGTTGGCTAACACACCCCTAGAGTCAAAACGAAATATCCACGCTCGGACCAAGCGACCCTTATGTGTGACAGGCATTCCTATAGCCCGATATGCAGTTAAAAATACGATCAAATACACTGACAGGCTGCCAACGCGTATTTAGTAACAATAATAGGCTCGAGTCACAAATACGTGACGTCGGGCTGTGGTTAGCGCTCCATGCGTCACAGATATGTGACATGTGAAATCCCAGATAAAGGATGCTATAGATACAGTTCTCTGGTTTTGAGCAACATGTCCACGAGTCTTGCGAAAACCGGTCTTTATAGCGAAAACCGGAGCGTCACAAACACGTGACGTCGGTCTATTGAAAGTAAATTTGGAGTCGGTAGCGAACGTGTTAATAAAACGAAGTGACTACGTACACGTCCAATGTAAAGGCAAATTCACATCGCTACCGGTTAGGTTAGTTTTAGTTAGTTTTACGTTACGTTAGGTTAGGTAACGTTAGGTTAGGTTAGGAGGTTTTCTGGCTCTCAATCTGTTTTAAAAATCACAGGAAAAGTAACGTACGGTGCATAATTTGGAACGGACGTGAACAGTAGCTGCTCACGTCGGACGTGTACGTAGCCTCTGCCTTAATAAAACTTGGTATGTAGATAGACTTGTAATTTGTAACTTGGTATCTGGTTGAGTTATATTGATTATCACAAAAAACCATATTTCTTATCTTCCTTGTGTCAGCAAACCTGCGTACTCAGCCATAATGTTATTCTTATGGAGAATAAGTAAAATGCTATATATCACTTATTTATGAATACGTTCATGGGAAACTTGGTAGGAGGCTCTATGTAGTAGTGAGACTTATATATGTGCATTGGAAATTCGCTGAGTACGCAGGTTTGCTGCGACGGGGGTATTTTTGGATAAAATGTTACCCAAGGTTATATGGAGTATTAGCTTAATTTTTTTATTTTCAGGAAACGAGGCCATGATGAAGATGAAAACAGAGAAGGAATTTAATCAACAACCACTACTTGCTGTGTGTTTACATCCCCTGGTTTATATAACTTACATTTTGGTTTTATATAAACTTATTTTACTGCAATTATACTGCCATTTTGTTTGAATTCATAACTGTATTATTTAAAAAAATCCTTAATTGTTTGTATCACATCACCGAACAATTATAATTTGGAATCCATTCTTCAATTTTTAAAATCTGGATTTGATTCAAGTTTTGTTCTGAGAAATGTTTAGGCCTACATATGCATATATTCATTTTATTTATAAACTTGTTAAAACAACTAATTTATTTTAAAGATTTTGGGTAAATTTTAATAGAAAATTATAAGTTGTGTATATATTTCCAGGGTCAATCCATTTAAGTACCTATAATCAGGACATTTGTGACACTTTACAATTGAATCATGTGCTAGTAATGATAAAAATTACCATAAAATGTGACAAAGTTAACAATATAAAGTTGTAAAACATGATTTTCAAGTATGTGTCAATGAATACAGTCTTATAAGAAGAACACGTCTTATGGGCCAGAGTCTGTCAGTATTTGAAATTTGCCGTGCTAGTTTTGCGCTTGGCCACGAGGCAGTGCACGCTGTCTACCCAGTCACTCCTCCCCCAGACCGCTGCTACAGCCAACTCCGCCCTACTACAAGAGCGAAGGGACCTAGGCCATGGCAACACCTCGTGTTTTCGGTACCGGTCTGCAGTGCTAGAGGCGCTTCACAGCGGCGTGGCGCAAAACTACAGATTTCCAGCGCGCCAACATCAAATAAGCGACAGAATTTTTAACACGGGACGTGTTCTTATAAGACTCTGTATTCATTGTATTTGTTCTTTTGAACTGTGATGACACAATTTAAAGTTTTGTGGGTCTGAAGATGACAAAATTTCCTTTGACAAAAAGTGTCATCCATTAAAAAGATATCCTAGAAACACAAGGTAGATTACTGGTATTTAACGTTTATACACTAGTCAACCTGATTAAAAAACAACATCAATATGAAGTCAAAACTTGTGTTTCTATGTGCAAGCTGGGCATGGGCAATTATAGTATTATTTATAAAAGGATAATTTAAAGTTGTCTGGTAATTTATTTTAGAACTCCAACTGTCTTCCTATCAGATTGTCTGACCATATTGAAAGGTACCCCATTATTCTATCAGTATGAATCCCCTAATCTCACAGATATCCCTGCCTACCCCATGATAATTCTGTGGTCATCCTTAGGAAGCTATATGGCTTTAGGATACACACTACCTATTACTAGGAGCCATAGGGCCTCCTAAGGATGACCGCAGAATTATCATGGGGTAGGCAGGGATATCTATGTGGGGTTAGGGGATTCATACTGATAGAATAATGGGACACCTTTCAATGCATGTCAAAGGCATGTCTCCAGTAAATCCTGTGGGACATCCTGGGGATGTCCTAGGGCTTCAGAGTACAATATCCCTTTGAGGTCCGAGGGATGTCCCCAGTACATCCTGTGGTACATCCTGGGGATGTCCTAGGGCTTCAAAATACAATATCCTTTTGAGGTCCGAGGGACATCCCCAGATAATCCTGTGGGACATCCTGAGGATGTCCTAGGGCTTCAAAATACATATCCTTTTATGGTCCGAGGGATATCCCATGGTCATCCTGAAGGATGTCCCCAGGATGTCGTGGGGAGAGGACATTTTTGTGTCCTGAGGGTATCTTGAGGATATCATGGGATGAGATAGGGATGATCCTGCATATCCCACTGTGATGTCCTGGGGAGAATCTTGTGCTGTTTGGGAATAAATGTTCTTGATTCTTGATCAAAATTCACTGGGTGGACGATGTCAAAATTAAAAGTCGCCGACCGGTTGTCTATTGTAATGTTTACGTTTTTAGTTAACATTGACATCGGATTTGATAACGACCCTAAACCTAGAAACAAGACTATTTTCATGTTACCTAAATCATTACATAGCTTCAAGATGACTGTTTACTTTTTATTTAAACAAATATGCAAGGTTTCAAAGTTAAGTTTAACACCAGGTTTTGGCTCATAACTTTACTTTAAAACAATGATAATGGTTTTGAAAAATCACTAAATTAACATTGATTTAATGGGTAATACAATGACTTATACCACCAAAACGTCAAAAACTCCTACAATGCATCAGTAAAACATATTGGCCAACATATAACGACCGAAAAAACACAGCGGCACGCTTTTCTGACACTGCATGAGTGGTGACTCCAGATATAACATAGAGCTCAGTGGTCAATAGCTATTTACATCCCCTTTCTTATAAATTTGCACGGTTCGAAATAACTTGAGGCAATCTGGAAAATGCCTGCCCTAAAGCAACCATTAATAACCTCCGAGAGAAGTTGAGCATTTACTTCAATAATGATATGCTCGAGAACCCATGGGGAGAAGCCGTATATATCGGGACTTCTTGAGTTTGAAAAGGCCATTTGTTATTTTCACAATTTCCTCAGGTGTTAAGGGTCTCCACTCACTGACAGCAACAGGGCACAGCACAGTCACCCCATCCGCAGCTTTGGTTTTTGGCCTATCAGGTGTCCTTTGAATATCACTGACTATATCCTAAACTGAATTTACAAAATAAGAGTTAAACTCATCCGGGCTGGACAAGCTATTTACAGTTACTATTTTCTTCCTTGATTCATTCACAATGTTCCAAGCAGCCTTGCACCTATTAGTAGAGCTTTCAATCAATTCTACAGTAGCCAATTCTTTTACGGCATCCACCTCTCGCTTATAGTTACGCTTTACCTTCAGGTACAAGGTATATATCCTATCTTTCCGCGACACCGACTTTTCTGCCTTATACCTATCAAATATCATTAGGACCAATGACCTATATTACTATAAGTTCAGGTGTGTACCAAGAGTTGGTTCGAAATTTACCTTTTTTGGTTTCGATTTTATTTTTGATCTAGGTTTAGCAATTTGTGGAAAGCAAGTATTAACCAATAATGGGAAAAGAAACGGGAATGAAATTATATATATATATATATATATATATATATATATATATATATATATATATATATATATATATATATATATATATAGTAAATATATATAACTAGGCCTAGTGCTCAAGGTTCAGTTCCTTGAATAAGCCTAGGGTTGCTTTTGTTGAGTTAAACAGGCCACTTATCTTTTCAGCATACTTATTTGGTTATATTTCATAGGAACAGTATTCATTCTGGGTCTAGGTCTTATATATATATATATATATATATATATAATATATACTTATATATATATACTCAATGGCCTCAATCTCTTGATTACTTTAATTATTTGTTAATGCTCTTACTCTATGACCATTTTGTATGATTTTTTTTCTTTTTGGCGTGGTGAGTGGTGAGGTTAAGGTTTTGAGGTTGTGGCTTGCCTTGTTTAAATTTCCACCGGCCTACTGTTTTTATTTGAAACCTTGAAAACTCCGTTTCCCGTTAATTAATTTTTTATTGTGGTAGTGTTCTCTTCTTAGTTTCATCATGAGTGAACGTAAAGCTGTCATCAAAAATGCAGATATGTCTGAAGAAATGCAACAGGACGCGGTGGATTGTGCGACTCAGGCTCTGGAGAAGTTCAATATTGAAAAAGACATAGCAGCTCACATTAAAAAGGAATTTGATAAAAAGTACAACGCCACATGGCATTGTATTGTTGGGAGGAATTTTGGAAGCTACGTAACTCACGAGACTCGGCACTTCATATATTTCTATCTTGGCCAAGTTGCAATACTTCTATTCAAGAGTGGATAGACTCAAAGCTTCTACCAAGATGGGACGATAAACAAGTATTCATCCAGTGATCGGTTAATATTTAAGATTTTTATTTTAAAGACTGAAGACCAGTGATGTTAATTATTTTTTAGGCATGGCTAGCTTCAGTTTAGCCTTTACTAGAAAAGAGTGTCCAAAACCTTAACTAGGCCTAGGCCTAGTACTCGAGGTTCAGTTCCTTCAATAGGCCTAGGGTAGGCCTTTGTTGAATTAAACAGGCCTCTTATCTTTTCAGCATACCTCTTTGTTTATATTTAATTGGAACAGTATTTACGCTGGGTCTAGGTCTTACTTTTATGGCCATGCTGTTGTGCCAGCCTGCATTGTTTTATAACGAGTTGATTAAAATATAGACTGCTCTAGTCAAGAGATATAAGACTAGACCTAGTAAAAAATTCTTATGTTTTGTTTCAGTTCTTTATGTGAGGTTTTTGTATTAAACTACTTTTGTTAGCCTTTGTATCCAGTTTGTTTTCCAAAAATACCCCTTCAGTTATTTAGTCTGCAATTTGTTTTGTCAGTTTTAGAATTATGTGGTTGTGACTATGAAGCGTTAAAGTACTCTTTACATGTAGGCTTATGGATACAGGTTGATAAGCGGCCACCAACTAATCGGATGCAATATATCGATCTTAAACATTACATATATTGAATCGGAACATTCGATGTTTTGAATCATATTTTAATAGTATATTTATCGAAAATTATTCATTCATTATTTGTATTAATGTTGTAATCTAAAATCAACAAATTGAATTGGTATCGTCAATAATAATATGTGATGCCTGTTACAAATATATTTTAATGAAACATTAAACAATTAACAAATGAAAACTGTAATAAAAAACACAATAAATAATTAAGAGACGTATTACTAAGCTAAAACTTAAGTTATCTTTGTCAGGGTAAACTTTTTGGGCTGCTTTCATGAATTGAATTAACGGAACCATGGCAAAGATAACTAAGTTTTAGCTTGGTTAAACGTTTCTTTATTATTTGTTGTATTTTTAATACCTATATCCCGCTTAAATTGATTAAACTTAGTAGGCTATTTGTCTTTGGTTGTCTATTGTTGTGATTAAAATAAACATTTCTTGTTCCCGTTGCAGCAAACCTGTATAGGTAGGGTGGCCATACGTCCCGGTTTAGACCACTTTTGAGGGTGTCCCGTCGGTTTCCGAAAATTCCCTACAATGTCCCGGTTTCGTGCAAAAATTAAAATATATATATTTTTACTAACAAAGATAATAATTTACCAATAGTTTCATCGCAATTTACAAAAGCTTGAAAAAAACTGTGGTACAGTTTTAAAAAGTGCACGAAAATTCAGGTTATAGGTAATAGGTTTTATGAATAATAAATATAAAAGATTTCTGTTCTTCAGCTAAGCCATTGTTTGTTAGTTTAAGTAGGTATTAAGGAACAAGAAGTTTTATGATTTAGGCTTATATTGTTTTAACCGTGTGAGTAATAAATATGAAGATCTTAGATTTGATTTTACAACCCCATTTCCATGGAGTACCGGTAAAGGTTTTTGGACTTCACTGGGGGACCCCCCTCCCCTCCCCCCAGGGTACTATGATGTCCCGGTCTAGGCCAAAACATTTATGGCCACCCTATGCATAGGGCCTCCTCCACCCTACAGAAATGTTATCCTTAGAGAGAATTTGTGGGATTTTATATTGTGTTTCTTTATGACATAGGTACATTGATAAAACTAAATATGTACCTTGATAAAACTAAGGGCAGTGGTACGTTGATATTTACTCTACCGGTACTGAATAAGTATTTGTTTAATCCACTTGCAGCAAACCTGCCTATTCAGTCAAATTTCATTCTAAAGAATGTTTTACCTTACCGGTACTTACTTATGAATCTCTTGATTGATATAGCCTACCTTGATAAGTAATTTACTTAATGTGGTAGTGAGGTAAATTACAAATTTCAAATTCAAGGCATCAAAGCTGAGAAATATAAGTTTTATGTTTTAACTACTGGTACTTTTGAAATATCAACAAATGCAAGCATTATATTTTAAATAGGCTAATGTATTTTTTAGAAATTAATATAACACTTTTTTCTTGAACACAATCTTATAAGTACGGTACTCGCTTTATTAACATTACTGTTACAACTACGGAGAAAATACTGAAGAGCAGGATAGATATTAAATGAGCAAAACCGATTCGGGTTGATTCAGTATAAAACGGTATACAAGTGTTCAGGAAGGTGAATGAATAGTTAAGATTCATCATAAAAAAACTAGCCTATATACAAAATGTAGCATTTTGAAAATCAATATTATTTGAATCCAAACGTTTCTAAAATCTAACGCTCACACAAACACACATCAGAAGGTGCACCTCATGTTAAGATAAATTGTGTATGATTCATTATGCAAAGATTTTAGAGTCCAAATCAACAGAACTAATATGATTTGGTTAACTAAAGAGTATCATATGTATTGCTTGTAAAAGTAAAAATTAGCTCTGTGCGATATGTTGAGGATAAATGCAATATTTTACATGTTACAAATGTTAGCCACTGATTACTAATAGCCCAGGCAAAGAAGGTAAAAAACGTGCAAATGTCGGAAGAAATTAGTAACAGGCTGAAACATACACCAGTCGATAGTACCCACCTAGAGGTACAAAACCCCAAAAGTCCCCTAAATTCCCCCCCCCCCCGGTGCTTATCTCGTAGCCCCCCTTCCTGCAAGCATTTACAAAAATGCTCATATCTCCGTTAATATTTATCGTAGCTTCATATTTCTTTTTTTGTTCGATTGGCTACATAACGATTCCCAAATAAGGTCCGGTCACTAAATTAGCTCAGACCAACGGTTCAGTAGATATTTGCATTATAATAATAAGTATTCAAAAATTTTTAAATACTATTTAACATTATTCTTCTCTACAACATAAATACACAGTTTTTCCATAAAATACTTGAAACAAAAGTTGTAGGCCCTAGTAAATTATATTCCGCGTAAAATGATATATATATTTTGTTGTAGTTTCAGCAATGAAAATGTAACTTAAGAGACCCAAACACAGCGCGGCCCTCAGCGGCAGCGGAATTTTGGCAATTGCGCCATGCCACATTCACCACCGACGTTTTAATGCTGAATATCACAGGAAATAATCAAGTAGCCTGTTTAGATATTGTAAAAATACTATGTAATTCAAGATATTATTTAACAATTTCTTATGCAGAGCATGGGTTATGGTTGATAGATGATTTGTACATAAAAACATTTTTCCAGTAACTAACGGTTGTATATTGTATGGTGTTTGAATAATACAGTTCAGTGTAGTTATAAGGGAAATAAACAATTACATTTTAGAAAGAAAAATTCTTAAGGTTCATTTAACAACAAGTTTTTATTAAAATTGTGTGCAACACTGAAATGCAATGTGCGCTCCTTGATGCTCGATATGCAGCAGCTACCGTACCAGCACAGTGCCGGCACTGGCTGCATCGTTAGGTAGAAAATATTTCACTTCTAGTTACCGGTACCAAATTTTGCGCGTTGTTTCATCATCAGACTAGCTTTTATAGAAACACTCTCTCAGAGCTCCCTAACACCCTGAGATGACGTCACCAAAATGGCAGACTAGAAACATTACAGTGTATGCTTTAAACGTTAGTAACTCTTATACCTGTTGCTTGATTTAGACTTTTAAGGAATTATTTTAAAGAAAACCAATCTAACTACAATAAATTATATTTGTTGGAATTTTTATATTTATAATTTTGAATATGACCCATTTTGTACAGATACATATATTTTGGATTCGAGGCCGTATACACTGTCACCTATGGAACTAACTCTTCTATTTCAAATAAATTCGGTATCAACATTTAAGACAGTATTTAATGTCACAATTTCTAAAATGTACCCATTTTGTACATATACATATTTCTGGATTCGAGGCCGTTTACAATGTCATTTATGAACTAACCCTTCGATTATGAATAAATTAGGTATCAACATTTAATACAATATTTAACCCTTTCAGTGCTAAGCTTCTGAAAGGAATAGTTGAATCTGTGATGTTTTGTTAATTTTTAAAATGTCGAACGCCTGAACAGTCAAAATTAATAAAAACTTGTTTCCGCTGGACACACACACAGTAAAGGATAAGTAAAAAGTAGCAAAACACCTGATCAGATGTGAAACTCACAAAGAATCCACCCATCCCGTCAGCTTGGACCCGAGCCGCCCTCCATTTGCTTAAGGTCCGCTCTCCCCTTCAACTCTGGTACAGACAGGTGAACTCTCCATGAGTTGCACATAAAAACCACTGACTGTGACGGGATTCAAACCCTCGATCCAAGTGTTACCCCCGGCCGGGAAGGTAACGCCTTAGACCGCACAGCCACTGATCAGACTAGCAGCTGTAGTGGACCAGGCGGTATTAGAGCCTAGGCACTGGACGAGGTAGTTCAGTTTGTGTATACCAGATTTCACTACATGTCAGACTCAGACTGCAGACTGAGCGCATAACGGTACAATCGCTTATGAAGCCGTAACAGTATTTATTGATAACAGATTCAAAAGCCGATATATCGGTCCATAGCACTGAAAGGATTAATGGCACAATTGTGAAAACCATAAATATTGTATCACAGGAAAGGGTTTTTTTATAATTTTATTTAAAATACATTTTTTTAAACCCACAGTTTTGGCTTAGACACTTTGTAGAGCATAACAAACTAAGTAATTTATTATGTTGAATTTATAACCTAGGTTGAGTGGTTGCGGAATAAATCTCTAATAACCCCGTAGCAGCAAACCTGCGTACTCAGCGAATTTCCAATGCATAAATATATATCGTAAAGCCACATACTAAGTTTCATCAATATAAATTTATCAATAATAAATTTATGACATTTTAATTACGGTACTCTCTATAAGAATAATATGGCAGCTGAGTATGCAGGTTTGCTGAAATAAGGATCACAAACAATGGGTTTTAATAAAAATACCAATATAACTCAACTAGGTAAAGCCACATTCCAAGTTTTATTACCAAAATCTATGTACACATCTCTTAAGTTACTATTATGAGGTATGAACTAATTTGATATACAGTAGAGCGTCAAAAATCCGAACCAATTGGGACCGTAGGTGGTTCAGATTACCGATTTGTTCGGATTTTCAAACATAACCTAGAAATGCCTCTTAGACACATAATTAGGCCTACACTATTAAATATGCAGTTCTAGGCTATAGTAAATGAAACAAAAACAATAGTTTTTTTGTACTTACGTATATTATGTACATTACTGTAGTTGGTTAAAAATAGACACGCCCAAGGTCATTTACCTGGCTCGGCGCGCTCACTCATTCCCCCGCCGGGCGCCGGCAGTTTGGCGCGAAATTTTAAAACATATGTCGTTTCCGTGCTAATTCAATACAGTACAGTATTAATAACATCCTCAGGAGAGGTTCGGATTTTTGACGTTCGGATTTTCGACGCTCTACTGTATATCTTATTTATGAATATGTTTTAATAACCCTTGTCAAGATTATTCTTGTGGTAGTGAGGTATATGTATAAGTATTGAACATTCTGTGAGTACACAGGTTTGGTGCGATAGGGTTGTAAATAAAATCTATATATAAACCAGCATGAAATGGAATTTTAATCTTCTTCATAAGGATAACATTAGGGATTTGTACTGTATCCATGCTTAAAAACCAAATATTGCTCGATTTAGAGCAACGGGTACACTTCTTAACACTTATTGTGAACAATCTAAACACCTATTCCCCGTAATATTATTAAGGAGAATTTTTAACAGTTTTTTATTTTCAACATAACCACTCAACTTAGGTTATAAAATATGAAATCATTTAGTTTGTTATGCTCTACAAAATAGTATATATAATAACAACCTAAATAACACAACAACCAAATCAAGATAAAAAACCAAATAAATCACCACCGGAATCTCTCAAGGATCCACTATTTTTCTTATCATACATCAACGCCTTACAGAAAATAATACATGTATTATTTCCGCTGACTACACAATTGTCACCATATCCAAATCACCAAGCAAAAATCAAATAGAACCCCTTCAGATAGCCAGTAACATCTGCCAAGACATGAACCTGACCATCAACAAATCCAAAACAATCAATATTATTTTTTCCACCAACCACATCTACAGAAGGCACTCCGATCACCTCTCAACAACAATGGTACCATTTTAAAATCAAGAACTTCAACATTTCTTTGTGTAACATTGGATGAAAATTTAATTGGCTACCACACCTCAAATTTTCACAAAAGGTCATCAACTGCTCTGTTTGCATTGAGGAGAATTAGAGAAATCATTGACCTAACTAATGCAAAAGTGGTTTACCTTGCAGTCTTTACATCTCACTTTGAGATTTTAAACTATATCCTTGGGAGGAGCCAGCGATATCCATTTGCGGAAAATCTTACCCATAAAAAAGGCCATTTGAATAATCGACAGATCTCACTTCCAATAACACTGCAAGCCGATAATCATTAAACACAGTATCCTGACTTAAAGATCCATCCTTAATACCATAACCATAAAAAAATTAAACCCACTTCCATCCGGAAAAACATTCATACAAATACAATGGAACATGGACTAATTTAAATCTGCATCAACATAGACTCAACACAACCAGGAAAGCACCCTCTTATATGGGGGATAAAACTAATTAAACCCACTTCCATCCGGAAAAACATTCATACAAATACATTATTAGAACAGGGACTAATTTAAATCTGCATCAACATAGACTCAACACAACCAGCAAAGTACCCTCTTATATGGGGGATAAAACTATTTAACTTCCTCCCAGGTAATATCAAATCCATCAACAACAACAACAAAATCACAAACTAACAAAAACATGTCTATAAAATAAGCCATATCATAGTTTAAATGATTTTTTAAGATCACAACTGTGTAACTAATATGCTCTAAAACAATGCTCACTACGACACTGAAACACATATACACAACACTCAACAAAATCATAGAACCCAGAATTGAAGACTCCAGTCTTGACGATTGTGAAGAGCAGGACCGATGTAGATGTAAAATGTACGCTAAGCCAAAACTGTTGGTTTTAAAAACATGTATAAAATAATATAAAAAGGTTATTTTAAATCTAATTAAAATACCATAAACCCCCATTTCCACTGATTAAATATTTCTGGTTTTCGAAATTGTGACATTAAATACTGTCTTAAATGTTGATACCGAATTTATTTGAAATCGAAGGGTTGGTTCCATAGGTGACAGTGTATACGGCCTCGAATCCAAAATATATGTATCTGTACACAATGGGTCATATTCAAAATTATAAATATAAAAATTTCAACAAATATAATTTATTGCAGTTAGGTTGGTTTTCTTAAAAATAATTCCTTAAAAGTCTAAATCAAGCAACAGGTAGGGGAGTTACTAACGTTTAAAGCATACACTGTATTGTTTCTAGTCCGCCATCTTGATGACGTCATCACAGGGTGTTTGGGAGCTCTGAGAAAGTGTTTCTATAAAAGCTAGTCTGATGATGAAACAACATGCAAAATTTTGAACCGGTAACTAGCGGTAAGAAGTGAAATATGTTCGACTAATGATGCAGCCTGCGCTGGTACGGTAGCTGCTGCATATCGAGCGTCAAGGTGCGCGCATTGCATTTCAGTGTTGCCCGCACTTTTATTAAAAACCTTTGGAATTTTTAGTGAATTTCCCCTATAGGGAAGAAGCTATTACCGTAGGTCTCATGGTAAGACTTAAGCCCGAGACCATGACAACTTTTTGTTTTGAGGTCCCCAGATGCCAAAAACACTATTCGTTCAAATTTATATATATATATATATATATATATACATGTGTCCGTTACCGCGATAACTTGAGTAAAAAACTTCCGATTTCGATTAAATTTGGCTCAAATGTGTAAAGTGACATTCATGACTTTAAGTTCGAAAACCAGAAATATCAGACCACGGGAAGGGGGGTTTATGGGGGTTTTAAATTTTCCAAAATCAGTTTTTTGCATTTTTCACCCTAAAATTTTTAAAAAAACTTAATTTTGGTTTTGACCATGTTATTGAGCTTAAAAAAACAAATAATTTAGTACTTTGAATTATTAACCTAGGTTAAGTGGTTGCGGAGAAAATCCAAAAAAACCTGCTCATAAAATCTCCCATGTTAATCTTATGGGAAAATGGTTTTTGGCTTTTCCTCAGTTCATTTCTATGTAAACTTCACATTTGCTTTTACCAATCAGTTTAGCTCTAGAAAACAATCATTTTGGTGTTTAAATTGTGATTCTACGTCCAACCGTTGCCGTGATATTCAAAGTGCTAAACACACTTTGTTGTCCAATGTTATCCTTATGGAGAATATTTAAAATTTGATATCTCGATTATTTATGAACGTATATTGATGAAACTTGGTAGGTGGCTTCACCTAGTACTGGTATATTGATATTTCCACAACAATTTATTTTTTGTTGATTATCCTCTTAGCAGCAAACCTGCATTCTCATCCCTAATGTTATTCTTATGGAGAATACGGAAAGCTTTGTATCTCCCTTAATTATGAACATAAATCATTAAAACTTGGTATATAGCTTCACCTGGTTGAGTTATATTGATAATTGCAAAAAACCCGCATTTTTATCTTCCTCGTTGCAGCAAACCTGCGTTCTCAGCCCTAATGTTATTCTTATAGAGAATAAATAAAATGCTATATATCACTTATTTATTTAAGTATTTTTATGAAACTTGGTAAGTGGCTTTATGTGGTAGTAAGAAATATATTCATTCATAGGAAATTCGCTGAGGACGCAGGTTTGCTGCGACGGGGGTATTCTTTCTAATTGTTTATTTACCTCACAACTACACTGAACAATATTATTCAAACACTATACAATATACAACGGTTTGTTACTATTTAATTGATGGGCCCTTCAACGAACTTCCTGTTGTAATAATGTGTTTCATAATGTAGAATTTTTTCCTCTTCCCAATTAAATTTGCAATATTTTTTCTAGGCGTTTTGTCAATTTAGAATTTTTTTTAAGTGTGTCTACTTTCTAATGATGTTGCCACTTATTACTACATTGTAGCAATTGATGAATTAAATACCCCCGTCGCAGCAAACCTGCGTACTCAGCGAATTTCCAATGAATATATATGTCTTAATATTACATTAAGCCTCTTACCAGAATTCATAAGAAATATATTCATAAATAAGCGATATTTAAAATATTCATTATTCTCTATAAGAATAACATTAGGGATGAGTACGCAGGTTTGCTGCAAAAAGGAACAAAAAATAATGGATTTTTATACAAATATCAATAGAACTCATCTAAGTCAACCAAGTCACATCTTGGTCACATACCAAGTTTCATCCATATACATTCATAAATAAGCGATATATAACATTTTTATTATTCTCCATAAGAATAACATGGGTACCGAGTACCTAGGTTTGCTGCTTCGGGAACCATAGGCGAAAAATTGGTTTTTTGTTCAAACATCAACAAACCACAACCAGATGAAGCGATATACCAAGTTTCGTCAGTTTATGTTCTAATTAAACGAGATATAAAATTTGTCTTTTTCTCCATAAGAATAACATTGGACAACGTACTGTGTTTAGCACTTGTAATATCTCAGTAACCAATTGACGTTGAGCAATGATCAAAATACCAAATTGTTTGTTTTTTTAAGCTGAATTCAATGGTATAAATTAAAATTTGATTTAAATCAAAATTACATGTGAAAACCCCAAAAAAACCATTTTTGGGGTACAAAATCCTCCAAAAACCCCTCTTAGGATGGTGTGATTTGTCTGGTTTGCGAACTCGTTCAAATAAATGGTACTTTACATGTTTGTACCAAATTTTATTAAGATCGGACTTTTTTTACGAGAGTTATCGTGCTTATGGACACACACACACACATATATATATATATATACATAAGTAAAAATTTGAACGAATGGTGTTTTTGACATCTGGGAACCTCAAAACGAAAAGTTATCATGGGCTCGGGCTTAAGTCTTACCATGAGACCTACGGTAATAGCTTCTTCCCCATAGGGGAAATTCACTAATAATCCCAACCAAGTAAAATACTAACCATTGTGGCATGGAATTTTGATGAACCAATAATGATGCAATATTGTCGCAAAACTTACTCATCGTAGTAAAGATTCTCAATACGGTACTAATCATTGGTTTTAAATTACCAATTAGTGGCAGATCCAGGAATGGTGAAAAATTGTTTGACTATTTAATTTTCTCAATAAATATATAACATCTACAATTAATACTATTTTCATTGCAAAAAAGTAACGATTTTTAAAACATAAAGCTCATGAATGGAATCAATGTAGTTTGCAGGCGATATTTTGTATCTTTTTGCCTTTTACGACCGATATTACATTGTCAGGGGCCTTCAGAAATCAGTTGTTTTCATATCTACTTAAATAAAAATCAGATCCATACACTTAACAATAACTTACTTTGGATCAAAATTGAATGATCAACTTTCTTTAGACATTCAATCAGAAATTTCCTACAGCAAATTTACAACAAAATTAAGCTTTCTCATCAACAAAGCTAAGTATTCTCTTTGGGGAGTGAATTATGTTGTTAGAATAAATTTAGACGCCGTTTCTCGTCTATGAACTGATATAACTAATAAAAAGACTTTGGTTTAATTTTATGGTCGCTCTTTACAACCAAAATTACGTGAGCCAGTCATGATTTAGAGCTGATGTTACACAGCCTGGTCGCCATCATTCGTCATCATTTACAGCATATATTTCGTATCTGCTTGTCAGCTACGGCCGATATTACACAATCCAGTCATGGTTTATATCCAATATAACATGTCTGCCTGTCATCTTCACCTACGGCGTTAACTCTAGCATGAACGATACTAGGCCCTATTATATTAATTTATTTATATGTTTATAACTTGAGTTTATAAAAATTAAGATTTTCTGTTGTAAATATTTGAATTTTTGGGCATGAAATGTTACTATTTTGTAGTGCTTGTAGAAACATATTGTGAGATGACCTATTTCCTGTATTAGGACAAACGATTCAATAAACTATCTATCTATCACTACGTGATGCAAGCAGAAGCAATGGGACCGGAACCAGGATTTGCTCAACAGTTCACTACTTAAACAACAAGTCTAAATTCACCTTGTTTTACTGGGGAGAGGGGCAATAAAACTCTACTCATACCCCCTGAATCCAAAGGGAACTGCCACTGAGAAATAATTTTTAATGAATTAAAAACACTAAGCTGGAATTTTCAGTAACTAAGACATTTCATGAGTTAAGCTAATTATTAAGGATTGAAAATAGTAAACATACATATTCCATTGATATAACAACAATTTATTTCATAACTTGAGAATACATTGTATTCATTATAATAACATACAATAAAATATACATTAATTTATACAAAACTAAGCTCACAACAACACTAATATTCTTCATAAAACATTTAAAAACAACAAAGTCAAATTAGTTCACAAAAAAAGTATATAATCAAAGATTTTTTATTTTTTAGATCCGTTCACAGGACCTCAATATAATTAAAAACTTCTACCACTATACTTTCAAAATCAGCGTTTGATATTTATAAAATAAGCTATCAAAATAAAGAAAGGAATGTTTTTTTTTAATACAACAGTTTTAAACATAAATCTCAATGAATGAGAAATGAATAAATGAAATGAATATATGAAAATAAATGAACAAACGAATGAGAAATCCAGAAAAAATTATTTATGCCTATTGGAAATAAGATTCAGGAGAAGTCCCCGTTGCAGACCTTTGAGTTTGAATTTGAGGGGATAAAGAGTTGAGCATAAAAGGTTGCGAACTGAAAAAGTAAAATATCTAATCGGAATACTATGTGTGAAATAAGACTACCGCCTGTTATTTATAGATTTTTAATGAATTTACTTGATTATAATACTGATTATATTATTTTTCACATACCTGACAGCTCATTTGACACTGTTTGTCTTGTACATTGCTAAAACAGGGGTGTTTTTAGTTCAATCTAAAAAATATGCAATAGATTGTTTTGTCAAATATGGTCTATGTAATATCAGTGACCGAACAACTATTACAGACAAAAATACATACTGTAGTTCAGACAAAAATACATACTGTAGTTCAATGAAAATTTAATCAAATACAATAGATTATACTGGCCATAATAACTATAATAAACAATATGCTGTATGAAACCAAAATAAATCCACTAAAATATGAGCCTGGGACAGAAGAGCATATTATCGGCTAAAAAACAAATATGCCGAATACTAAAGCTCTTATTTGCATAAAATAATATCCAGAAATTATTGCCTGACCAAATAATATAATTAAAGTCCTTAAATTTTGTTGGAACTCAAAGAAAACCACTATTTAATATAAAAATGCCCCGGTTGCAGCAAACCTGCAAAATCAGCGGATTTCAAATGGTACTTCACTAAGTCATGAAACCACTTACCAACTTTCATCAAAGCATATTCATAAATAAGCGAGATATGACATTTTATTTATTCTCCATAAGAAAAACATTAAGACTGAGTATGCAGGTTTGCTGCAACAGGGACCACAAAAATCCGATTTGTATGCAAATACCAATGGATCACCTCCAGATGAATCAACATACCTAGTTTTACTAATTTATGTTTATAAACAAGCAAGATATCACATGTTTCTTATTCTCCATAAGAATAACATTATAGCTGCTGAGTACACAGGTTTGCTACCATGAGGACCACACGAAATAGGTTTTGTATGCAAATATCAGTGAACCCCAACCATATGAAGCCACACACCAAGTTTCATTAATAAGCGAGATATAAAATTGTACTAATTCTCCATAAGATTAATATTGGACAACATACTGTGTTTAGCACTTTCAATATCTCGGTAACCAATTGACGTAGAGCATTGACAAAAGTACCAAATTGTTTGTTTTTTTAAGTTGAATCCAATAGTGTAAACTTAAGTTTGGCTTTAAAAATAATTATATGTAAAAAGTAAAAAAAAATTGTTTGGTACAAAACCCCCTTTATAACGGTGCGATCTGTCTGGTTTTCGAACTCATGGAAATAGATGCTGCCTTACAGGTTTATACCAAATTTCATCAAGATCGGACCATATTTGCGAAAATTATCGTACCTACGGACACATATGTATGAATTTGAACTAATTGTGTTTTTGACATCTGGGGGCCTCAAAACGAAAAGTTATCTTGGTCTCGGGCCTAGGTCTTACCACGCCACCTACGATAATATCTTCTTCCCTATAGGGGAATTCGCTCAAATTAGCCACTTTCACACCACCTACAAGCACAGTATTACATAGTCAATTTAATTTAAATTTACTTATGTAAACAACCTTGAGGAGTTAATAATTTTGCAGATTCTAAATTGAATAATTCTTACATAGCTGAACTAGTGCTTAGTTGCTTGAAATTAATCAATACTACTTTACATGACAAATTCATGAGCAAATGGCAATACAGCAATACAAAGTCTAGCATCAGTGTTACAGACAACTTAAAGACATTCTAATTAACTTTGTGGACAGTATAAGTCTCGCCATTATAAACTCTCATAAACCTCTTCTAATCAGACTTAACTTATTTTTGATCACTGAAAATTTATCATCCTCTAGTAACCTAAAACAAAATTTACGATATAATAAAACTTCCCATATTTGATCTCAGACCTAACTACTCACAATATAAAAAATATATGGCATCTAATATACCATGTAAAAATTACATTTCAGCACTTTTATAAAACCAAGATTCAGTATTGAAGTTATCTAGTTGATAAAACCATTTCTTAACTAATATCTATTTGAGGAATAAGTTCTTTCACGTTAGTGTAGTTATTCTCCGAAGAAAATATGTGAACGAGCTCACTGAACGTTGGCCTGTCCCGGGGGTTGTATGACCAGCACCTCTCCATCACCTTGTAAATG
This sequence comes from Allygus modestus, assembly GCA_963675035.1. Classification (NCBI taxonomy): domain Eukaryota; kingdom Metazoa; phylum Arthropoda; class Insecta; order Hemiptera; family Cicadellidae; genus Allygus; species Allygus modestus. The sequence goes on along the minus strand of OY776112.1, from coordinate 259,402,928 downwards.
TTGTTGGGACAGTCGGTTGGCTGCTCTAGCCTTTCTCCTTTGTCTACCAGCTTTATTACCTACAATAACAAAAAAAGTGATCAAAAACATTTACTTTTATTATTTTCTGGGAGGCATCTCCCTAGCCTAACAGACAAAAAATTGTGTTTTAGCATCTTGCACTTCGGTTCAAGAGGTCATGGGTTCAAATCCCGGGGTGTCTAAAAAAATTGGAGGGGTTGGAACGTTTTTCCTAAAAGCGTTTATGTTTCTATTAACAAAAATGCCTTTAGAGAATGTTTGCGCACTGCGCCAAGCACTGCTCCCTCACCACCGCGACTGTGTGAGTGGCAGTCCACTCATCTGCCCACCTAAGTGTGAGCCATGAATCATTGCTGAGCGGTCTGGGAGCTGTGCTCAGCGCAGTGTTCTTTACTTTCTGGACGACCCTCGTACTTAATACGTTATTAAGCCTATTATTATTTATTGCATGGCTTAACCCTCCAACTGCTAACTATACTTCTCCATACTGCTGAGGTTTTTTTCACTGTCTTGCATGAGTTTTTTGAAAATCTATAAAAAATGTAAACAATAATTCTACCTATACCAACCTAAATTCTACCTATATTCATTATGATCAGCAAGAAAAGTATAATCTAAAACAACTATAACTTATTAATGAATACATAATACATGCTTACACAACAGAGACAAACTCAAAAAACTAATAGTTTACAACTTCAAGATGGCCAAAATGAGCTAAATGATTCACAATTACAAAAATATATGCTTTGTTAGGGTTGAACAAATTATTTTCACAAAAAAACGGCATAATCCATGATTGCAACATACTATAAATGGCGCCAACAATGGAAAGACACAAAAATTTTGTAATCAGTTTCAAAAAACACCGAAAAACTACTTCTGATATATCATTTGATTACAAATTCCATGTAGAGTCATACGGCTCTGATTCGAGTATCGATGTATTGCACCGTGAAGTAAAGGGTCAAGATCGCAACTTTAGCAGTATACGCGTCGCGTAATTGGATCGCGATTGCGACCTTTGGCAGTTAGAGGGTTAACCCTTGAAATTCTCTGATATTAATTAGAGCTGTAAGAAGATTCCGTGCGGTATATACAGGCTCCGACGTCAACATAGAAAAACATTCACAAACACGAACCCACACGGACTTTACAACACGAATATCGGGCCCTCTCACAACATCGACGTTTCGCGGGTAAATTAAGAACAACCTGCTTCTCCAGGATTTATCAGGCAGTCCAGATGGTCGACTGCGTAGCCGCTCCGAACGACGCACCGAGACTCAAGACTCTAAGTTGGGTGAAGCCTAATTAATATCAGAGGATAAATTACACCCCACCAAAAAATCATGTCATTCAGAAATAAAAAAAATCATCGAGACTATCAAGATTTTTTATGTTTTGTAATTGGGTGAGATTTGTCTAATGCTTGACAATGTCTGTAGTATCCCATAAATATTTAAAAAAATATTGTCGACTAAATCTTCAAGCTTATTCTTATTTCTCAGTCTGTTTGTTATAAGTTAAAAGTTGTCTTTCCAGTAATGATTACAACAGATACAAGTACTTTTATAGTACTGGTTACAAATGCTGATTTCTTTGTAATCATGATTACTCTCTGTAACAATGGTTTTTGTCTCGGATGTGTTGGTCTATGAATAATTACTGTTAGGAATAATTTCGGTACTCCATCAACTGAGCCCGAGTTACAAATGTTTTAGGTTAAAACAACTGTTTAAAATTAGGTTAACTAAACCATCAAAGTAAATTAATTTAGTACTTATATTTATTTATGAAGTAAAAATTTCAGACGTTATGTAATCATTTAAAGTCATATGTGATTAGTCTAGCGCTCCTATTGGCCCAAAAGTGTCTAGTTCCTTAACAATGAGTCCCAGCTGTCGTTCCTGATTCCTTAGTAAACAGTACTCGTTAGTACTTGGTGGGTTTGTCTGATATCAGTTACTGAATGTACTAATGCTTAATTTGTACTTGATATTTTTATTTTCGGTTATCTGATGCTTTTGCTGGTGATTAAGTTACTTAAAGTGAAGGTGTTGCTATAGATAGTGACGCAAAAAGCAGTGGTTTAGGTGACCATGATGCATGTACTACTGCTATCCCCCCCGGTGGGATGGCCACAGCCCTAACAACATCAACCAGCACATGAGTTTGGGAGCTTATCACCATCAGCAGAACTTGAATGTAAGGGGCACGTATACCAATTTCCATATCGTACTTCCAATTTCGTATACCGGTATCCGCGCTAGTCACAAACACAGTATTTTGTTTTGTATTCCCTAATGAGATATCCCCTCCTTCAATCAATCAATCAATTAATCAAATAATCTTTATTTCATCAATATATGCACAACAGTACAAAAAATAGTGTCAAAACTTAGGCTAAATTAATAATAGAACAAAATAAATGTTAAATACCCCCGTCGCAGCAAACCTGCATACTCAGCGAATTTCCAATGCATAATATATGTCTTAATACCACATAAAGCCGCATACCAAGTTTCATAAAAATATATTCACATATAAGCGATTTTAATTATTCTCTATAAGAATAACATTGGTAATGAGTAAGTAGGTTTGCTGAAACAAGGAACAGACACAATTGGTTTTTATGCAAATATAAATAGAATTTAACTAGACGAAGCCACATCAATATTCAGTTTCATCAATATTCAATCATAAATAAGCGCTATATAACATTCTTGTTATTTTCTACAAGAATAACATGGGGGCTGAGAAAGCAGGTTTGCTGCAACAAGGAACAGAAAAATGGGTTTTTATATAATTATCAATATAACTCAACCAAATGAAGCTACATACCAAGTTTTATTAATTTATGTTCATAATCAAGGGAGTCATTACATTTTACTTATTCTCCATAAGAATAACTTGGGGGCTGAGTATGCAAGTTTGCTGCTACAGGAATAATCAACAAAAAATCTATTTTTTGTGCAAATATCAATATACCAGTACTACGTGAAGCCACATACCAAGTTTCATCAACATACATTCATAAATAATCGAGATATCAAATTTGATTTATTCTCCATAAGGATAACATTGGACAACGTACTGTGTTTAGCACTTTGAATATCTCTGCAACAGTTGGGCGTAGAATCAAAATTTAAACACCAAAATGATTGTTTTGTGGAAATGAACAGATTGGTAAAAGCAAATGTGAAGTTTACATTAAAATAAACTGAGGAAAAGTCAAAAACCTTTTTCCCATAAGATTAACATGGGAGATTTTGAGTAGGTTTTTTGGATTTTCTCCGCAACCACTTAACCTAGGTTAATAATTCAAAATACTAAACTATTTTTTTAAGCTTTAATACATGGTCAAAACCAAAATTAAGTACACATTTAAGCCAAATTTCATCAAAATCGGATGTTTTTTACTCAAGTTATCGTGTTAACGGACACATATATATATATATATATCAAAACATTAAATTCACAGATTAGGGCTCTGATAAATATAATAAACATCAGGTTTGCTGCTACAGGAATAATCAACAAAAAATCTATTTTTTGTGCAAATATCAATGTACCAGTACTACGTGAAGCCACATACCAATTTTCATCAATATACATTCATAAATAATCGAGATATCAAATGGAGTTTTATTTTTCTCCATAAGGATAACATTGGACAATGTACTGTGTTTAGCTCTTTGAATATCTCTGCAATGGTTGGACGTAGAATCACAATTTAAACACCAAAATGATTGTTTTGTGGAGCTGACTTGATTGGTAAAAGCAAATATGAAGTTTACATTAAAAGAACTGAGGAAATGCCAAAACACTTTTTCCCATAAGATTAATATGGTAGATTTTATGAGTAGGTTTTTTTGGATTTTCTCTGCAACCACTTAAATTAGGTAAATAATTCAAAATACTATATTATTTTTTTTTAAGAGGGCTCTAAACCTTTGCCAAACGGCTGAAAAACACACCTCCGTATTACTCAAATTCTAAGGTTATTAAAGCACCTAGCGACCTCCAGTGAACGATAAAATGTTTCTCATGAAATTAACTAGGTTAACAAAGTTATTTTAAGGTTTTAAGTTATTGTTATACATATTTTATTCGGGGTTAAACTCAGTGAAAATTGACCATTTTCTACTACGTAAATGTCAAACAGTTAAGATCAAATTAGAAAGTTTTTCTGTTTTAAAACCCTTATTAGTTATTCAAGATAATTTCCCGCTAGGCAGGATTTCATAAAAACGAATATTTATCTCATAAATCGAGTAATTTGTGAGGGTTGTTTCTGAAAAGCGCTTCGCAAAACACCCCCTTACAGAGGACGCTCTGGCGAGCGGCGATGGAACTAACACCGCCAATGAGACATTCGTCAGTGTCGCCAACCTCTGTTTCTCTACCTATTGGGACATCGGACGGACGTAATTCCACAGAAAGGTCCTCTGTGTCCTTGCTTCAAACTACTCCAAAGACACAATATTTGCCCGTCGTACCATACCGTCATTCTTGATGATATAGCTAAATCAAATTTCAAATGACATTATCTGGGCTTTTTACCGTTCAAGAATGTGATCAATATCATTCAATATGATTAAATGATTAAACCTAATATACTGTAATTCAACAAAAATTTGAATAAAATTAATCCTTCCTTAAACAATATTTTTTTTACAAAAATTAAGATTTTTCTAGTTATTAATGTTTACAGTTGGTACAAATAGTAACAATTTATATTTAACGTTACCAAGTGCAATCCGTTTTATATTGGTTTTCGTTAACCGTATGGTAAGAAGTTTCTCATTAAAACAATCATAACTGTAACTCGGCGTAGGTACAACGTGGCTTTAGCCAACTTCATCACAATCTGTTTCATGTCATTTTCAAAGTGTGTGTGGTTTTAAAATACTTGTAACGCGGCGCGGCGGCCGCACCGATTTCCCAGAGCACTGAGCCGAGAGGTGACGAGGCGCCCCTCGACCAAGGGTGGGAGTGCATCACCTCACTTCCTGGAAGATCATCCCCTTATAAATGCAGACAGCATTTCCTTGTCCGCAAACCGTTCATCAGTTGCTCTTTGTGGCAGTGAAAATACCCCCAGTGTGTAAAAAGGCAGAAATATTGCCATTTCGTCATGTGGACACCTCAAGGAATGAGGATGGAAGCGTTTGGATCATGATTATTATAACAGATGATAATAATAAACCATAGACTGTTATCATACTCAAGATGTTTCATTAGTGAATTTCCTTTGGAAAGTGAACTATTAGCTTGACCCGCACGGTGAAACTTAAGCCCGGGACCACCATAGAAGTTCCTAACGTGACCCCCTGAACACGTTTTGGGGGTTCGTTCAAAATTTTATATATATATATATATATAGACATATGTGTCATAGATATATGTGTTTGCACTCTAGCGGTCGCAATTTTTGTCCGATTTACTTCAAATTTGGTAGGGATGTTCCTTTCTGTAATCAGTTGGACAAGTTCGTTGGGCAAAACAATCGGAAAACTCTAAACCCCTTTTTTTGGGGATTAATTTTTCAAATTTCGAGTTTTTGGGCCCAAAAAGGGTCATAAAAGCCCCAGATGTAAAATAAGTGGGTGTAAAAAGATGGGAATTAGCGAGGCGAAAGTTTTAAGCCCTCTCTCGTCATTCTAGCATAAATATTTACCGAGTTATTAAAGAAAATGTGTATCGAACTAACACAGTACGTTGTCTTAGGGCGTTTGACATTAGAAAAGCCTGTTATTCATTTGTTGGTGTATTTTTACCATCCCCAACAACCTCACGCCTACTTTAATGCCTGACTGGACCTTCTCCTAACCTTATAATGTGCAAAATTGTATTACCAGCATTGCAGGTAAATAGAACCAGGAGCATCAGAAAAGCCAAAAAATCAATATTTTCAGATTTGAATAAAAATTGGAATAAATGTATGTTTTTAACTGATTTTGAGCTTTTATAGTTTTTTATGTGGAAATTCACTTCCCTCACGTCAGCGTGCTGCGTGCGAACTCGTTTCTGTTTACTAGGGATAATAATGCGGAAGCGGATTGCAGACGATGATATGAATCTTACTGTCACACTTTATCCCTTTTATCATATTATCTATGTTTTACTTTCTCCCCTCGCATGTATAGACATAGTGTAACGAAAAAAAGAGTCCCTGGACCAAAAATACTAAATAATTTTGTCTGGTCAAAAGAATGTTTTTTCATTCACGCAAAACCGTAGACCTTACAAGTAACGATCGAAAGGGGCACCAAAATCGGATGGGGGCGCATCATATTTTCTCCCTTATTACATATAATAGCAATATTAAACTTGAATCATTACAACTTCAATTAAAGATGAAACCCCAGTTGAATACTCTCCAAAACTCAAACCATATTTTTCCTCATCTAGGAAGTACGTTAAAATAATCGAAGAGAGCCGGTTAAAACAATTAGTTGCATCATGTAACTTGATATTTTAACATTGTAATTTTCTTTCAAAGTATTGCAAGTTTCATCCAGCACACTCTCAATACGGTACCAATCAGAATACCCTGAAGTTGTCACAAATCGATAAAGGTCAAAACAACTTCTCAATTTGGAATGTGGGGAGCGGCGGATATGTTATCTGATATGTAAATTTAATGTTTAAGTATAATGAAGTTGCAACTTTGTGAATACACAACTTTCTTCCCAATAATGCCTTTCAACAACTTAAAAATACCAATATACAAAAAATTAACAAAATCAGCCGGGTTAATATTACATATTTACAATTTACTTATTTTACAACTACGGATTACGCACTCCACCCACACCCCGCGACCCGTCATGAGCGCCTAGCGTTTCCCCCCACCCCCCCAAAAAAGGTGCTGCGCCGTGCTGGAGCACGGCTCGCACTGCCCTAAAGCCGGTACTGATTATTACCATTTTATTTTAATTGATATAATTTTCCATTTTATTACTGAAATGTCTTTAATTCCAAACGAAGTATTTTGTTTCTTAGTGCGAATTTTTATCTTTAAAACTATAAGAGAAAGAAAGAAAGTATTTATTTCTATTCAAGTACATAACATAACATTGAATTCACTTATTACATAAATAAATAACAAATCAATAAACAACAAATGATTCAACATAGATTCTTAACCTAACAAAACAAAGATAATTAAGTGATAGTTAATAAGTAAACAAAGTACCTAAACAGAAATTAGGTCCCCCAAAGGCGAACCTGTGTCGGGGTGACCATCATTTTAATAAGAAAGGGATGCAGGCCGGTGCATTACAAAAACTGAATTAACAAAGTAACAGTAATGACAATAAATAAAAAGTGCTAACTATCGTAATAAAGAAACATATATCGTACAAATAATAAACAGTATCAGGCATAATGACATAATACCGAACAATTTAACAAACTAACTTTACCTGGCCAAAGCGCCATACTCAAACATTGAATTCAAAAAGAATATTTATATCTGGAATATCAAATAGCCAAATAATTATTAATTTTTTAAACTTCTTTAAACTAAAACAATTCCTTATATGATTTGGTATTTTACTGAACAAAGTTGGACCAATGTATTCAAAAGAATGTCTAGAAAATTCTAACCTAGGCAATGGTATAAAGAATGAGTTCGTTCGTTGGTGCCTCAATTCATAACCTCTTTCAATTGAAATCCATTTTTGAGATTTAATAAAAAAAGAGCTTACTATTCTAAAAACGTATAAGTGTTTTAAGGGGAGTATGTTTAACGATTTAAAAAGAGGAAAAGAAGGTTCCATCATAGTTTTTTTTAGCATGCAACGAACAATTCTCTTTTGTATATTTACAACTGGTTTTAATAAATTTGAATAAGTATAGCCCCAGCACACTATTCCATATTGAATTTTAGAAGCTATTAGACCAAAATACACATTTTTTTAAAATGCCATCATCAAAAGAGATTTTTTCAGATTTTCCAGATGAAATTCCCATTTTAATTTATAATCATAAGTAACTCCTAAATACTTCATTCATATCAGATACCTGTTCAATTTTGAGACAGTTAACATTACACAAAGAATCTGTTTCTAGGCAGTTTGAGCATTTATATAAAAGGTGGTTGTCAAACGTGATTTTATTTCGCAAACTGAAGGTCATAAATTTAGTTTTAGAGCTAAGAATAAAACCATTTGAATCGAACCAATACTTTAACTTATTTAAATCGTTCTGAATTTGTAAAAATAAATCAAACTTTGATGAGGCAGCGTATGAAAAAGCCGTATCGTCAGCAAAAGCTGTTAAGTTGCCATTGAAAACACCCTGACACAAATCATTACAATAGATTAAAAATAAGACGGGCCCAAGAACTGACCCTTGGGGCACACCACAAGTTACTTTAACAGGTGAACTAAACACGTTTTTAATTTTGACAATTTGACTTCTGTCGCTTAAATAGCTCTTGAACCAATAGAAAGCATTTCCTCTGATACCGATATTCCACATATTTTGCAACAGTAAATCATGATTTACAGTATCGAATGCTTTGGTGATATCAACGAAGAGGCCAGCTACAAATAAATTGTTGTTTATACCATTGTACAAGAAAGAACAGAACTTGATCAGCGCATCTTCAGTAGATCTACCAGAAATGAAACCAAACTGATTTTCACTGATAAAAGAATGTTTGCTTAAAAAGTTTAACAATCTAGATTTCATTAGTTTTTCCAATACTTTAGACAAAATTGGTAACAAAGAAATTGGACGATAATTATTCAGCAAAAGGTTATAAACTATAACCAATCCAATGTTTATTAGTGATTGTTACATCGGGCTACTTTTCATGTTTTTTATTAACAGTTAAAATGCTGTAGTCTAACCTAATCCCAGAAATTCTGTAGCACATTACAGTACACTGCATACAAAACCTATGTGTAATACAGTCGGGTTTTTACTTTACAACTTGTTTTTCTTCATCCCTTATACAACATGATTGATAACTATCTATCTGAGTAATGATTCCATAATATTACACAATTACAACGTTTAAATGTTGTGTGCTATTCCGAAATTAAGTTATATAAGATCTTAAGTTTTTACAACTATTATTTATATAATCCAATTTCACAATTATTATTTGTTCTTGGATCTATTCTTAATCTTTAAATAATCTCACATGTTTTATCATAGAGGGTACATTTTATATCATATGGACATTTTTATTGACAACTACGTAAGAACGACATGAATTTTCTATGCATTCATACATTTTAATAATATATATTAATTGTTTATACATTTTTTATCTATGCAAAATGGTCGTGACAAACATTTTGGGTTCGGGGCTAAATCTAAAGTGAGATTCTCAAAGAGAATTTTAAAGGAATATAGAAGCAGTGAGGTGACAGTCAAGACATCAGCCTGCCACCTGCCACTGGCGGCATCGGGAGTTACCGTTGTTCGTTCAACTTCCCCACGAATCCATGGATTCCCTTTCGGTTGGCAGTAATGCGAAAAACCGGTTTAGAGGGTGGCTCGCCTAGCGCGGCCACTTGTGAAAATTGAAACTACGTGGAGCTTTGAGGGACACAGATCGTTGTACTCCACTGTGGCCACGGACCTTTAGAGCCACCTTAAGCTCTATAACATGGTCAAAATTAAAATTAGGTTTTCTACAAATTTTAGGGAAAAAACTGACCGTTGGAACAATGTTAAACCCCCTTATTCCCATGGTCTGATTTTTCTGGTTTTCGAACTTAAAGTCATAAATGTCACTTTACAAATTTGAGCCAAATTTCATCTTACCATTCTTACCATGAGACGTTTTTTACACAAGTTATCGCATTCACAGACACATATATTAGATATATATATATATTTGAACGAATAGTGTTTTTGTTATCTGGGGTCCTCAAAACAAAAAGTTATCATGGTCTCGGGCTTAAGTCTTACCATGAGACCTACGGTAATAGCTTCTTCCCTATAGAGGAAATTCGCTAAAAGAGCGCCAGAGTTGGGAAATTAAACACTAATCGACTGCAGTTCGGACATAGTCTGCCAGTGACAGAGTGACAAATTATATGCATCGTCTCTTCTCTATCACGATATTTCAATACGTTACGTATCGAACATGCACATCACAACTATAAGTTGCATTCATGAATGTACCGCCCGGAGCAAGAGCGCCACGTTACCTCTTGAGGTGAGAATACAAACCACAACCAATACAAGAACGGCACAAAGCTTGAGATTCGACCTCCAACCGATCACTAGTGTTTTTTACTCTAAGACACCAGGATCGCACAAAAATAACAGCAAACAGAATTTTTGTTGATGTTCCCATTACAGAATGTCAACTTTTTTCCTCAGAGTATCTGAACTTCTGGTCAGTTCTATGATTGACTCAAATGCTATGTCATATGGTCTAGAGTTAAAATGTAACTTAACTCCTTATGTGGTTTAAATAATAGGATAAGTAGTTAAGTACTTACATCAACACCTTTCATATCACCATATGGTTGTTTACCATAGGAAAACATTTCCCATAAAGTAACACCATAACCCCAGACGTCACTTGCTGATGTAAACTTTCCAAAGTTGTACGATTCAGGGGCATACCTGCATATTGAAAATATTGTGAGTTGTAATCTAAACAAGGAGAAAAAATTGCTGATACTTTTGTATAAACGAGCTACGGTTGCATTGTACATTGTATAACACGTTCACTGTGTTACAGCTAATTTGTATATGATTACGGTGGTGCATTACGAGACCTATGGTTCTCGTTTGGTGTGATTACGGTAGGGGTCCGCGGTACCAGAAATTTAAGGTCGGTACGGTTCGGTAGGTAAATATTTTTGTACCTCGGTTCTCGGTACAAAATCGGTACGGTACACGGTAATAAAATAACCACAATTTATCATAGCCTAAGTGTTTTCGGAAACCAAACAGAACAAGTACATAAAAAAAAAAACACTAGCAGACATAAAAATGTCTTTGGGTAATAACAATTTGTAATAGTTCACAAATATTTATATAGGCCTACTAACAATAATAACGTGTTAAATCAGGTAAATAAAGAAAGAGAGCCAATATATATAAAACCCCAACAGTAATAATTCCCTTTATGTTAAATAATTATGTTAATTTAGTTATGTAGGCTTATTTCATCTATAAGATTTTGTTGTTTGTATTTGTAATAATTTCACATAGATACATTTATTTAATCTTCCCCATATTCACTAGTTATGATAGGTAATTTCCTAGTTAATTTAAATTGTAAAGCTATCTCAAATACATTTCATACAGATAGATAGTCAAAATTGATCTCATTCAAGATAATACAAATAACAGTCACATAAAACACAAATAAGACAAATATATTTCTTTATAAACTTTTATTCACAAGTAAGACGATAAAATAATAATAAAAGAAAGGAAGGTATGTGTGTGTGTGTTTTCAAATTAAATACAGGTTGTATGAATTATAAATTACAGCCTCCAGCAAATTTTAAATCCTATAACCAAGTAACACAACAGAATAAGAATTTGTATTACTTACAATCAGATGACACATACTCAGCAGACGTCAAAGTTGTAGCCTACTCATTGTAACAGAAGTCAATGGCAATGGCGGTTCATCAAGAATCAATAATCCATCACAATCACTCATTGTTTGTTTTAAATAGTCTAACTATAAAGGCTATCACAAAACTTGTTATCAAGGCTTGTTCAAAACATTTTATCAACAAAGACGACGCGCGATCTGTGGAAGTGATGATTACGTCTAAACGTCAACGTCACACAAAGAGTATACCTAGAAAGTGAATATCAGAGATAAAGAAATACACAGTTTCCAAAATTATGATATATGCCAAAAATTATGAACCAATGTAGGCTAACCTTTTTTATTTGTTACAACAGTAGTGTGTGTACAACTTTTTTTATTAATCAACGTTTTAGCAATGAAACTAATATTTAACCTAAACACTCTTCTAAACCGTTCACGGCATATTTAATATTGAATTCAAACAGTTTCTTTTTATCTATAAAACGTTAGGAAGTGTAACAATGCCTATTAGGAAAATGTTATGACAAGCCCGATTTGTGTTTTTGAATTGATGTGCATGTTATTACGTTTGCATATCAAAATAAGTGTTAACCTTCTGCATGTTATTACTCTCTGTAACACACGATCGTAGATCAGAATGTGTTTGCCAAATGTTTGGCGATTTTAAGTAGTATCAAGTACTCATTTGAGGTTAGGGGGCTTATACAATCGGCAATGTACAACACAGAACGGTGTTATAATTTCATGTGTTTATCCCTCAGTTTGATTTTAAAATAATTAAATGTCATACAAATTCGGTTGTAGGTTTTGGTTTACATTTATACCGCCTCCATACACTGGCCAAGTCTAGGCGAGCAAAGACGAGCGTGACAGTGTAAATGCGTAGTAGTTTGTTATTAAACATACTCTCGATGTTTATGTACACTATTACATTACCCGCCGAGTCGTACGTAACTCGACGAAACATTTGGCCAGTCTGTGGAGGCGGCTTTATCAATACTGGTAAAGGCATCTCGTCATCATTTGTGATACGATCGTGAACCTATAAACTCGCGAATGCCGGTCAAAGTTGAAAGTTGCTGTCATGAGCAAAGGCGTGTCAATAGAATGTAAACGGACAAAAGGGATGTGATGAATAAAACTGAATGAAAAATGTGGTTGATGAACAGTGAATACTGATTTTTTGTAGTTCTTGGCTGTACCGTACCGACTTAATACCGGCGCCGTTGGTGGTACCGAACCGAATTCGGTAATTCGTTTTGTACCGAACCAGTACTGATTTTTCGGTGCACCGCAGACCCCTAGATTACGGCTGTCCGATACGAGACGTTGAGATCTCGTTGCGCATCATAACTTTGAAACGAATAGAAACAGAGCACTCTGTGGTGTATTTTGTGAACTAGCAAACTGTTTCCAACCTACAGCCTGCTCAGGATTTGAATATGACACAATAGTATGAGGCACCGAGATCTCTTACTGGACAATTACGAGAAAAAACACACCAAAACCCACCACATATCAATTTAGTTTATTGCAATAACAACAAACAACTTTTGGCGCAATGTTGTGAACGGAACGTACTCAAGAGCTCCAAGCGGCACTCTGAGCAACTAAGCTTCGTTGCGAGGTCCGGAGTTGTGCGTTATGAGATCTGTAGATCTCGTTTGTTGTCATGGTTACCAAACGATCCAGCATTCAACAAGCTTTATAGACATCTTTATATATTTTAACTTATTTCTCATAGAGTTATTGACACTGTATCTGAGGGAAGAATATCATATTACGCAAGCGCATCAAATATAGGTTATGGTACGAGAGCTCGGGACCTTGTGACGCAGTGAATGTGTTAATGGCAGTAACTTTGAGAGGCACAGGTTGTTAATCTCTACTGTATTGTATTTGTAAGTTAATTTTTATTAATCATAAAAATACATGTTTAAAAGGTTTATATACATATTTTATAATGATTCATTAAACAAATTTAGCTATATTATAGAATAAAATATGCTAAGAAAAATGCACACTTGCATTAAATCAAAAATGTGTATAGTTTTACTAAAAAAGTTATTGAAATACCCACAAATTGTCCAAAAGAAGTTGAAGGATATTCGAAACTCATTGAATTTGGCTTAAGCTAATTAACTATATTGCTTTGTAATATTAAAACTAATGGTTTAAAAACTAACTTATACATAAACAGCAGAACTAAAATTATACAAATACTGAAGCTGCTATTTCAGAGTTTGATAAATGTAACGTTTAGTGTGGAAGTGTCTCAGGACATATTAAAAAAATATGTTGCAAACTAAACCTCAACATAACCATGCAACCCTTTGACAGCTGATTCATATTATATGTTTTGATTAATAGTTTCAAATTTTACCACATTGTATTTCAGGTAGAGCTATGGAAGGGTGGAGCTTCAGAAAGATAGTCCATGTGTCCACAGCATAGTGGGGGGGACACTTCTCCTCATTTGCTACCTCCCCTACACGTGGACAATATTCTTGCGCAGGACGCTTATTCCCTGGGCCAACTTTAACATGGTGTGAATTACATAGACATAAAAGTCCAGTGCTTGTTGTTTTGAGGTTAAGTTTGATGTAAAGATGTCTTTAAAAAGTGTTTGGTACAAGAGAAACCAATCTTTGTACATATAATTGTGAAAGTATCTTCTAATGAATCTAAAAATAAAGATAAAACAGTAGATTGAGAGATTGAATGATTCTTCTCAATGATCAGGGTTATATGTGCCAAAATGATAGGAGTCACTGGAGATAGCGGCGGGGCAGATGAACTGGTAGTTAAGAATGCTAAGTCATGGAGAAAAATGTAAACTGTTCAGCGGCCTCAGTAACATGCAAGACTTATTTAACAAACATCCAGAAAACACATGCAGAAGGGAGTCATAAACATTATATTCAATAGAATGTTTATAAGTCTCACAGTCGCAGGAGGAATTATCAACCTGATCCCACTTTGGTTTCTACTGGTACCACCTACCAACACCGGTATGGAACAGGTTCAACCTAATTAACTCATTACGGGGGAGGAAAATGTGGAATTAGTTTGTCTGAGTACAAATAGAGTACTTATTTGATACTAGCAGCTAAAAAGACACACGAGCCACTGGAAGAGGAGACAGTGAGCGCTGCCAGGTGTAAAACTTTGAAATCACACCGAGCGCTACCAGTGGCAAATTTTAAAATCACAGCGCCATCTACTGCTTGATGAATTGTGACTTACTTAGTTTGATACGCTATGGTAGTCTAATGGATATGGCACTGGATTCACGATGATGCGGTCCCAGGTTCAATTCTACCTTTTCGTGTTTACTTTTTGAGATACCAATTTTAGTTAAATTTTACACAAACCCATTTTTGTAATATGATACAAAAAAAAGAGCCGCCATACAGCACTCTGCGGGGTTAGGTTAGGTTATTTTACTATCTTTTTTTCGTAAATGTAGCGTAATTTTTAGAATATAAGTAGGTTTCCACTGTTTACATTTGAAAATACTACATTTCACTGTTTTCTCATAATAAAGCATCTGTTTTGATTAGTTCGTTCGTCATCGGACAAGATTGGCTTCCTTCGGGTGGCAAAGTCTCCTCTTCCAGTGGCTCGTGTGTTTTTTTAGCTGCTAGTCTTATTTGGTCCATCAAACTGTTTCCAGGGAGACGTCCAGGTATTATTTCACACACACAAAAATAATCGCAACTAGTTAGCTGATTTCAGTAGAGACATAAATGTTCACCTGGAATGTAGTACGAATCAGAATCAGAAATCAGAAATCATTTATTTCGTGAATAACAAATTGTTATGTGACACAAGTCAGATTTAAAACTAATACTTAATGCTAAATTGACAATTAAAATTTGTTCTCTAACAAAAAGTGCACATTTCCTTCACATATTTGTGCAGTCTGACAGGAATTCATCCACCGAGTACGGACACCTTTCAATCAGAATATTTTTTACCTTTTTAAGAAAAATTCTTGCACTGGCTATGTTTTTCAGGTGCCGGGGCAGAGCATTGTATAGTCGTAGAGCAGAGTAGTGGTGCCCTTTTCAAGTAGTGCCAATCTATGGATAGGGTAGACCATGTTACACTTATGACGTCTATTATAGGGATGTCCAGCAATATTCTCTTCAAAGAGATGGAAGTTGCATTTAAAAAAGGATAAACCTCCAGAATATAAATACTTGGGAGAGTGAGAAGATGCAGTTGTTGAAAAAAAGGCTTACAATGCGCTCGGTAGCCAGCTCCACACATAATACGAACAATCCTTTTTTGGAGTCTAAATACCCTCAAGAACTCACTAGACGATCCCTAGAAACCAATTGCATATTTCATTCTACTATATGCATAAGCATAGTAGATCTAAAGGGTAGTTTCTTTACCAACTACAGGCATTAATATTCGAAAAGCGAAAGTAAGTGAAGACAGTTTTTTACATAGGGAATCAATATGTTTGGACCAGTTCAGCCTATCATCAATGGTAACGCCAAGAAGACAGGCGGACTCTGATGGACTTATTCCGTTTACACTGAAATTTGCTAGATCACGTTTAACTGTTGATAATACCATAATTTTAGTCTTCTCGTCATTCAAGTAAAGACCATTTGATTCAAACCAGCTATTTAGGCTAGTGTATGTCTGATTCATTACGATCTCTAGGTTATGCATGTTATTGCAAGAAGTCAGAGCAGTTGTGTCATCAGCATAACAAACGATGTCAGAATTTATATTAGCAGGAAGGTCATTTAGATATACGGAAAATAGAAAAGGACCCAGAATAGAACCTTGAGGTACTCCTGAAGTGACCATCATCCAATTCTCCTGAAATTGACCTCTATTTGTCAATGAAACAGCCTGCTTCCTTTCAGAGAAGTATGAGGACAGAAGTGACAGCGCTGCACCACTCACGCCGTATCCCTCCAGTTTACCCAAAAGGACAGAGTGATTCACGCAATCGAACGCCTTGGACAAATCACAGTAAATTGCACCAACACACTGTGACTCGTCCAAGGCACCCAAAACTGCTTCCACGACATTATTGATAGCGCTAGAAGTTGAACATCCTTTTTTAAAACTAAACTGAGATGTCGTCAGAAGAGTGTTAGGGTACTTTGGTATTATACGGATGCCACCCTTATACAGCGCGCTGCGGCAGTTATGTTTGGATGGGTTATCATAAAAATGATTGTAGGACTTTCCTTGTTTCGTTACGAATCGAATGATACTTGATGAGTCATACTTCCGGCCGCCAAACCCCCTCCAAATAGGCCAAGGTCGGGTCGTTGACCGGAGCGCTCGCATCACCTGTCACCGCCTGTATCTGGGTCAGTGTCATGAGTGATTTATTGCCGTGCACTACGTTACATTTGTTTTCATAATGAGTGACGTTCTTTTGGTGTTGGATTTACCTCGAAATGAAGAGGAAACCGTACGTATTTTTATGATAACCCATCCTAACATAACTGCCGCAGCGCGCTGTATATTTGGCGGAGTACATGTGGCAATCGGGTGTGGCTGCTAGCAGTGGCGACGCATTCAACACGATCCTAGCGGACATCGCTGCCTTTTTGGAGGCACAACACAAAGACCGCTCATCAGAATGATGTAAAATTTGTACAGTAAGTCAATAAAAGTACGTTTTTTCGAATTATGTAGTTATCCTTTGTATCCGGTAAAAATTTAACCTCCAAAAATAGTGGCATCCGTATAATACCAAAGTACCAGTGTTAGAATAGAAATAACGCTGGAGTCTTTCTAGAATGATGATTTCAAACACCTTTGCAAAAGAGGAGAGCAGGGAGATTGGCCTGTAGTTAGAAATTTCAGTTTTCTGGCCTTTTTTATGAATTTATGGTAGCTTAAAAAAGAGAAAGTGTGGGCAGTTTGAGATTGAGCATCACCATTGTAGTTCATAATAAATGAACAAGAAATAAATGTTGTATGATACCATTTGATGGGCCAGCGGCCACCCTGAGTCGCCTTGTAGTACTCCCGCTCCCCACTCTTGAGCCGAGAGAGCCCGAAGTCGCTGATCTTGGCCTGGTGTCTGGACGCCAGCAGAATGTTGCGAGCTGCCAGGTCCCGGTGAACGATATTCTCTTTCTCCAGATACTCCATACCTGCAAGCGATCAAAGTACTAGTTGTCTGAAACTGAACATATGTATGTAGTAGCTAGCTCCTATACATGGGAAACGACCTCATTTGACCAAGCTGAAGAATACGGGCACAAAAACTAACTTTTTTAATATTGGCCATCTGTGAACCGAAATGTGATAGAAGAATATGTTCGCTTAATGTCCCCTGGCTACAAGAACAAGTGGAACTAATTTCCACTTCTCACCTTTAGCCCAGGAAG
This sequence comes from Allygus modestus, assembly GCA_963675035.1. NCBI lineage: Eukaryota > Metazoa > Arthropoda > Insecta > Hemiptera > Cicadellidae > Allygus > Allygus modestus. Next base: position 259,384,973 of record OY776112.1, on the reverse strand, counting down.
AGTTACAGCCTGATATCTCTTACATCTATTAGCGTGTTTTATAATATTAACTAGTCCCAGTGTGGCATTCAGACCGTTTTACATTCCAGTTGTGAAGTTGACTTTGGGAACAGCAAATAAAGATGTCATAACATGTGGTTAATCCTTTGGTTAACTATTATAACAAGCTTCCCTTTCACCTTGGTTCCTCCATGATTGTAGGCAGCAAGGGACGGAACGACTCCCTAAATATTGTGGTCCCTAACCAGGCCAGGTCTGGCCAGGGCGGCTGGTCGGCGATCGCCGAGGGCCTCGGGCTCAAGGGGGCCTCCAAAAGCAAATAAAATATAAATAAACTGAACAAATTTATCAAAAATAAGTTTTGGAATTATCAAGATTATTTTATTTTACTGTTTTACAATGACGTAATCTTGCTAAAAATGATCCAAGAATCGTCTTAGGTCTAGTTTAGGCCAAGTCCTTATGTCTAGCCTTATTTTTATGAATATTGAAAGAGACTTGTTTTCTGACTCGGATAAAGCTGAGATAATTAATGTCGTGGCCAGGAGTAGTGACCAACTTACCAAAAACTGATAGGATAATTGAAAACATTAATTACTAACACTGTGCTAAGAAATATTTTTTGTATTTATATTATTAACTAAAGTATTTACATTATTAACTAAAGTATTTACATTATTAACTAAAGTATTTATTTTGGCCTACTTTATATAATAATGATTTATTTGATACTTTGTACTTGACTATTATATTAGGCCCTATTTTAGTATCAATGTACACTAGGGTGTTACATGAAAGTTTTGCTTATAATTGTAATGCAGTGTTTTTTGCATTGTGTTTTTCATTGTCAAATTCGTAGTTGACCTCTAATTGAACTATCGTTCTATTTTAGTTATAAACACTCTTAAGTAGTCCTTACATAATTAATCTTGTTCTTTCAAGTAGAGATTCAATAATTAATAAATCTAAATTCGCTGCTGATGTATAGGTAAAATCTTTTTGCAATTCATTTAAACCACATTCATTAAAATTAATAGCTATTTAAAACCACGTTAGCTGCATGCAGCAAATATAACAGTTTTGCCGTGAGAGGAAACAATAGTCGTTGTTTTATTTCCCGGAGGGGCCTCAAATCAGCATCTAGCCGAGTGCCACCAATGGAGCCAGACCGGGCCTGTCCCTAACTGATAACCATAGACACCTTGTCTGCCTAGAAGGGTAGAGCAGAGCAGACGACCTCCTTGAGAGCTGATATAAGCAGCTGTTACAGGAGTGTCACAGATGTGCCCTATAAAAGGCTGATTAGCAACGTCATCCCGTCCCACCATTTCCATCCCTACTAGTTCCCCTCTTTCCGGTGACCCATGCAATATTCCCATGTGGAAGACGAGCATAGTAGCTCTGCCAACGTTTCTCAATCCAGCAATCAAACATAAAATATTAACTATGATGATGAAGTTCTAACAATGTAACTAAACAGTTGGAAATTACTTACCACAAGCTATCTGAGATGCCCAAACTTTCAATTCATACTCTCCAACATTCTGGAGATTTTTTAATAAATATTCAAGCATTGATCCGAGAGCAACTAACTCTTGCACCTGAACAAAATATGACAAATACAAACACATTTAGAATTAGCTATTAATTTATGTAAATTTAAAGAAATCTAAAGCATTAAATCAAGCTTAATTTAGAGTTGATAGGAAGAGCAGGCTTATCTTAAAATTGATAAAGTTTTACCATTGATATAAAAAGAAAATACATAATATCTGCTTTTCCTATTAGAGGTGTGCGGATATCCGAAAAGCCGGTTCGGTTTCGGATCGGACCGGATATCCGAATCCGACCCGAAGGTTTTTTCGATATTCGATAAGGTCCAATATAAATCCGACTTATTCGGATAGACTGTATATCTGGGGATAATAAGCCAGATACAAAACAATAAATACGTTTGGACCATTACTAAACGCTTTGACTATGAAGACGTCGTTCAAGATAACGTGACGCAATGCCGGTCGCTTGTTGTTCAGTTTCGGTACGGATCAATGCTTCGATAAGACATTTGTGTAGATTCGGGATGTATCGTATCGTGATACACGGCCGGATCGTACATCACTGCTTAGCAACAAAGAATAAATATGGTCTATACAGAGAAATGCACGATAGCAAACATTTTTGATATAAACAATCGCAAATGTATACATCATTGCTACTCAATGTTGATTCAAGATTCACGGGATAGACGCAGACAACGAGACAACAGTAGTGGATTACTGGCGAATAAGTCGATAATTTAAAGTTGATAGTCGATATCCGATTGTATCAACATCTCACGATACAATGAGCAAGCTCCCATAGAGTAAGTCGCAATACGCAATCAGAATTGTTAGTGTATGAAATTTAAAATTACTGCTACTGATATTTTTTATATTCAATACCTTTAAAACACTGAGTAAAATATTGCTGACAAGCGCAAAACGAGTTACATAGCTTTCTCTACGGGGAAGTTTCCCGGTATGATCAACGAGCTTAATCTATCTGGAGCTCTCATACTCCAAGAAAAGCCTTCACTTTTTAAACTCGTTGTGTGTATTACGACGACGCGAAGCAGCAACGATGGATTCGCTTAAGCATAGCTTAGTTATCTATAATTTATTTATACAAGTTTCATCGTTCAGTTATTATTTGATTTTGAAAAATTAATTTCTTTAAAATGGAACCGAAAGAGAATAGCATTATATGGAAATTCTTTATAAAGAACAAAGCCTATAGTGAAGTCACTGCAAGCTTTAAGGTTATGTTGTATGTTTACATTCCGGTGACGAAGTTTATATTTTTTAGTAAAAAAAAAACATTCAAACTAGTTAGTAAATTTATAAAACAAAGGAAATTCTTTGGTCATGGATGTATTTTATTAACTTATATAGAGAAGGCCTACTGAATCATTTTGTCATTGCCAAAGTCGTGCTAGGCCTAATAGTATGTTGTGATGTCTGCTACTTTTTAACATCGGTGGTTCTGGTCTTTTAATAACTAGGCTGTCATCATATTAAAATGTTTCCTTGTTTTTTCTCTTGTCTGGCCATATGTATAAGTTTGGTTTAGTACTACATCCAGATAGGCTAAGGAGTTATATCGCAATGACAAGGATGATAGTCATGGTGACATTAAATGATTGAAGTTGAGTAGCCTAAACTAGGCCTACTTTTATTAAATTATACAAATTTACCAAAATTATTATTTTTTGTTACCACTACAGTCAAGTAGTTTGTTATTTGACCTTTATTAGGTACTAAGTTTTACAATCACAGTTTGGAAGTTGTGATATTGCCAAAAACATTATTATTATATTTTTGGTGTATTCATAAACATTTGATTCTTTTATCATCCAATCTCCAAAATAAATAATGTAATGCTATTTGTTTACAACCAGTTAAATTATTTGTATTAGCCTACCAGTTCATTTGGTATATAAGACTATTTAAATTAGCGAAGGAACAATGGCTATTCAAATCAAACATCATAGACTGTGGGTTTTATATACTGATTTAATAACAAATGTAATATTGCCAAATTACAAAGGTTCATGCTCATCCAGTAAACATATTTCTTGTATTTTTCACTGCAGAGAAGACAGTTTCTTGTGTATGTACACAGGTTGGTATATTCCTCCTTCAATTAGACATGCTGTTTTCTGGTGAGGTCATTGTAGTCTTAAGCCATTAGATACTCAGAAAGATACAGTTGTAAAAATAATAACCACTTGTTGTGTACCTATTGAATAAAATTACCTAGCTGAAATATTGTATATTAATATCTTGCAAGGGAAATAAAAATGAAAAGTTCCGACTTGAAAGTATGGTAATTCTTAGAGATCGATGTAACGAGCGGTACTGGCAAAGTAAATATCCGAATCCGAAAATTATCCGATCCGAAACCTTTACTATCCGATCCGTATCCGACCCGAACTTAAGCTATCCGAACCAAAACCGATCCACACTAAAAATTCACTATTCGCACAACTCTACTTCCTATCAAACCTAAATTACCAACCTGGCCTCGAGCCCTTTCTTAAAAAGTACCTAAATCTAGCTTAAGTTATAATTATCCATCAAAACCAATAAATATTATTATGAACATCATTCTTAATTTCTTTACACATAATAAAATTTATTTGAAGAAGTTTTTCGGTTCTCTGAGCACTTTTTCATCTATTAGGATAAACTTGGGGTTTTCCGCTATCTTTTGATTGAGAAAAATAAATGAGAATACCGGTATGTATTGTTTGTGTTTAAAACTCTTATCAGTGAACTCCATAGGCGAGTCTGCCAGCCTGCCTGAACTTCAAAATAAAAATATCAAGTGCTCTGTTTCTAAATGCTGACACTATAAATAGTTTTACTTAATTTGTTGATAGTATATCAGTTAGGTTTAAGTCATCTAAATAAAATTATGTTTTAGATTATTTATATCGAACAATATTATCAAAATATGTTCTACCATGATAATACATCCCATAAAGAAGAGGGTTGGAGAATAATACAGAATAAAGAACTGAGAGACATGGCTGGGCCATGTATTAAGAAGGGGCCACAGTAGCATGATCAACAAGTTTTTAAATGGTAAACGAGATGGTGGAAGACTTTGGGAAGACCTAAAGTCTAAGAGCAAAATGAATTGAGAAGACAAGGGGAGCAGGGTCAAAAACAAGGTGGCCAAAGACAGAATAGAATGGAAGCAGATTGTTGGCAAGGCCGAAAACCTGGGTTTTTGTGGCCACAGGAGTAAGTAACCACTAAGTAAGAGTAAGTATGTAATTATGAGTACAACAATTATTATTGGTAATGAACCCAAAGACTGTTACAATCATGTTAATCTTTGCCTAGAGCAAAATGAAAAACTCCATACTTTATAGGGGTGTTGCTGAGGCCAAAATAAAGAAATCACATTACAGTCAACTCCCGATTATCCGGGGTAATGACCGGCTGGAGGGTCACGGATAACCCAAAACCACGTTTAAAACAAAGGGATTCAATAAATTTAATATTACGAATGTAACACAGGTTTATCAACATTTGTATACTGCAATATTGTGTTTCAATGTCATTTAATACATATTTATGAAAATTAAATACCTTTGAAAATCTTTAAATTGTGATAACACCTGTAAATAATCAAGATAATAATAGTTAATACTAGCAATAGTTGATAGCAGTAAATACTATCCAAAACGCCGAATGATAATTAATAGGTTAAAAACCTCTAAACACTGAACAGTATGCTAATTAATTCCGCACTGCGGGAAAAACCCCATGAGGGTGAACAAAGGCGAGAAGGGTGATAGTTTTGAAATGTTTCTATTTTTAGACGTCCGCATCCGACCGTCCATCCGTGGCTCTGCCCAGCCAGGTGCAGTGGCTAGACCAAAATCAAGGTTATCGCTCCCCATCATTAGCCCACGGCTCATTAGCGAAATGGACTCTCAGATTATGATGTGTTACTAAATTGTTTGTATAGTATTTATTCTGATAAACAAAGTAAATTAAATACGATTCTGGAGATGATTTAGTAAAATAAATTATTATTATTGCTCTATTTACGTTTGCAAGGGGATAAATAAAAATAATAAAAATAAACCTTTTGTGACCTCGGTTAAACCGCAACCCGATTAACCCGCTCCCGGATAATCGGGAGTTGACTGTATTGGGGAAGAAAGGTAACAATAGACAGTCAACTTAGTTCTTTGGGAAGATCTGTCTCCCTTTGCTTCCCTTCTGCTTAGGCTGGTCTCAGGCACCACCCAACACCACTCGGCCCAAATGTTTACCATCAACAGTGAGGTGCCCTCGGAGAGGCCGATCATTCTGACGATGCAGTGGTGGTTCAGCGCCATCATCAGTTTGGCCTCCCTCACAAACTCTTCCCTGTTTGACTCTATGTGTTCCTGCCGCAGCGTCTTTATTGCCACCGGCTCCTGGAAATGTAGATAAGGGATGTTGAGGTGGCGAGTAGTTTACTGAGTACAGATATTGATTCAACACAGGGTAATTTGTTTAGTAATGTTTCCGTTAGCTGTTTTACATGATTGTGAAACTTTACGTCTTACAAATGTTATTGCTCCCATCTTTAAAATTTGACACGATGGCTAAATTAAAATATAGGAAAGTAAACTTAACTTTCGGCCTCACTGTTGAAATAAAGTGAGTACGTGTTGGGCTAATCACTGATTCAAACTAATATTCTTAAGCCCCAAACCTGGGGATCAAAACCATCTGCTGTTTTTATTATATTCCATTTTTATTAAGTCTATTTAAATCAAAACTTTATTTAGGCTTGGATTAGCTGCATTTTGTTCAAATATTATGCAAGTTACTTAAGTTTAATTACAAAATGTTAAAAGGTAAATTCTTCAACTTTAAAAATTTTTGTCATTTTATGTAAGTGAATATGTGTATAAAACAAAATTAGAAACCACCATCTTCAAGAATTATATTCTTTAGAAGAAGAAAATGTAATTTTGCTCAGTTACATTTAGGGGTGTGGGAGTAGTGATTTTTTGAATCTAGTCGAGTAGTGCCAATTAATTCTGAGTTTAGAGTATTTTCGAGCGAGTATTTGCCATCAGTTTATTTGTTTATTTGCATAACAACCCAATTGCCATGAATATGTTTATTTTTGTAATATTACATAAATATTAAAATTACATGTAGATAAACTAATTAAAATTAATCTGAAGTTGCGAAAGTCCTCAATTTTTTATAAACACTTTGAAAGAAGTTCTTCTTTTAATATTTTCTTATATTTGTTTGGATCGTTAATTTTCTTGAAATTTTCTGGTAATTTATTATAAATTTTGATTGTCATATATTCTGGGCCTTTTTGGTAAAAATATGTTTTACATATTGGAGAGTCAATTAATGTCTTTGTTCTTGTATTATAGCTGTGATTATTCATTCTCATTTGGAAATTTGGATATGTTATTGTGTATAAAACAGGAAATTTCTAAAATATGTAATGATACTAGATTTAAAATGTTGTGTTCTTGAAATAAAGGCAGACATGAATCTGTTTTAGGAATTTTAAAAAGTGTTCGCATAGCTCTTTCTTGTAGAGTAAATATATTTTTTGCATTACTGCTCGATCCCCAGAACATAAGTCCATATGAGATCCGAGACTGGACATATGAATGATATACTAATTTAGTCACGTTGATTAAGCAACATCTGGATAGTATTTTAATCATGAGTATTCCACTGCTAATTTTGTTGCACAGGTCGTCTATATGAAGCGTCCATGATAAATCGCTTGAGGGTGTAAGTTCAAGAAACTTCGTAGTATTACTAGATGAGATGACAGTTTCACCTAGCATTAGATATGGGTTTGTAATTTTTGATGCATCCTTATTAAATGTCATGAATTTTGTTTTTGTATTATTAATTTTTAAATGATTGTCATTAAACCAACTAAGGATGTTAGAAATTTGAATATGATTAGATATTTATAATTTAGAACTATTAAAATTATAATTATAAAATGTTTTATCATCAGCAAATAATATTATATCACCTTCATTTGGAACACTAATCAATTTATCAATGTATAATATGAAAAACAAAGGTCCAAGTACTGTTCCTTGTGGCACTACAATACTTATAGTAGAGTTTCAAATAGTGAAATGGGATTTGGATACCACTCCATATTTGATAATCTAAACATAGTTTCTAATTAATACGAGTAGCAATACAAAGTTTTGGCCAGTACAATCAAACTGGATTACATATTGACAAACAAAACACGGTTTGACATTCATTTCTGGCAGGTAAAAAATGCTCTGGTTGTAATTTGGCCGATATCACCTGGTCCAGACATCCCTTATAATCAATATTAGATAACAAAATCGTTAGTCACGGCTCATATTAAGTGGCCCGGTCGCCACTTTTGCCGATATTATGAATACCGTTGTAATTTTCGGCCTTTATTACGTGATCCAGTCGTAATTTTTGGCCCATATTACGTTTTCAATCATCATTTTTGGCCGATTTTACATGATGCGATCACCTTTTGCGGCCGTTCCTACGCGATTTGGCCGATCGCAATCGTTAACGATCATCTAATGCTCGCTTGAACTTTCGAGTATTTTTCAAACTTTGAGTCGAGTATTAAAATACTCGCCCGAAAACTCAAAGTTTTGAGTACTCGCACACCCCTAGTTACATTAAATCAAATTATCGACATCAGTTACCACAGGACCAACATTGTTCAATAATTTTGATCCGTCATTGTAATAAAATTATATACTATTGTTCAGTTTAAGACCTCGTTTTTCTATGTTTCTTAACAATAAAAGTAATTTGGTAGTAACATTAATTCAAAGAGTTTTACAATTTAATGTAAAATTTTTATTTTTTATCTACTTAAATACTAGCTACTTGAAACTGGACAAGATATTTGGATTGCCCAAAAAACACTAGGTATTTTTTACACTAGCCACTGGGTAAAACACTAGCCACTAGGTAAAACACTAGGCACTGGCTACTTTATACTGTGTAAACCAGACACTGTGTAGGACTCAAAAATAAAAGTAATTTTGAAGTTGTAGGTATATTTTGACAGTGCTTAAAAGTATACGGCCAACGAGTAAAATACCCCCGTCGCAGCAAACCTGCGTATACAGCGAATTTCCAATGCATAATATATGACTTAATACCACATAAAGCCGCATACCAAGTTTTATAAAAACATATTCACAAATAAGCGATAAATACAATTTTAATTATTCTCCATAAGAATAACATTGGGAATGAGTACATAGGTTTGCTGAAACAAGGAACATAAATAATTGGTTTCTATGCAAGTATCAATATAACTCAACTAGGTGAAGCCACATACCAAGTTTCATCAATATACTTTCAAAAATAAGCGATATATTCCATTTTGATTAATCTCCATAAGAATATCATGGGGGATGAGTACGCAGGTTTGCTACAACAAGGAAAGAAAATGGATATCAGTATAACTCAACTATGTGAAGTCATATAAAAGGTGTTATTAATTTAGGTTCATAATTAAGTGAGACATAGCATTTAAATTTTTCTCCATAAGAATAACATGGGGGCTGAGTACGCAGGTTTGCTGCTACAGGAACATTTAGCAAAAAAATTTTTGGCAATATCAATAGACCACAACCAGATAAAGCCGTATACCAACTTTCGTCAGTATACGTTCATAAAGAAGCGAGATATAATTTTTGTCTTATTCTCCATAAGAATAGCATTAGACAACGTTCTGTGTTTAGCACTTTCAATATCTCGGTAACCGATTGATGTAGAGGAATGATCAAAATGCCAAATTGTGTGTTTTTTAACGCTGAATCCAATGGTAAAAACTAAAACTTGACTATTTCAAAAATTATATGTAAAAAGTTCAAAAACCCCATTTTTGGGGTACAAAACCCCCCCAAAGTGCCCTTTAAGGTAGAGCGATATGGCTGGTTTTCGAACTTAAAGTCATAAATGTTGCTTTACACGTTTATACCAAATTTCATCAAAATCGGACCATTTTTACGAGAGTTATCGAACCCACGGACACACACATATATATACATACAGTCTCGAACAAATGGTGTTTTTGGGGTCTGGGGACCTCAAAACGAAAAGTTATCATGGTCCCGGGCCTAGGTCTTACCATGCCGACTACGGTAATAGCTTCTTCCCTATAGGGGAAATTCGCTAAAAGTAGATTTAAAGTGATGTTATATATAAACGAGTTCGCACGCAGCACGCTGACGTGAGGGAAGTGATTTCCACATAAAAACTTTTAAAACTCAAAATCTGTAAAAACATACAATTATTCCAATTTTGATTAAAATCTGAAAACAGTGATATATTGGCAGTTCTGATGCTCCTAGTTTCATTTACATGCAAAGCTGAGAATACAATTTTGCGCATTATAATGTTAGGAGAAGGTCCAGACAGGCTTGAAAGTAGGCGTGAGGTTTCTGGGGATGATAAAAGTACTCTAACAAAGGAATAACAGGCTTTTCTAGTGTAAACCCTCCATAAGACAACGTACTGTGTTTAGTCTCAACACATTTTCTTTAATAACTCGGTAAATATGTATGCTAGAATGACGAGAGAGGACTTAAAACTTTTGCCTCACTAATTCCCATGTTTTTACATGCATTATATTTACATACGGGGCTATTCTGACCCTTTTTGGGCCCAAATCTCAAAATTTGAAAGATTAATCCCCAAAAAAGGGGTTTAGAGTTTTCCGATTGTTTTGCCCAACGAACTTGTCTAACTGATTACAGAAAGGAACGTCCCTTCCAAATTTGAAGTAAATCGGACAAAAAATGTGACCGCTAGAGTGCAAACACACATATATATATATACAATTTTGAACGACCCCCCAAAACGTGTTCAGGGGGTCACGTTAGGAACTTCTATGGTGGTCCCGGGCTTAAGTTTCACCGTGCGGGTCATGCTAATAGTTCACTTTCCAAAGGAAATTCACTAATAATCTACAACTCCTGACTCCTACAGAAGAAAATTACCTAGGAGTCAGAAGAGAAAAGCTACAACACACCCTTAGTTATTACAGCCTCGGTGTTTTGACACAACAACAATGTTGCAAATGTTTCAACATTGAAACCAACACCTTTTCAGTTGAATATGAGCCTCAGGGCCAGATTAACAGCTGTAGGCCCCAAAGCTCAACCTGAGGACCCTTATTCTTTTTGTATGTGTTTTTTTTTGTGGAGCAGCCTTATGTTTCAATCCAGCCTTGACATGCCTGCTTATTTCAAACTTAGCACTATGCCTACTTTTCATAAATTTGGCAATCTCAACATCAATAAAAATCACATACCTCAAATCCTTCTCTCGTTTGGTAAACTCCCTTGTACACTGAACCAAATTCCCCCTCTCCTATCGGTTTCTCTAAAATTAGGCTCTCACTTGGAATGAATTCTGAAAAGACCAATAACTAATCATTAACAGACAGTTTTAAAAGCAAAAAAAAAAAAACATAAAATAACCACTTATTACCATTACCATTTGTTACTATTTATTTGCTAACCACATTTCTGGGTTGGTTGCCAAAAATAAATTATTAATTTACTGTCTATAAAGCAATGCAGATCACTAGTAATTTATACAAATAATTTCGTTTTTCGTTAGAAAATTTAAGAAAATTACATTTTTAAATTTGTTCTAGTATTTTTTTTTTCTTTTAATCACTTACAATAAATAATGTTATATTTTATTCTGTCTCTATCAAAATCAAAGTAATTACCTTCTGGAGGAGGAATGTATTTAGCAGGGAGGGGAGGCACAGAAGGTGGCCTGTCGATGGTTATTTCTGTTGGTTTCGGTGCTAGACTCAATTGGTTTTGCATATTTTTATTGCGTGCTGGCAAAGGAAGCGTGCTAGTATGGCTGGTCACGTTCTGTAGACTTCTAGATCTGTGTTGCTTCAGTGGCAGCGTTGACGTTGGGGACATCTAAAAATAAAGTTTTCAACTGTATCACACTGTGTTTGTCCAAATTATATATTACTGTTAAAAAACTAAACTTAAATGATCATTAACACATTCCCTGCGGTTACAGCTTTACACATGAAACTGCATGTTTTTCAATGTTAATCGGTGACTGAGATTTCTGTTAGACTAGCTACAGTGAACATGTAAAGTGACTAAAACATTGTTTTGTTAAGTAAAAACCATTTTACACTGTTTATTTTGTTTCAAATATAACTGAGAAGATAGTAAAGGGATCCTACGATTTGTTAATAGTTAATTGTTATTCAACAAAGATATTCACCAAATCTATCGTTATCTATTCTATTTAATTTCCGAACTATATTTAGTCCTGTCAGAATAAAATAAGATGGTTTTATAAAAGTTACTAAAGCATACACTATTATCAAAATGGTGTGATGTGACGGGTTAAAGCACGTTTCACTATTTTGGCACTACCTCAAGAACTTAATTTTACAAGGCTCAACCGTGAAATATGTTGATCTGATCCAAAGAGTAATACGTCATTTAAAAATTGCGCTTGAAAACAACTACAACCGAAAAAAACTATGTTGACAGAAAATAACATTACTTACTAATTCTATTTAGTACAATAACTATTCTTGCATGCCAAAATATTGTTTACTAAATATTTTCCAGATCACTAACAAAACTTCCAGATTCTCATTTAATTTTCTATATATTTCCAACATAGTTTCCAGTCTGAAATGTTTCTCTGTAGGCCTAACACCAAGTATTTTCGGGTTTGGACTTCTTAAAGAGGGCAAAATTGCTCTTACTCCATTGAACAGTGAAGGGCGAGGATTCTTGGGAACAGGCGGGGCTGGTGTCGGGGGTATCGGCCACCGCAGGTGTGTGGGCAGTCCGTCCGGCCCCCACCTGGAGTAGTGCTCCACCACGGCCTCTAGAGAGTCTAGCAGGGGGCCGTCGTCAATGAAGTAATACCTGTCCTGCACACACAGTATGCAGCGGTGTTAGTGACGTGTTGAGTAAAACTAAGATTATCAAACTTATTTGTCATACTGAGGGATATTCGCTCGGGATTATCAAGAGGGTTATCTAGAACAGTGGTTCCCAAAAGGTGGTCCGCGAACCCCCAGGGGTCCGCGGCGGCTAGCTGGTATTTTAAATCGAACTAGGGTATATATTTTTATTTAGGAAATTTAATTTTTTTTAACAAAAAATGGCCTAAATATAATCCATAACCTGTTTTGAATAATAATAATTTTAGCTGTAGAGAGCTATACAAATAGAGTATCTGTTATGGTTTTCTTCCCACTATACCTGCAGGCATAACTGGCATCTGGCACCAACATCCCTCCGTCCCTTCCACCCATTACTCTTTTCCACGCTGCATAATTACCCAGTTTTGGGTATTTTTAAGATTGTGTAGAAACTATGTGGGGATAAAAACTGTATCTCCGACTAAAAGATGGTATTTTCTTGGCGGATGCAAGCAAGATTTAATCAATCAAGTCAGTCTAGCAACACTGTGTAAGTGAAGGTCTAAATGAAGTCCATCTGACAAGAGCCTAGTCCTAGCTTTAACAGCATGAGTAACAAATTTAATTCTAGTAAAAAAAAATAGAAAGTACAATAGTAAGTATTTGGAATTAGGAAGAAGAAGAGCCACGATCTCAATGTGTAATTTGCCTTGACGTTTTGAAATTACATTAGATTTCTGGCTAATTGTTTAACGAGACCACAATACGTTATCTCTGAAAACAATGACCCATTTAACATCATTTTGTACAACCTACACATGTGAATAGGGTTTACATGAAGAATGAATATAGAAATCTTCTCAACATGCTTGATGGTTTCTGTATGAATTTCTCCAAACTGCGTCCCAATATTGAAAACATTGTGGGAAAAAGGATAGATTTCATCATTCACACTGAACAAAATAACAACATTTGTTTACGTTCACTTACTAATTTATACCTACTTACTAATTTCAACTGCTTTGTCAACAAATATAACTCACTCATAATAAAAATAAATTGAGTTTTATAGAACAACTTAGGATGTTATTTTTCCACAAGTACCTTAAATTGGTTATACCCAATTGGATGTTATATTACTTACTGCTAACACTTTTGGTAATTAATAAGGGAACGGAGTATAAAAAATGTGATTTCAATCTAACACAGGTTTTAGGGGTCCCCGATGGTTTAATTTATTTACTTGGGGGTCCACGACTGACTGTCATTTGGGAACCACTGATCTAGAAAGTTAAAGACGATTGCACACCATTCCCAGCGCAGGTCTGCCGCCACTATGACTGCGGTTGAACTAACATAATTTAACCAACAAGAGGTTAAAAGTCTGTAAACATTAATTTCTAAACTGACATTTTTTGTCACTTTCTAATTCTGAAAGAAGTCAATCAAACTAGTCCATCATGTCCCTTTAATAAGCTTTACGTTCGATATTGGATTTACTTTGTTCAATCAACAGTTAATTTGTTTAGTACTTGAGTTTGTCTGACATTTTCTTTTAAATTTGTGTTCCTTAAAATCTTGACAGTTCAAGTTAAGCTTTTTTGTCATCATTTCAGTTAATCCTATCACAATTATCAGACTCCCAACAAATAGGCAATTTGGTATGTAAATACTAGTGGGGAAGAATAGTTTGAACAATTGCATTCAATTAAAACTGATTGTATTTAAAACAAAGGTGAATGAATTATGATCGGGTAAAGGTTGATACAAAAATTGAATTAACGCATAAAAGATAAAGGAGTTCCAAGCAAAATTTTTGACACGCAATAGACTTACATTAATTTACATTGTCGTATTTTGGACAATCATCGTCGGGAGACTAATATCTATTAAAAGCTTATCATCTGAAGTAAAGCAGTAATTTGTGTAAATCACGTTTATTTATTACCTTTTTTCAATAATTTATGGTAATTTGCTACACACACTTACCTTTTTCTGAATTGGATAGTTGTATATCTGTTGCTCGTAGCACATAGTTAAGACTACAGAGCCCATGTGGTCACTGTAACGCACTAGGTAAGCGCCATCTTGACAACCATTGGTTTTCAAAATGGAAACAGCATCATTACGGCCTAAAGTTCCGTGATACCACTCTAGCTTGCACGTTGTTGGCTCAGGTACTTTGTGACTGGCTGGAAATTTTCAAAAAGACACTTTATTAAACTTAATTGTTCAACCAGTGAAAATATTATAGTAATTTTAAAATCAAACTATGTACCTTTGTTACAAAATTACTACTACCTAAAAAATTAATTAAGTTTAAATTGAATTTTCTTTGGTTGGGAAAGTCTGAGATCTGATATAATATGAATGGCTGTAGTATCGTTTTGTACCTCGTATGTACAAGGTTTTGTATTCTATCACCAATAAAAAAGCCAAAAAAAATTAGTATTTTGCATTATTATTCTACGGCTAATGGTTGTGGGGTATATTGAAATATTCATTTAGCAGTCAATGCAGTACGTTGTCCAATGTTATTCTTATAGGTAATACAAACAATACCATTTCTCTCTTATTTACTGATCAATTTCATTAAAACTTGGTATGTAAGTCTATTCCGAAAATGTTTCAACCTAACCATGGGATTTCCCCTCAACAAACCAATCAACTTACATGGAACAAAATTGTTAACCTTTTATTATTTAGCCAACAACTTACAAAGCATTTAGGATGACTTATAACATATCTCTCATTAGACAACAATTAAGCTTTTTCTGTGAGCAATTTGCGTTTTTACGTGACATCCTACCCTTAAAACAGAGCACTGCTGCAGTTAGGTTAGGTTAGTTTATCATGTATTTTGTGATTCATAAATGACATAACCACTACAGAATGCTGTATAAGTAGGTTTTCCACATAAAACAATATTTCTTGATAAATTGGAAGTGCATAAGTACCATGTCGCCACACAGACTCATGAAAGACCTTTCACTTGACCTTGACCTAATGAGGGGGGAGAGGAGGGGTTTCACCATGTGACATATGACAAATTCTGTCTACAAAACAACACAATTACAATAACCTGACCTAGCATAACCACTGCAGCATGCTGTTACAGGTGGTGGTTGGTATAATGCATAAGAACCCCGTTTATTTATAGGCCCCTATACGTTCTTAAATAAAATTGTTTTAAAACTTATAAATAGGCTATTGTCTTAAAAATAAACATTAACCCTTTGAGTGCCGTGGCATAATGGCCATTTCTTATGCATAAATTGCCGGGCTAATTTCAATGGAAAATGTAGTAGTTTACATAAAATATCATATAAAATACAATTTTAGAGGTATCCATGTAATTTTTTATTTATTTTGTTTATGAATAAATTCTCTATGAAATAGTATAAAGTAACTATAATCAGAAAATAAATTGGGGCTTAAAATATATTTTTTATATAAAACAAATTAAAAATTTGTTTTTTTTTTCAAGTTTGACTTGCATAAACTATACTAAAAAATTTCATTTGATATTTTTCAACCCAATAGACAGAAAGAGCAGAAAATGCTGATCAAAACTGATGTATAAATCATCAATATCAGTTAATATTTGCAACAAAAATAAATGAAAATATGTTACAATTCAAAAAAGGCCCTAGGCCTAGGCTATGTGGTTACTAAGCAACGTTGAAGTACTATTTTGTAATATAAACAAATATTATATTTTAGTTTGTTGTAAACATGTTTATTATTACTAGTATATAAGAATTAGGCCTACCAAAGTAAATGAAATGCACAATAAACTAGAAAACAAAAGATGTATGTGTATCTTTTACTTTCACAAAAACTTAGTATCTACGACAATGACACTGTTTCCAAGATCATTGTAAACTAATTCCCGAAGGTTACTCAAGTTGTTTCTATCTATTCTGCTGCTTATTTTTATTTCATACGTAAATAGGAAGTAAAAAACACTAAAATATAACCTCAATAACAATAATATAAGTGATATTTACGTCAACAACAAACATATAACATTACACAACAACAAATACAGACGACATCTGTGACAGAGATGACTAAATTAGGGTCTGCTAACAGACCAAAGGCAACAAAATTGCTATAGATCTGATAGCTGGAAGCTTCTGGATCAAAACAAAATACTTTGAAAGCCAGTACCTTGTTTTGATATGAAGTACTACGTAAAATACCGAGAGTCGCTGTCAGCGACGCTCGGCAATTTATGCGTAAACACATCGCGTCGCTGTGAGCGACGCTGTGGCACTCAAAGGGTTAAAATCTTACTTTAATAAAATATATGATACAACATTTAATCTCATATTTGACGCTTCAGTACAACATTCTTCAAAAACGGTATCTTCAAAATATACAATATTCTTTCCATAGCTACTAACTTTAAATTTATTAACAATACATGATCCTCCATGTATTTATAAAAACAAAAATAAAAAAATTATTTATGTATTCATTTCTACAGTAATAAGCAGCTAAATTGAATTTATTTAAGTTATTTAAAACATAAGTTTGATCAGATCTAAGCCAATTTTCTACTAAGTATACAATTTCTACATTTGACTCATAAAGTAACAAACTTAGCTCATTCAGTTTAGTTGCAATGTCTCCCAGTACATTAAAATGCATATTATAACTGAAATTATTATTTTTCAAAATAACTAGGTCACCGGATGTAAAGAGGTTTAATTAAAGAGGATAGCTGAATAAAGCAGGGACTGGTTGGGAAATATTTACACAGCTATTTATTTCACTAACTCTAACATTTTTTGTTGTACACTTTTTGCCTGTACTGTCGGCGAGAGTAAAGAAGACCCCTCGTCGGCATTACATGTTTATAGTTCTTGGTTCTTATGTCTCAAAACGCAATGCAAGTAAGTTTTGTTACGGTATCATAGTATCAGCAGGAACTTACCTAATGGTAACAATGAATGCCGCATAAAGCGCTAGCGTAGTTACCATATGGTAGTGCCTGAAATTTTTGTGTAGGCCAGGGTCTTCTATACTCTCGCCGACAGTAAGTCAATGGCAACAGATAAAAAGAGTAATAGGAGGATCCTGTGTGGGAAGGAACTTAGATGGAAGTACAAATGTTCCATAGTGTAAACTTCATCAAATCAGTGTTATGCAGCCTTAGAGTCTTCAGAAAACTAAAATAGGAGAAGCTTCTTGGAGGAAATTTAGCATAGCGCTCATCACTAACAATAACTGACTTCAGCACTGGTTCTCTGGTGTAGATGACATAGTTTAGTGACAAAATGTTACGGGGGTTATGATTCCTAACACATCTCACAGGTTAGGCATACCGGTTGTTTCAAACCCTTCATAACAAATAAAACACATTGGGCACATACCAAGGAGTTGAGCAGTAGTGTTGTGTCCACCGAAGGTAGCGAGATCGTAGGGGGTCTGACTGTCGCCGTCGCGTGGTCGCAGCGGAGCGTGAAGGTTCAGCAACACTTGTACCACATCACGGTGGCCGCGGCTGGCTGCCTCATGGAGCGGAACACACCCTACAACACCATACCAGCTTACACTATAGCAATACTTAGGGGTATGCGGTGCCAAAAATTTCAGATCGGTACAGTTCAGTACAGTAAAAGATTTTGTACCTTGGTTCTCGGTACAAATTCGGTACGGTACAATGTACCGTTATATATACTAATTTGTACTAAATATTAATTTGTATGTATCATAAAAAAAAATATTGAGTACCTAATACTTAAGGTCATATACAGTATTTATTATTAATTTGGTTAAAAGAAAAAATAACTATACTATGAATACAAATATTTGTTTAAACCTGCATCTTTGGAGTATTACATTTTAACATTTTTATTAATATTATTAATACAATTTCTTGAAATATTCATGATAAATAAATTAAAAAATTACTTGAAAACCAATCAATTGCATAAGTCGCTTAAATGACTAATTATATTGCTTTCAATGTAAATAAACTATTGATTTAAAACATACAAACAGAAAAACCAAAGTTTGATAAATACCATTCTTGGTGCATTGGGAGAATATTAACACAAAGTAAAATAAGATAACTTAAAAAACTATGTATAATGTGAACTAAAAAAAATATAAATTAGACCTTTAAATACTGAAGATTAAAATCAAAATACTCTAAAATGACTTAATTAGGCTAATAAATTCAAAATTGAAGTCCATAAAAGATATTACAGTACATTTATTTAAACGTAAGTACCATGTAAAACTGGAAGAGAAAGAAAGTGATAAAAGTACAGTGATATTCTGTTAATTTGGCTATCTCACCTACAAAATAACCAGCTATTAAATTCATCAACAAATAAATTTAGTTTGTTGATATAATTAGTTTTCAAACATTTTTTAAACCTTTTTTATGTAATTTAAAATTAATTTTACTAGTATACTTCAAAAACAATAATAATAATACATAAATAAAAGCAGTTTTATTTGAAATCATAATGGAGAAAGAACGTGATTAAAAGAGAATATTTCCTTTTCTCACTCAAGGAATGATGTTGGGTGAACAACTGGCTTATAGCTAATTACCAGACCCCTCCCCCCTCACACTTTCCTAGTCTAAACCTTTCTTATCTTCAATGACAGATTTTTTGCGACCCTGCCCAGCCCCTCCCCGCTCCCACCTTTCTTATCTCCATTCTCGTTCACCTATAAATAACACCTGTCAACGTAGAGTTTTGGGGCTTGTTTTCCTTAAAGGAAATGACTAGTTATCAACAGGAGTCGTCTTATTTCAACCATTTATTTTGTTAAACATTGTTTAGCTTATCTCTGTTTATTGTTTGAATCAGTAAACTGTACCGTACCGATGATTTGTACCGGGGTTATGTTCTGTACCGAACCGATGACAGTAATTAGTTTTGTACCGTACCGGTACCGTTTATTTGGTGCACCGTAGACCCCTAGCACTATTAGAAATGATTATTAACAGTTATAACGTAAAGCATATTTCATTCGCCACCAAAGTTGTTTAGCTATACACTAAATCTTTGAGCAAATAATTCTGTGATGCACTGTCCTCTGTGAACAATGTGCTTTAAGTACGCAATAATGTTGTTTTACCACAATTTACACAGCACACGATGGTGAAGAGGTTAGGTTTATTTATTCTGTACTTTCACTGACGTTTCAATTTATCACTCACATAATCATTATGAACTTGCTGGAATCTAAATAAGTTAATTTGTAGGAGGTGCTGTAAGCATGCACCTTGTCAATATTAAGGCAAAAAAGTAACATACACCATGAATGTTCCCCAAAATAGTTAAAACCTAAATAACAGCCAAAGATTGCTATATATACTAATTCTTAAAGTACATATTAACTTGAAAATAAGTATTTTCTAGGAGTGTGCAAACTATGATTTCCTGTATTAGGTCAACTTGAGTTCAGTTGTTTTCAATTATTTTAAAATTCCTTTTTTGCAGATTTTATTAGTATAATTAACATTCCGGTATATGGATGGTTACATAAAATTTAAAAACAATATAATTTCAGATAATAATACACAGCCTATACTAGGACCACCTTATTATGGTCCAGTCATCTTTGACATTAGATACTATTTGGTTCGGCAGTTTATAATCATTAGCCCTCCACTGATCAGCAGAAAGAACTCACTTAACTACCAAGTTTTTTTTACTTTTTAGCGAATTTCCCCTATAGGGAAGAAGCTATTACCGTAGTCGGCATGGTAAGACCTAGGCCCGGGACCATGATAACTTTTCGTTTTGAGGTCCCCAGACCCCAAAAACACCGTTTGTTCGAAACTGTATATATATATATATATATATATATATATATATATATATATATATATATATATATATATATATATATATATATATATATACATGTGTCCGTGGGTGCGATAACTCTCGTAAAAAAGGTCCGATTTTGATGAAATTTGGTACAAAACGTGTAAAGCAGCATTTATGACTTTAAGTTCGAAAACCAGACAGATCGACTTATCCGAAGGGGTATTTTGGGGGGGTGTTGTACCCCAAAAATGGGTTTTTGAGTTTTTTGCACATAATTTTTGAAAAAGTGAAATTTTATTCTTTTTCATTGGAATTAGCTTAAAAAGACGCACACTTTGGTGTTTTAATCATTGCTCTACGTCAATTGGTTACTGAGATATTGAAAGTGCTAAACACAGTACGTTGTCCAATGCTATTCTTATGGAGGATAAGAAAAATTGTATATCTCGTTTATTTATCAACTTATCCTGATGAAACTTGGTATATTGCTTCATTTCATTGTGGTCTATTGATATTTGCACAAAAATTCATTTTTTGGCCGATAGTTCCCGTAGCAGCAAACCTGCATACTCAGCCCCATGTTATTCTTATGGAGAATAAGTAACGTGTTATCTCCTTTAATTATGAACATAAATTAATAGAACTTGGTATGTAGCTTTACCTAGTTGAGTTATATTGATATTTGTATAAAAACCCATTTTTAGTGTTCCTTATTTCAGCAAACCTGCATACTCAGCCGCCATGTTATTCTTATGGAGAATAATTAAAATGTCATAAATCGTTTATTTATGAATGTATATTGATGAAACTTGGTATGTGGCTTTATGTGGTATTAAGATAATATTATATGCATTGGAAATTCGCTGAGTATACAGGTTTGCTGCTACGGGGGTATTCATACTTTTGAGATGAGTTTGAGATTGAAAAAGTCTTCCAATTTGTATGTGATTTCACACACATTTCTAGTATTTTCACACTGTTTTAAGAATACGTCACATATTTATAGTCTACAACATTAAACATTTCAATTTTTTTTAACGCAAAGAAGATGGAGGTACAGATCACTGAAATCAATCACCTTCTTTTTGCATTTAATTTTTAGTACTGAAGACTGTAAATAAGTAGACCTATTTATTTGAATACATTGCCTGCAAGATTCAATGTTATTAAACATTTCATATAAAGGAAAATAACATAAGTTGTAACTAACCTGTATTAGGATTTCTAATTTGAACATTAGCTTTCCCGCTTTCAACCAAAAGACGAACAGTATTAGGTAGATTACTTTGGCAAGCATACTGAAAAAAATAATAATAAATTATTGGTAGGGGAAATACTAATTATTTTTTGTAATAGGTTTGTTTTAAAAATTGTATACAAATTACTAAATTTGTAATGGTAAAAATTCATTTAATTCATTTACACAAATAAATTTACAATAGTGAAAATATTGTTTCATTGTTTTGTTTATTGCCATACAAATATTTACAAGATTAAAGCAATACCTTACCTTTATTTCCTCAGAGTTTCATCATTAGGCAGCTTGAAACATCCAATATGCTTTAAAATGTAGTTTGAGTAAGAAACCCTTTTAGACCTTAAAAGACACTTTTACAATTTTTCCTCACAAATGTTTAAATATGTAAATCCAAGATTTAGCTAATAAAATGTTAGCTTGTGTTGGTAACTTTACAGTTAATAATACACAACTAACATACAGTGGACCCCGATAACCTGGAAGTCTGGATTACCCTGGCAGAGCGGTAAATCCCCACAGTTCAAACGCTACAGCACCAACCGGAGCACGACGTGATACCAACAACTGATTTTTTCGTTAGGTGTTTTGAACAATTCAAGTTTAAGTTGCAGTTTTTTTGTATTTTTATGCAATAAATAAATGTTTAATACACTAATAATGTATAAAAACACATATTTTTTCTTATTTTTACTCGTTTCCCAATAACCTGGATATTTCACAAACCCAGACACCATTCAGTCCACATTATTCCAGGTTTGTGAGACTTTACTGTATAACCTATTGATACTACTTATTGTTTTTAAATTGTGTGAGAGAAGAAACTCATAAATATTATTTTAAATTACTTTTAAAACTATAAGCTAATATTGCAAAATGGTAAATAACTTTAACGCCACAAGGAGGTTTAAGTTTGGGAATCTTTTAAAATAAAAACCGATAGTGGGATTGATTGATTTTTTGTATTATTTTTTGTACACAGTTTTTATTTACAAGCGTTTTATACATGTTATTAAAACTCTTTTATGACATAAAAGTAGGCCAAGTAGTTTTGTTTTCAGGCACAATACAAAATTTTCAGACTTTAAATTAAGCTTGGCGCACAGTTTTACAGACAAATCAATGGCTTTCTTTAGGGAAAGTAAGCAAAAAAAATATATTTTTTTAATTGGGAAGAAGACTTGTAATAAAAAAATAAAATTGAATTTTCAAATGAAACATAGTTGGATATAATATTGGGCTTCACTCACCTAATTTTTTTTGTTCTGGAATTCGTCAACACACAAAACACAGACATATTACGATAACGAATAAAAACAAAAACAATTGTTCCAGAAGACAATCCAACGTTTCGCAGGACAAGAATAACGACCCGCTTCTTCAGGGATTTGCTGACTTTATTTTCTCCCGCACGCGGGTTTGTTCAACAATTTTCTCTGTATATACAAAAACTGATGAGTATATTTTTAAATGTTTACAATTCCTTAACACCACTGCGTTTGACTTGTTTAGACATGAAAATCTCATATGTTCCAATGTTGAGCAATGTCCGATTTCGACCCACCCACAGCGAATGTGTTGATTAACATTAAGACAAACTAGGGGGAAAAAAAATAGGTTTGAAATTATAGACATGTTCATGAAAATCATTTGTATAGTCTATATAACTTACATGCAAGGGTGTATAACCATCAGAATCCCTACAGTTGACAAGCTTTTCCAAACAATTTGAAGCTATTCCGCTGTTGATGAGTTTCTCCAAAATATCATTTTTACCCAGCCGACTCGCCAGATGAACCGCTGTTTGCCCCTCTTCATTTTTGGCTTCCAGACTTCTGTAGCCACACTTCAGAAGCTCTGATGCCACTGTGTAGTTTCCTGAAATATATAAATATTTAACAATTTTGTTCATTTAAACTATTACTGGCTATTGCCTGTTGCAGGATTGCTCTTGATTGCTGTATAGTGGTTTTAAAATGTACAAAAATTAAACACATAGATTATAGTTTTAAAATTCTGGTTATGCAGATATTAATCTAAATATTTGTTTGTGCTCTCTGTCGGTTAACATTGAATTACTTATTCCCTTAAGAGCAGTTCTATTGGGCAGAGCCTTAATGGCTTATAATGATTTTAAATATACTAAATGTTATTTGTGGCTCTACATGACAATTTATCAAGTTTTCCAAATTTGTCAAATTTAGCAACAGACAAATAACACAATATACACTGGTGAAAGAGTCGTTTTCCTAGCGATGCAACTGGGCTACAAACGCTGCGTGATTCATGCTGTATGGCTTGACAAACCACCGGTTCCTTAAAAAACAAATGGGGCCACTTTCGTAGCAATGCGGTGCGCAACTATTCTCTAGCGAATCTCTAGCTGTGCAGCATGCTTCGCGCAGCGTGATTAGGACCATCGCTCCGAGAGCAGTCAGTTGCAAAGCACGCAGCCGGACTGGCGAATACAGTGAGTTGTTGCTTGTGTATTAGTGTTAATACATTTTTTTTGCAATGTCAAAGATCGTGTGACAAGTGAAGTTTTCACCAGATGATTATGAAATGTTGTGGAAATCAAGCCTTCCTGATTTTAAAAACAAAGAAGGACCAATTATGGAATGGCATTGGACAGAAATTAAACAAAACAATAAGTCCACATATTCTTCCATGACTTCCTCCGCTAATACTAACATTAACGCTAAACATCTCTTATTCATATCCATGGCCGATCTATTTAGAATCCGCAGGGAAACTGGACAGCTCTTCATTTAAAAATCATGCTGCTGAAAATACAGATCTAGGAAAACAGTTGCTACTTTAACAAAGAACACCCACGCTGTGTTCTAAACTTAACTACGGAACATGCAGCGCACTTCACTAATGTTGGAGGAAAACATTCCTTTAGATGCAAATGCTTGTCTTT
This sequence comes from Allygus modestus, assembly GCA_963675035.1. NCBI lineage: Eukaryota > Metazoa > Arthropoda > Insecta > Hemiptera > Cicadellidae > Allygus > Allygus modestus. The sequence goes on along the minus strand of OY776112.1, from coordinate 259,360,504 downwards.
TTAGCGAATTTCCCCTATAGGGAAGAAGCTATTACCGTAGGTCTCATGGTAAGACTTAAGCCCGAAACCATGACAAATTTTTTTTTTAAGGTCCCAAGATGACTAAAACACTATTCGTTCAAATTTATATATATGTATATATATATCTATATATATATATATATATATCTATATATATATATATATATCTCTATATATATATATCTATATATATATATATATCTATATATGTGTCCGTGAATGCGATAACTTGAGTAAAAAACGCCCGATTTTGATGAAATTTGGCTCAAATGTGTAAAGTGACATTTATGACTTTAAGTTCGAAAACCAGAAAAATCGGACTATGCGAAGGGGGGTTTATGGGGGTTTTAAATTTTCCAAAAATCAGTTTTTTGCATTTTTCACCCTAAAATTTTTGAAACAGTTAATTTTGGTTTTGACCATGTTATAGAGCTTAAAAAAACAAATGATGTGGTATTTTGAATTATTAACCTAGGTTAAGTGGTTGCGGAAAAAATCCAAAAAAACATGCTCATAAAATCTCCCATGTTAATCTTATGGGAAAAAGGTTTTTGGCTTTTCCTCAGTTAGTTTTACTTTAAACTTCACATTTGCTTTTACCAATCACTTCAGCTCCACAAAACAATCATTTTGGTGTTTAAATTGTGATTCTACGTCCAACCGTTGCAGAGATATTCAAAGTACTAAACACAGTACGTTGTCCAATGTTATCCTTATGGAGAATAAATAAAATTTGATATCTCGATTATTTATGAATGTATATTGATGAAACTTGGTATGTGGCTTCATGTTGTACTGGTATATTGATATTTGAACAAAAAACAAATATTTTGTTGGTTGTCCCCGTAGCAGCTAACCTGCATACTCAGCCCTAATGTTATTCTTATGGAGAATAAGTAAAGTTTTATATCTCCCTTAATTATTAACATAAATTAATAAAACTTAGTATGTAGCTTCACCTGGTTGAGTTAAATTGATAATTGCATAAAACACATATTTTGTGCTCCTTGTTGCAGCAAACCTGCATACTCAGTCCTATGTTATTCTTATGGAGAATAAATAAAATGCTATAGATCATTTAGTTATTAATTTATTTTTATAAAACTTGGTAAGTGCCTTTATGTGGTAGTGAGAAACATATATATTCATTGGAAATTCGCTGAGTACGCAGGTTTGCTGCGACGGGGGTATTTTAAATAGGGACAGGTTTTTTTATATCTTCCTGCGAAACGCGAACAAATCTGACCAAAAACAAGGATATTTATTAAAATTCAAAAAATAAACAAAAATTAGATAATCTAAAAGATTAAACTTTTATTTATTTTTTGCAAACTTCATATTTTGAAGATTTGGGAATTAAATCTTGATCTCGCATCCATTCGAAACACGTTTCTGTATTACTTAATATGGTTTGACAGTTTACGGTAATTTAAGCTACAATTCACTGCATTCCCATCTATTAAAAATTTGCTAAAAATACATTAATGTAAACAAAAACAACCAACAATAACAACCTAATCGACATATCAATATTTATAATAGATTTTTAAAAATCAAATTAATGTGGGATCTATACGAAACTGCAGCCAATTCTAATTCGACTGCACACCTAAACAGGAGCTTTTGCATCTTATCGACTCGCTTGCCATCTTATCGTAAATTGAAAGAGGGCTTGGCTGGCTTCTTTGGCTCTTATGTTAACCCTAGCACTGCCCTTAGCCGAATATTCGGCTATTGCATGTGTGAGATGGATGTACTACAGATGTACTATAAAATGATCCAGAAACGTAATAATATTGATATCATTTAAAAGAGGAGATTCTAAACTTTAATTTTCATATATAAACAAACCTTGAAGTAGTAACAGATCAATGTAATTGCCATTATAATTTGAACAAAAATTAGCGTGCAGAACATTTTTGACACGCGAGCGGCAAAATCTCGTAAACCACGTGTTCTTCAAAAAAATTGCAGTGTCTGTATTTTGGCCCAAACAAGAAGCGGTTGGTACTATTGGAAACAGCTTTAGTTGTTCTTTCTTTTCGGGATTAGAACTTCGTCATACAACTTCAGAAAGTCTGAGAAATCATTTTTGAAATCAGCTGTTATGGCCAGCTATTCATTTGCCCCATTAGCCGAAATTTCAGCTGATTATAAATCACTAGTAAATATACCGATAGTTGATTTACCTTGGCGTAAATCACATACATCTTTGAAGCCAAGAAGTTCTTCCTCTTTGTAGTGGTGCCTTCCTGTATGGAGCGTCAGGTGACTCGTGTAAATAAAAGCAAATCAGAGATTCTTTCTGCTAGCCTAGCCAATGCAAAGTCAATATATGAATTTTTAATATGAGTAGGTCCGTATTTTACTGTCACATGTTAGTATTTTAGTGATAAACAAATGTATTGTTGTGTAGTGTGTGAGTTAGTAGTAATATTTATGATAGGGTTATATTTTATTGTTTGTAATAACCTCTGCAGATTTTGCTCAAATACAGCTAGGCCTATGCTACAAATTTAGGGTTCAAAAATCAATATGTGCTTATGGAACCTTTACTTGTTCATATTTCTCTATACATACATATATATATATATATATATATATATATATATATATATATATATATATAAAATAGTTCAAAAGTATTTACTATAAACATATGTACCATTTATTACATTATAATAAAGTACAAAAATTAGATCTAGCTACGAATAACTAATTTTGGCTTTCAGCGAAACTTAAATTTAGTTTTTCAACTCATTTAAAGTCATAAAAACAGTTATTACTTTGTATAAAAAGTGCATTATTTCCAATAACTGTATTGTTACCTTTAGTAATACAACAGTTTTAGTATATTACTTTTATACTTTTGATTTTATTTTTATTTTTCAAATGTACAGCGGATGTTTGTAGATTTTCCCCGGTTTCCGAATTTCTTTCCGTAATTCAGGTAACAAAATGTTTTCAAATAAATCAAACACATTTCCACATAGGGAAATAAATTGCCTACATTTTGTATATCTTTGATTGTCTGTAAAAAAATAGTGTAAAATTGCTAGGACTCTACTTTTGAAAATGATTTAAAAAATGGTTATGAAATTTTGGTTTTTCACATTTTGCAAAAAAAACACCAACAGGGAATCTTTTTATTATATTTTATTCAAAATCTCCTTCTTTTTCTGAACAAAACGAGTATGCATACGACTAGGTTATCACAGTAGTTTAGGCACTGCGAATTGTTAAAAAACTTCTGAAAAATGGCAAAAATTGCTAGGGCACCGAGCAATTTAGCAAAAATCAGGCCAGGGCAGTCCTAGGGTTAAAGCAATGGCACGTCCTCTAGAGTGCCAGTAATGATTCTTCCAAGGTTCAACCATAAATCTCATAAACTCACAAAAATTAAAACTAAATTTAAATATTTTGAATAAAAGCAATTTTCAATTTACAATTTTTGTCACCATTCAGAAGGGTTAAGGCAAAACAGTCAGGGCATGATACCTTCTTTGGTAGCTCTGTGTAGCAGATTTGTCCTTCCGTGTCTGCGAGAGTCGTGCGGTGGAGGATCTTTCTTGAGCGGTGTGGTCAGTGTGGTCACCAGCATCTCTCCGCTTCTTTGATACAGTTCTATCAACGTCTCCAGACCGTGAGTGATCTTTATTTCATCTGGAAACATCAGTAAATCAATTATTAAAAATAGATAAGGTACACTTTTGGGCTTTATTCATTACTTTACTATTCTTCATAAGTTTGGAAGGCCCATTATTGTTTGATTACAACTTTATAAATGTCTCACTGTAATATAAACTACCGAATTACAAAAGACAGGTTGTTAAACCTAATCAAAGATGCTAAAACAAATTATTCAGTGAGTTTATATACTGTAAACCTCGGTTTTTCCAGACTTGTATTATCTCGATCCCGGGTTTTCCGTTCAAACTGGTTGATGTAAATAGTCTTCCTAGGTGTTTTAAAGTACACTAAAACGTCATTCCATACGTGTACAGTGCCTGCAATATATGTCTCTGCAATGTCTTTACAATAACCTCTGAACTAGTAAGGTTTGTATCGTTGCATAGAAAGGGTGTGTGCGGTAAGTTACAAATTACATTTTTATGAGTGTACATAATTAATATTCTCAATTTAAACTTTAATAATGGTAGGTTATTTTCATACTTGAATATGTATGTATTTAAATTGTTGAAAAAATGTTCATTATTAGCCTGTAGTACGACGAAACGAATATACAATATTTTGGGAAGGCCTTTTTTATTCCAGACTAATTATGAACTATTAACACGTATTGAAATGAAATGAAAAATTCTTTATTTTAACAGGCAAAGTTAGGGCCACATTGCCCTTTCTTTCACTTAACCTACATACAAATGGAGATGGATATATATCTACAGCATAATCAATAATAATAAAGCTTAAAACTACGTTTTTAACAGGAAAAAGCCAATAATTTTACTCATTCTCTGTAACACACACCCATCAGTGATCCCACCCACGATAACCCCCTAGACACACCGGCCAAGGATATCCCGCCCAAAGTATGACTTTTTCAGTGCCGCCACAAACCGGGGATGGCTATCTACGGATTTGATGGAATTGGGCAAGTCATTCCACAGACGGCAATCAGTGACAACAAAAGCCCTATCGTAGACTGTGGTCCTATGTTGAGGCATTCACAATGTAGACAAAGCAGAGGCATTCACAATGTGGACAAAGCAGAACGAGAGCTTCTTAAACTACCTTGAGACACAAATTTGAAGTTATTTTTAAAATATTTTGGAAAACCAGTTTTTAAGATTGAAAAAGTCAACGACAGAATTTTGATTGATCTCTGGCCATTTAGTTTCAATATTCGTGACTCAATGTAGTAAGGTGTTATATGTTCCTCGCGTCTCAGATCATAAATATATCTCAAGCAGTAGTTCTGAGACCGCTGGAGCATATCAGCAAGAGCAACAGTTATGTCGTTGATAACAGAGTTGCAGTAAGTAAAGTGGAGTAACACAAGAGTTTTAAGAAGATGTAGTTTAATATGTAATGGCAAACAATTCTGTAACTTCTTTAGTGAGTGAATTGAGGCAAAAACCTTCCGCCGGTTGTCCACAACTGTGTCACCCCAAGTAAGTGTCGAGTTGATGGTTAGTCCTAGATTGTTTACTTTGTCATAGTAGGGAAGAATATTTCCATTGACTGTAGTTAAATTTGTGGCATTAAAGTCAATAGAGTTTCGTAAACGTGAATGGCAAATTATAATAGCTTTGGTCTTTTCATGATTGATCTAAGGCCATGTTTTTCAGTCCATGTAATGATTCACTCTATGTCTTCATTAATTTTCAAAACACAATCATTTATATTTTACTGAGAAATGAGCATAAATTTGAAAGTCATCAGCATACATGTGATATTTGCAGTGATTAAGAGTTGAGTTAATGTCACTTACATACAGTACAAATAGCAGAGGCCCAAGGATTGAGCCCTGAGGCACAATAATAAGAATAAGAATAAGAATTTATTCAGCCAGTCAATATTTCAAACAAATACAATGGCACGTCAAATACAAATACACAATCTAAGTTATATTAATCAAAGTCCAATGAAGTCCAAGAACTTGACATAAACTCTTCCACAGAATAAAATGGGTGCATACAAAGAAAATTATGTATTTTAAACTTAAAATCCTTATCATTAAGTAATCTTATTGCTACTGGTAACTTGTTGAATAATTTACTACTTAAGATTAACGGACTTTTATCAGTCTTAGCTATTCTAACTTGAGGCAAATTTATGTTACATCTAAAACATGTGTCATGACTGTGTATATCACTCCTATATTCTAAAATACCTAATTGAGTTCTTAAATAAAACAGGCATTGCTTAATAAATAAGGAGAACAACGTCAATATTTTGTATTCTTTAAAAAGGTCCCTGCAACTATGATATCTATCTACTCCAGCCATGACTCTAATAGCCTTTTTCTGCATTATTAATATGTCTTTGGCATGTGCAGAGGACCCCCAAACGAGAAGTCCATAACTTAAATTACAATGAAAAAGACCATATGGCCTGTATGAGAGAGGCCAGTTCAAATTCACCACACAACCTCTTCAATGCAAATATACTTGAACTAAGTTTACTTTTAAGTACAATTACTTGTTGATGCCAGTTCAAAGTGGGATCGAAAGTTAGTCCCAACAATTTTGGATTTTTATCTTTATTTTGGCTACCATGAACTTCACGAAGGTTAAACAGAACAGTATTTGTCTTATCATTATTTAGAACCAGGTTATTTGAAGTTAACCAGTCTTCAACTATCTTAATATTATGTTTAGAGTTTCCTAAAAGTTTTTCACAATCGGCATGTCTAGTAATGATGGTTGTATCATCTGCGTATAGTACACAGTCTGCAGGAATGTTTACACTTAAATCATTAATTATAACTAAAAACATCAGAGGCCCAAGTACGGAGCCTTGAGGGACTCCACAATTGACAGGTTTACATGAGGATACTTCTTCTCCTAAAACTACATATTGAGTTCTGTTTACCAAATATGATCTAAATAAATCAAGAGCCACACCTTTTATGTTGTAAAATTCTAATTTTTTTAACAAAATATCATGGGATACTCGATTGAATGCTTTACTAAGATCACAGAATGTAATTGCAGCAAAATCCTTATTTTCATAACAATCAAGTATCTTATCGACCAAAGAAGTAATGGCATGTGTTGTAGATAGCCCTTTACGAAAACCAAACTGTTCTATAAATAGTAATTGATTTGATTCAAAATAAAGCATTAACTGTTTGCCAACCACAATTTCAAACACTTTAGACAGTACAGGTACAATGGCTACAGGCCTATAGTTACCTATTTCATCCCTTTTACCTTTTTTAAAGATAGGGTGAACTTTGGTAATTTTTAAGATATCAGGAAACGCACCTTGTGTCAAACAATTATTAATTAAAATTGTTAAAGGAGTGAGACAACTCATCAACATTCAACAATAATCACTCATTCATTTCACGCAATATGATATAGCATAAATAGAATAATTAAAGTTTCAAGCATATAGGCCTATTAAATATTTTTGTCACATGTTTTTCCTTTTAGTTAAATGTTATTATTTTGCTTATTTTAGTTATTTATTTCATTATCACCCCTCAGAAAATTTAAATTTTAAATAATTATTCATTATTTTGTGATTTAATAAAATATTTAAAGTCATGTTTCATAATTTAAGCCTACATGTACAAAATTACCTCATAATTAACTTAATATAATATAACTAAATTCAAAATTGATCTCAAACTTTCCCCCAGCTGAAGTGTTTTTGTGACTAGTGTATTTTGGTTCCAAGATTATTGGAAAATTGTGTTTTGAAAATAATTATGTGAACCCCATAGCATCATCTGGAGTTTTCTGAAGAAAGAAGAGGTCTGCTGATAAAAAAATGGCTGGTGTTAGATGCTTTGATTTGAGCATTGTCTCATTCAAATAAATTTCCCCTTTTAAAAAGTTTTTTTTTTTGTAACCTGCGAAACTCAGAGCAACCCTTATTTAGCCCATCAAGATTCGTATAGCTCTTGAGTGAAGAAATTGTCTGTGTGGTGAGATCTTTCCATTTTTTTAAACTACCTATCTGGAACCACTTACAACCTATATAGCAACTTACAATCCCTAGGACTTTAAACAAAAAAAAAATCAATTCCTCTTTATCAACGATTTGTTTAATCAAAATTTAATACAAGTTCTCAACCTAAGTTAATCAAGAAGATACTTTATTTATTTGGACAAAAATAACTTCAAAAACTTAACTAGGCCCTCAGCCTAAATTTCAAGAAGAAGCTGCCATTTTGAACTTTAAATTATACACCTCAAGATCCCAGAACCATAATTATAGATCAATAGTAAATTTTATCGAATAGTTTAAATTCACCTAAATTGGACTTTTTTTAAATTTCTAATGATTTTTATTCATATGAAACAAAGTTATTCTGACCTTTAAGCCTCAGCACGATCACCCCGACCCTGTATTATAAATGCTCATGTTATAAATTACCATCTTTATGAAATATAGCTGTGTATAATATTTTAGACTTTGATATCATCTAAATTGAAAATTACATTCTTATAATTTTATTTTCTCTCCCCAACATTGTATATCTATTGTAACCCTTATTCACTTAACCATAATTTGTCTGCAATCTATAAATGTAAAATAATGAATAAATGTCCACCATTACTTTGTTAATTGTATTTATGAGTTTTCATTTTAAATTAGATAAAACAGCTGTTAGGCCTAAATAGTAAACCTGTGAATTTAGTTATCTAGTCAAGGATTAAGTTACGAACAGTTGAAAGGGAATTATTACTGTATTTACCATAAACTCTTAGTCGAACAGTTGATTGTTATTAACCAAAATTATTCAAGAGAGCTGTAATAGTATTAGTTTTGTTTCAATGGCGCCCAATTCGTGAGGCTTAAAGTAATCAGAATAACTTTGATGAGGTAATTTTAACTAGAAATAGTATAGATTTAACCTATATTTGTTTACCTACCTTGTTAAGCTAAGTTATCCACCATGTCTGAAGGTTATAATTTACGTCCCAACCCAAAACCATCTGCAAAGAACTTAGAAAATAACCCAAATGTTAGGTCCCTACGATGAGCAAATGTAATGTTAGAATCTCAAAGTGTAGGCGGTGAAAGTGAACTTAACCTTAAATCTGACAACACAACACCCATACCACATATCGAACATTCATCAACTAATGATACTTCGGACAATAGCTCCCACGGCAGTTTTGCGTTATTTAATGAGCCCCTAAGTGATAATGAAACCCCAAATGATTTTGTGATGTTAATAACACGAGTAGGCCCTTTAGCAGACAGCATTGACATTAGCGAAAACGTAAACATCTCGGATTCGGCTGACTCACACATTCGCTCAGATCCCTCTCTCCCAGCAACTAGCGCTGCACAACACGTAACGGTGGACAACGGAACTACCGATAACACAACACCTGAATCGCCCATTTCCACGGCTGCCTCGGAACACGGAACGTCTCAAAACAGACAAAATAATGACCTATTACGACAAATTGCTGCGCTTTTAGAAATTAACAGTGCGTCCCTTGAGGCTAAAATAGAAAATAACAACGCATCGCTAAAATCTGCCCTTGAAATCAAAATAGAAACTAACAGTGCCTTATTTAAATCTGAACTAAAATCACATTGTGAATCCCTCAAAACGGAATTAAAATCTGAAATAATCCACATCTTTGAAGACCAAATTAAAAATTTACGCCAAAATCAAGAAACTGTTCAAACAGAATTAACACAGATCCGTGACACTCAACAAGAACATACTAACAAGCTCAAGAAAATTAAACAAGAAATCGGAACTAAGTTTGAAAACTGTGAAACTGAAATTCGACAACACTTAATTCTCGATTTAACTAAACAAGAAAAATTCCTAACAGAACAAATTAATCAGAAAACATGTAAAATCGAAAATCAACTCACATCTAAATTACAAGAACACTGCTACAATACCAGCACCCAAATCAAACAAATTCAAAATGAAAACATAAAATACATTAATCACAGCGTTCAATCCCAAACAAATAAAGTACAAGAAGCACTAATGCCTAACATAAAAGCAAACCAGGCTCTAATCAATGAGAACACATCTAAACTTCATGAATTAAATCAATCAATACAAACTCATGAATCAAAGATCGAAGATTTAGAACACCGTATTAGCACACATCATGCCACATACCCGTCAAACATTCATATTACTTGCAATGGGAACTCTGGCCTTGTACCGGACATGACATTACCTAAATTTCATGGTAGATCACACAACCCGAAAGAATATTTAGCTAAACTAAGAAAATATTATGACCGAGGATCGCTACAACTCCCACCCCAACAAAGTAAACATGAGTATCTAATCGATCTAATTGGTAACAGCTTAGAACAACACGCTTCACGTTGGTTTTGCCTTATCAAGGACGACATTAAGTCTTGGGAGGATTTTCAAATCGCGTTCGAAAATAAGTATTGGAATCGGGAAGTTCAGAAACACATTAGGCAACGCCTTGAAAGTGAAAAATACCGACCTAATGGGACACTGACTCGTTCAGAATATTTTATCGATCGTGTTATTACTTTACAATCCTTCACACCCTCACTAAGCGAAGAAGAAATAGTCACATGTCTCGCGGAACATTTCAATGATCTTATACAAGATGCTCGTAGAGTTCAGAACATAACCACAATCGGTGATTTTGCGGAGTTACTCCAACGAGAAGACCTGAGGAAACCAAAAGAAAATACCCATCAAAATGTCCCAAACTCGTCAAACCGAGATAAACGACACTTTAGCCGTGATAATTCACAAAACTATGACCACCGTAACAATCACCAGCACCAAGGATCTAACTCATACAATCCGAGACACAATTTCGACTATCGGGCATACCAACCAGGAAATAACCCACACCAATACCACACAACTCCGGAAACCAAAACTCATACACAAATAATAGATCAACTAACCAACAACAACAATATAACCACAACCAAAACAACAATTACAGGAACGAAAGAAACAGCCCACCATTCCCTAATAAGAATTACCCCCATAATAACCCTAATTCAGCAGAGAAAAAATATCCGACTCGAGATCAGGCTCAAGTGTGTAGCACACTCGCAGAGCGCAGCATGCCTTTAAGTCAGTATCCACCAGACCAATCAAAACCATCTTTAAACCCGTAAGCACTGGACTTACTCAGAGGCCTTCTTTTAATGATGTAAATAGTGATTTAAATTCAGTATTTTCAGTGCTACCTACGAATCTCGGATGTCAAAGGCCTAACCAAAACTGCATTAATAATCATATTAATCAGAATAATAATAATAGTAATAACAAAAACATTTCCCCACCATTAACAAATGAATTAATTGTTAGTAATATTTATTGTGATCATGAATTTTTATTATCTGAGGAAACTGAAACTACTCCAAATCAAGAAGAGAAGCAATTCATAGCATGCCCATAAATTCCCATCCAAATTAATCAAATACATTTAAAAGCTTTAGTTGACACAGGATCCAACGTATCATGTATGTCAGAGCAATGGTATACGGAAAATCAAATCAAAATAGGTAAGCATGAACAATTACCAGTAACTAACACATATATCAAGACAGCCACCAATGATAAATCACGAAGAGTATCACACATAGTAATGATTCCTCTAACTATACAAGACTACACTACTCATGTTCAAATTTTATTAATACCGAATTTAATTAGACCTCTAATACTCGGAACAGATGTGCTTAGCGAATGGGAAATGGTTATGGACTTTAATAATGAACAAATTAAATTAAACATTAATAACAATAATGTCATATTGAAGTTCGGCAAGGTAAACGAAGTTGGAATTTTATGTTATTTAATGACTAATAATGGCCATAGGCAAAATAATAATCATGATAATATAAATAATAGTAATCAATACGGGTCTACCAATAGTATAAATCGAGTGGTTAGTGAGATTTCTCCAAACAGTAATGGAATCCTTAAATAATAATAATGGTATTATCAATGATGAACAGAAGCAACAATTAAGTGATTTATTGTTAAAATATAGCTACTTATTTTCTGATAAACTGGCTTGTGTAATGTATATCAACATTCTCTAAGAACCCACAAAATTGTAAACGCAATACATGTCCTGTCCACTTATCACATCAGCAGTTTGGACCACCGGCATACTTTGGGCCCATTCTACGTTTCGTCTATGAAAAGATACATACAACCTTTGAACCCCTGAGGACATCCACATCATCTATTAACTTTACATCATTAAAAAAACCGACTTCAGTAACATCATCACATCAGTGTAAATACTCCATAGTAAGTTTAATCCCTTGTAAAATATTCCCCATAAAATACATAAATATATGATTTATACCCTTAAATAAACTGCTAGATAAACTTTTAAGTGAATTTTAATATTCAGTGATATTAAACGATAGGAGGGGATAAAATGACTGTGAAAATTGTACAGCAAGGTGTCACGCATGAACACTTTTTCCTTTTTTTCTCAGTGCAAAACATTTCGGACCCCAACCATCACAAATATAAATGACCAATATTCCCTTACTTATTCAATATGTGCTGTCTTAATTAATTGTTTACTTGTGTGTTCTCTTCCCATGTTTTGTTATATTTAATTCTATGTTTCATTCCATGTGTTTGTATTCATTTAGATTTAATTAAATATTCATATATTTGTGTTTCATGTTTATTCACTGTCATACCGAAATAATGATTTTCATTCATTCCATCATTATTTCTGAGGGGATATTGAGACAACTCATAAACATTCAACAATAATCACTCATTCATTTCACGCAATATGATATAGCATAAATAGAATAATTAAAGTTTCAAGCATATAGGCCTATTAAATATTTTTGTCACATGTTTTTCCTTTTAGTTAAATGTTATTATTTTGCTTATTTTAGTTATTTATTTCATTATCACTCCTCAGAAAATTTAAATTTTAAATAATTATTCATTATTTTGTGATTTAATAAAATATTTAAAGTCATGTTTCATAATTTAAGCCTACATGTACAAAATTACCTCATAATTAACTTAATATAATATAACTAAATTCAAAATTGATCTCAAACTTTCCCCCAGCTGAAGTGTTTTGTGACTAATGTATTTTGGTTCCAAGATTATTGGAAAATTGTGTTTTGAAAATAATTATGTGAACCCCATAGCATCATCTGGAGTTTTCTGAAGAAAGAAGAGGTCTGCTGATAAAAAAAATGGCTGGTGTTAGATGCTTTGATTTGAGCATTGTCTCATTCAAATAAATTTCCCCTTTTAAAAAGTTTTTTTTTTTTTGTAACCTGCGAAACTCAGAGCAACCCTTATTTAGCCCATCAAGATTCGTATAGCTCTTGAGTGAAGAAATTGTCTGTGTGGTGAGATCTTTCCATTTTTTTAAACTACCTATCTGGAACCACTTACAACCTATATAGCAACTTACAATCCCTAGGACTTTAAACAAAAAAAAAATCAATTCCTCTTTATCAACGATTTGTTTAATCAAAATTTAATACAAGTTCTCAACCTAAGTTAATCAAGAAGATACTTTATTTATTTGGACAAAAATAACTTCAAAAACTTAACTAGGCCCTCAGCCTAAATTTCAAGAAGAAGCTGCCATTTTGAACTTTAAATTATACACCTCAAGATCCCAGAACCATAATTATAGATCAATAGTAAATTTTATCGAATAGTTTAAATTCACCTAAATTGGACTTTTTTTAAATTTCTAATGATTTTTATTCATATGAAACAAAGTTATTCTGACCTTTAAGCCTCAGCACGATCACCCCGACCCTGTATTATAAATGCTCATGTTATAAATTACCATCTTTATGAAATATAGCTGTGTATAATATTTTAGACTTTGATATCATCTAAATTGAAAATTACATTCTTATAATTTTATTTTCTCTCCCCAACATTGTATATCTATTGTAACCCTTATTCACTTAACCATAATTTGTCTGCAATCTATAAATGTAAAATAATGAATAAATGTCCACCATTACTTTGTTAATTGTATTTATGAGTTTTCATTTTAAATTAGATAAAACAGCTGTTAGGCCTAAATAGTAAACCTGTGAATTTAGTTATCTAGTCAAGGATTAAGTTACGAACAGTTGAAAGGGAATTATTACTGTATTTACCATAAACTCTTAGTCGAACAGTTGATTGTTATTAACCAAAATTATTCAAGAGAGCTGTAATAGTATTAGTTTTGTTTCAGGAGTAACAAAATAAGCTATGGTTTCCTTAATAAGAGCATTTGTCAGTCCAAAGTGGTCTTTACTCTTTTTTGGAACCAACTGTCTAATAACTTCTACAATGTCATTTTCAGTCACACAATTAAAAACAAAATCTCTAATACTATCAGGTACTACTTTTTTACTTAAAAAACCTTCAAAATTACAATCCTTAGCTAAACCTATACTACAACTAGAATTTACACTATCACAGGCAATGTTTACAAAGAATTCATTAAAATCGTCTGGCTTAAAATGGTCATTTACTCTACAATCTGCTGCTTTATTTTTACTCTTATTTACAATGTTCCATAATGCTTTTGATTTATTTTTGGCGTGTTCAATCAATCTAGAATTTTCTTTTTTTTAACTTGTTTAATCTTACATCTATACACTTTCTTAAGTCTTCTGTATTCACTACTATACCAAACAATATTAGTATCTTTAAATAAATAATAGAGACTATCCAATCTTTCTTTAAGTTCTTGTAACTCTGCATCGTACCATGAGCACTTATTGGCGGACTTCTGATAACAAGTTTTAAAAACATTCACATTCTTAACGAAAATTAGATTAAAATAATAAAGAAGAACATTCATAAAAGTAATAAATGCACAATTGGCATCATTCATAAAATATACCTCTTCCCAATTTTCCTTTCTCAAATAATATTTGAATTCTCTCATGCCCGGTTCAGATATTTTTATGACTATTTTATTTTTATTTAATGGGAAGTAACAACTCTCTTCCACACTATTATTATATATAAAAACTTGACCAAGGTGATCACTAACAAGCTTATTAACAACTGAGGCTGCATAGCTACCATTTTCTGAAGAAGTAAATATATTGTCAAGGCACCTGTCACCCTGGGTAGGTTCAAAGATTGTCATATTCAACCCTTACATACTAAATAGATTAACAAGATCAACAGTATCACTATCATCACCAAGAAAATTAACATTAAAGTCGCCACACACAATTGATTGCTTATTCTGTTGATTGAGTTGGCATAGTAATTTCTCTAATATACTAAAAAAATTTTTTACATTACCATTTGGGCTACGATATATGGTCACTATGCATAAATTTACGTTCAATATTTCAACACAAGCAATTTCACAGTCTAAATCTACAGATAATTTATTCATATCATCCCTTACTTTTATAAATGATTGATCATAACGAGTAAAAACTGCTGCACCTCCACGCATCCTATAAGTTCTACAATAACTAGTCGCATGATAAAGGTTGTTAATGGAACATGTCCTGATTTCATTACCCCTCAACCAATGTTCCGTAAGACAGAGAAAATCTAAATTTCATTTCTTGTGCAATGTTATCCAAAATGATAAATTTATTGAGAAGGCTTTGACAGTTTTGGTGATAAATTTTTATCGTTTTATTTTTGTGTCCATAATATAAATTTTCAACACAACTAAATGGAATAAAATTCTTACATTCTATAGACTTACCTAAACTAGTTACATGACTGCTAACTAAATGATAAACATCTATGGGTATGTCCGAGTGTACAATAGTTATTGGTGAACAGTTGATCTCGGTGGCGTGCAGTTTTCCGACAGTAGCAGAGGCGGCTCGGTTCCAGGAGGAGTAGGTTGATTCAAATCACCCAGTATCTGGAGGCACTTTGATGTTACTGGGACGCCAGATAGGGTTGAAGCCAGCTTTTCAGCTATCAGATGGGCAAGCCATCTCTTGCCACTCTGATTCAGATGTTGTCCATGACGAGTATGTAGCCGCCGGTCGGCTCCACTTACTTTAACCATGGTTACATTGTGAAGTCGTTCACACAGTTCCGTTAGACGCACGTTGGTTCTTGTAATCTCCCTGTTTACACAAGACCAATGAGGCAAATCATACCTCATTGGTAGGTCAACTAGTACAACATTTGTATTCCTTAGACTTTCCAAAGAGTCAGTAAAACTATCAAATATATTATCAGCATTATTTTTGCCACATCATTACTTCCACAGATCACTACTAATGCATCATTTGTACCCAGACCTTCTTGAACAATATTTTTTTTACATAAAACTTCTTTAGAGCATCCTCCGAGCTTAACAAACCCCACAGCTTCATGAGACCCTGCACTGAATTCACATACCAAGCCAAATCGCGGCCGTGGCTATCAGCACAAATAAGTATTTTCCTATGTTTTCCTTTATCAACATCAAAAGCAGGTAAGTTTGTATTAGAACTTTTAGTTTCTTGATTTGTAGTATTGTTTTTATTTTCAGGGTTTGTGGTATTAGTTTTGACTTCCTTTTCTCCTTCAGAAGTAGAGTCGTCCTCATCAGTAATCGCAAGTACTTCATAACGATTTGAGGTTTCAATCTTATTAAGTTTAATTTTATTTCTAGATACACTTAACTTAATTGGTCTTTTCTCCAATTCCTTATTGTGGTGAATTGGAGTCGAGTGTAGAGTAGGAAAACTCTGGCTTAATATTGTTTCTTTATTTTTGCTTTTTATCACCGGCCAAACCGGCTTTTTAACAATTGTATTTAATTCACTGACTTTTCTTTCTAGCACAATTATTGTTTCTTCTTTTTCTAAGACTAATGTTTCAAGATTTACTTTTTGAATCTTCAACTGTCATTTCTTCATGAGCTTGATTCAGATCTTCATTTAATGTTTGTATTATTTCATTTTGTGTTTCAATTTCCTGGGTTACGTCAGTATATATTTCTGTAGTTTCCTCATTAATATTTTTTAGAACATTACAAGATTTGCACGAGTCACAAATCCACATTACCCGATTTTTATATACATTGTTGAATTACTGGATAAAGATGTGCAGTTTAAATGAAACCATTTCCCACACAAACCCTTACAAAGGATGGCTTTACATCTCCCAACATTTTTAGAACAATTTCCACAAGGGTACTGATTTTTATTTTTCATAATTGTATAATTAGAATAAATATTATAGCTGATCCAATTAATACACTTAATTGCTTGTAAACACAGTTGGAATTACTCACAGATTTACGTAAAAGAAAGGTAGATATCGCACATATTTCTCAGAAGAATATTGTTTATCAGTAATCAGTCCAGAGTGTAATGTAAACAAAGTTCCAACCACAATCAGCGAAGGACACAGGCCTGCGAAGGTGCTTGTACTGTTATCAGACAGTCTAAAGGTCAGGTTGACCCAGCTCTGCTTATCTACACTCTAATCAGTTATCTTGCAAAGCCATTCCTGGATTTTCCAGAAATTAATTCTTTAAAAAGGCAATTTTAAGCACCAAGTTGACCAAGATAAATTTCTAAACACACTCACTTCTATACTGTAACAAACTTTACAAAACTATATAAAATTTGGCACTAAAACTTAAAAAAAAACAATAAATATTACTAAAAATTTTGGAGCACAAGTGTAGCAGGTCTTCATACAACTGGTCACACCACAAGTAACAACCAGATCTCATGTCTCCAACCTCAACACATTGCCGCCTATTTGACAGATAAGATCTCAGCCATTTAAGGACATTCTGTGAAAACCCTATGGCCCTTAATTTTTCTATTAAAAGGTTGTGAATCAAATGCTTTCATCTATGGATTGCCTTCTCTATTGATCAGACTTGCCTTCTCAATCTTCTAAATTACATATTCAAGGACTATTTTTAAGATTTAAATTCATTTAAACAGTTTTAAAATCAATCAACAGTAGCCTAAAAATCACGTTGTCAAGCAGCATTGTTGGAGTACTGCAGAACATTTCGAAGTGAACTTTACTTACCTTCCAACTGTTATTGAGCAAACCTTAGCAAACCTGTTATTTTACCACATTTCAGAGACTTTAACAAAATTATCTTGCAGTATATTAGTAGCATATGAGTATAATTGATGATTCCAAACGAAAGAATATATTCGACGCCAGCACGATCACCCCTTGCTTGAGAAGGAATCTTGTAACCCTGAGCTTAAAAGACTATCATTAGAAATAATACCAACACCTTTAAGTAATAAAACATCTCCCCCTCTTTGTAAACATTTATTGTAAATCCCTTTTCACATTCCAAGATTACCATTTTGTATTTTAACACAATAAAGTTAGTTAGGTCTATATTTGTACATTGTATTTGATTCATTCAGAGGTAAAGACGATAAGAGTTTGTAAAATATTGTAGCCAATCAGCTGTTAGGTAATCCATATTGAGCAGGCAGTTGCCGGAGCAAATTAACAGAATGACAGAGATTTATTTATTTATTGTTTATTAGTTTAAGTCTAAGGAAAGAGATGGATAGAGATAAAAATATATTTAGAGTGTATCTACAAAATGGCATACAAACGTGGATGGCCCGAATATATTCTTAAAAATATAAACAACTATAAAGCAATTTTGAACTCTAGGATAACTTTGTATTTAGTATATAAGTTAGGGAAATAACCACTCACAACCTAGTTTTAAGACATTTATTTACTGTAGCTTGTCCCGTAATATCCATCCCCCTACAAAATGTCCCATGAGTATAATTCAAGTTCTAAAATTAACAAAATGGACGAACAAAACAAACAGACGACAACGCCTGTGCCACCATAACAGACAATCGCAATTCAGACAACCCTCTAAGCTCGAATGAAAATTCACTAATTCACATCACGCCCCTAAACCCCATCCCAAACAGTGTAATTTCACAACACAAAATAAACGGACTTAATAATTTATCGGGATATAGTGAAAACGAACTATTTCGCGGTTTTGAGTCAAGCGAATCGCTCAGCAAAGCAGACACCGGCGAGCAACCTAACCCTACAATCGTCAGCGAATACAGCGCCGCCATCATATTCACACCAACTACCTCGCCTCCCCGACGGGACCGAGCCGTGACGGAAACGCCCGAAGCCCAATCCCCCTCTCTGCATCTCAGCCCATCACCTGATCACGCATTCCAGCTCCAGTATTGCCGCACTAACAGAAAATAATGACAGACTTTTGACACATTCTGCACCGCCACACACTCAATCACAACTAGCGATTATCATGCAATTCTTAGGTTATAAAATTGAGATAATCAAAACAGATATCAGCACCATCAAAACAGCACTACAATAGACTCTAAATTCGGTGATCTCGAAAATAAAATCAAAAATAATCATCAAGACCTAAATACAAAATTTGAATTTTTATCAGAATCAAAAAATGAGATCAGGCGAGAATTAGACAAAGTATGTGCCGTGCAACAAACCCAAACTTTTGAGTTCCAACAAATTGAAGCTAATATGACCAAAAAAGTTTACAAACAAAATTATGACATTAGGAACGAGTTAATTACTCATTTAACCTTAAAACACGATGAAATCAACAAGACAATTACCGCAGAAGGGCAACGAATCGAGACCAAATTAGCCGATCAAATGAAGGAAAACTTTAGACAAACTACAATAAATCTGCGTAAAGAACACCAACAGCATAAATTAGACCTTGAAAGTCATGTCAGCGTTAAAACAAGCTAAATTAAACGAACTAGTACTTGCCATTGTTCAAAACCAAGAACTACTCAACATTCAAACCAAAAAAATCGGACAAATGACCAAAATTATACAAGAACATGAGTCACAACTCTCTAGCATTAAAAGTGAAATTGAACAAAAATCGATCACACTCTCGCCACAAATCCACGTCACTTGCGGAGGCACAAACACTATAACCGATCTGACGCTACCTAAATTTAATGGTAAATACCACAACCCACCTGAATTCTTGGCATGCTTAAAGAAATAACACAATCGCCTACTATCACGCCAATCACCCGGCCACAATCCCACGGAACTGTTAATTGATGTAGTCGAAGCAAGTTTCGAAGACCAAGCGTCGTGTTAGTTCGCACTGATCAAAACCGATATTAAGACTTGGACAGAGTTTGAAACACAGTTTATTCGTAAGTTTTGGAGTACAGACGTTCAAAGGTCCGTTAAACACCGCATTGAAGCAGAACATTATCGACCAAATGGTAAATTGACGCGGTCAGAATACTTCATAGAACGTGTACTAACTTTGAAATCTCAAAGTCCCGCCTATTCGAAGAAGAAATAGTTTCCATCCTATCAGAACATTTTTGCAATTTAGTCCAAGATGCTAGGAGGGTTCAGAACGCCAACAGTGTTCACGATTTTGAAGCACTGCTTCAAAGACAGGATCTCCAAGACCTAAAAAAACGAAATAGGCACAACTATCAACCAACACGACCATATTCATCTCCACAAAATTCAAACCAGCAGAATTTCCTAAGACCACAGTATAACCAAAACACTAATCCACATGAATGCAGCCCTAAAAACGAAAGAAAACCATATAACCTACAATATAACCAGCATTCACACAGCACACAATGGAACCAACGCTACCAAGTTTGAGGTTATACATTATATTTACTGTTAACAAAATCAAAAAAGCGTTAGGAAATGGAATAAAAATACTAAAAACTATTATAAAAATAAAAAGAGAAATATTTAGGTACTTATATTTTATTTCAAAACTTTTGTAGGCCTCCTGCAGTTACAGCTACCTATTTCAAAGTAGTTCCTAAGCCACCTAAAGGAAAAACAAATGGAAACAGATTTTCCATTTCCACCTCTTAAAATTCTGGGAACTACATCCATCCAAGTCAATGTTGGCCTGTATCAATGTGTAAATAACCAATTAAGTAAGATTTGGTTATTTTCCCATGTTATTTTATTTTGTTTTTGTCCCCCAAATTCAAAGACACTGGTTTTCGCTGCTACTTAACCGTGACCCCGTTGTGTGTGCTGGTAACACATACAAATTAGTATGTTTGTTAACAAACTAAAAAATGACTAGATGTCTCAACAACGTATACAATTAACTTCAAATCCGTAAACATTTCCATTCAAACTGATGAGAGTAAAATACACGATTATGAATCTGTGTTTGGGGGGAGGTGTTCTCACCAGGATTAATTTTTCCATAAGCATGACTCTACTTATTTGGTTATCTAGGATCTGAGTGGCCCGCAGTCAGTGTATCTTGGAGTAATACCTAATTTTACACAAGCTCTGTTACTCACCGATGGAGAAAAAAGCATCTTCTCCATGCCTCCTTATTTGATAGTGAATGACCTCTTCTTCAAAAAGGACTGACAAAACATAATCACCAGCAGCTGTGTTGCTCTCTCTCACCAGGAAGAGGCCATTTTCTCTGTGTTCATCTGTAAAAAGTTTTAAATCAAGAAGGTTTTCCCAATGGTATGAATAGTTTTTCATTGTTTTCATTGTTGTTATCTTAATATATTAAACTCAAATGCCACTGACTGACTGACTCGCTCACTCATCACGAAATCTCAATAACCACACAACGGATTGCAATGAATACCACCTTCCTCTTGGGTCTTAGGTGCTCACTAAGAAATGGTATCCTGATCTGACCTTAGAACTCCGCCAGAGACCCCAACAAAGTTTCCATGTATTCCTTATGGACATTCATTTTTGTTTGAGCTGATGAAAATACAAACAGCTGATTTTGATTCGTAGTAGTTCCACGGGATAACCACAGAATGTAGCACACACAACTGTCATAATAGTTGTTATTAATTATTATTTGCGGGGTGAAGCCCATGGGAACATCTAGTCTTTATATATAATTCAGTAAGCAAAATTTTTAAGTAAAAATTTTGGGAGTTTGGTAAATTGCAGGATAATGGGAGAGGGCTCAAACTTAAGTTCTCCATCCCAGAGACTCGGGAAAAATAGCAATATTTCTAAAAAAGTTACCAGCAAAAGAGAAATAACGTAAAACATCCTCTAAAAGAAAAGCATTGGTATTTAAAAACGTCTGCTTTGTTTACAGTAAAACATCTAAATACCTATACAGCCCGATATGTAACTCACTCACGTAAAAGAATTCTAGACCATATCCAGACAAGCTAGAAACGTGAAATTTAGCATGCATGTAGGTTGTGCCTAGTAACCCCCATGAAAATCACCAAAAGTTACAAATTTAAATTTTAAAACTTCTAATTTGTATCTTGAATATTGGAAATTTTAACATTGGGCTTATGGAGTTTCAGATCAAAACAAAAGACATCATAGCAGCGGTAAATAAATATCCAGTAAATTGTCAATGTATCTTTCACATGATTGATTATAATAAAATGGTAGGACAGTTGAATGAGGATAAAATCTAGAGTGGATATATCGCAAATGACCCAAAATTGTATACCATAAAACAGGCTAATCCCGGACAGGGGGGCTATTCCCGGACACGGTGTACATGTTTTTAAACATAAATAATTATAAACTAACCTGCATAGTTATTAAGTCGATCGTTATCAATACGTATACAGCAGAAGACGCTCTACACAGCTGTATAGGTTAGAACTACGTAGGATCGGTATTTTGTTTTATTTTGCAGGTATACCAACTTACGATTTTTCCAACAAAAAAAATGTATGTCTAACTAAGACAGTAATTTTTGTCAAGTTTGTCTGATTTTCATCGCGAATGCATATTTTTATTCGTAATTTAAGAGCGCATAATGCCATGCTATTTAAAGTTATATACAACATATACGTAAAAAAATATATCACATTTAAGTATTCCAGCACAAACCCGGACACTTTACTAATAAACCGTGGATGTGTCTGTTGGGCCGGCTGCTGCTACTAGCGCCTGCCCTTAATGACGTAAAAAGCAGATTTCCTGCCGTAGCTAATAACAGCATTGTGGTGTTTGGCCCTGATGGTACCTATCTGTGATTGTTATTAAAATTTGTGCTTTTAATTTATGAAAAATTGTTTGTACAGTCTCCAAGATGAACAACAAAATTCAAGAGCCAAGATATTAGAGCAGGCAATAAAGGAGGAAAGTTAAGGTCATGATCGTGATCAATGATCATGTCTCATGATCAATGATCACGATCAATCATCATGTCTGTGGAAAATATAATGGGCCCCATGGAAAGCAGACAGTTTTCAGCCCACGGGAAGAAAATATCATCGCTGATCATGTTGAACAAATATATATATATATATATATATATATATATATATATATATATGTCGTATTATTCTTTGTTTCATTTAAACTCCTTTTCCCCTTTTGGTTCTTTGTTTAGTTTCATGTTAATTGTAAAGAATAAACAGCTGAAAACGTGATGTAAGAATATTTTGTATTTTTACTTAATATTTTTATTTATTGAACTGTTAAGCCTTTGACTGGTACAAAGGCATTTGCAGACCTCAAAACACCGTCCGATACGGACAGGAGAGGTCAGTTTAGATGTTATAACGTTATTTAGGTGGGTGTCAAGTATTCTTTGCCTAAATCTACCATAAGTGATCATGTCTGTGGAATATATAATGGGCCCCATGGAAAGCAGACAATTTTCAGCCCACAGGAAGAAAATGTCATCACTGGTCATGTTGAACAAATATATATATATAAAAGTAGTATTACTCTTTGTTTCAAACTGTATTTTAAACGCCTTTTCCCCTTACGGTTCTTTGTTTGGTTTAATTTTAGTTGCAAAGAATAAACAGCAGAAAACGTGATGTAAGAATACTCTTTATTCATCCCCAACCCAATTAAAATTGTTGTTATTTCATTTTTAAGCCTTTGACTGGTACAAAGGCATCTGCAAACCTCAAAATACCGTCCTATTATGGACAGCAGAGGTTAGTTTAGGCGTTATAATGATATTTAGGTCAGTGTCCGGGTTTAGACCGTTTGTGGAGGTTAAGCCGGACACTTTTATTTATTTTTTATTTATTTGATAATTACATCTAACACATAGAAAGGTACAGGGATATAGTAAATGATACACACACTTTACAATGGTATGGTTTGTATTGGTGACATCGTTGTTTGAAAGGCACTTTAACCTAAAAAATGTAAAAAAGTGTCCGGGTTTAGCCTGGTTTACGGTATTATATAAAAATTACTTGAACGGACATTGAGATATAATTTCAACTGGAGTGACCCGAAGCATGGGTCGGGGGCGGAGCCCTCAGCAAGCAAAGCGAGTCTTTATAAATAATTTATCTAAGCAAAATTTGAGAGTCAAAATTGTGGGAACTTGATAATTTCAGGATAATGGGAGAGGACTCAAACTAAAGGTCTCCATCCCAGGGACTCGGGGAAAATAGTATTTCTAAGAAAGTTACCAAACAAATGAGAAATAACGTCAAACATCCCCCAAAAGAAAAGCATAGGTATTTACAAACGACTGCTTTGTTTACATTAAAACATGTGACTAAGAGTCTACTTTGTCTACAAACTGACATGTGCTCCTACTTGCGGCAAGGTTAGGGGTTATCGCCCCTTCAAGCCACTAGTTTTAATATTAATCAATAAATTAAAAAATATTTTAGTATTCTATTTGAAAATCCAGATACTTCCACCTACTCTTTAGAAGTTGTTTATTACTTTGTTAAAAAAGTCTTAATTTCAATAACATATTACTGGTTGAGACAAAGATTAAATGAAATACCCCCGTCGCAGCAAACCTGCGGACTCAGCGAATTTCCAATGCATAATATATGTCTTAATACCACATAAAGCCGCAAGCCAAGTTTCATAAAAATACATTCACATATAAGCGATTTTAATTATTCTCCATAAGAATAACATTGGTAATGAGTATGTAGGTTTGCTGAAACAAGGAACAGAAACAATTGGTTTTTATGCAAATATAAATAGAATTTAACTAGGCGAAGCCACATACTAAGTTTCATCGATATTCAATCATAAATAAGCGATATATAACATTCTAGTTATTCTCCATAAGAATAACATGAGGGCTGAGTACGCAGGTTTGCTGCTACGGGAATAATCAACAAAAAATCAATTTTTTATGCAAATATCAATATACCAGTACTACTTGAAGCCACATACCAAGTTTCATCAACATACATTCATAAATAATCGAGATATCAAATTTTATTTATTCTCCATAAGGATAACATTGGACAACGTACTGTGTTTAGCCCTTCGAATATCTCTGCAACGGTTGGGCGTAGAATAACAATTTAAACACCAAAATGACTGTTTTGTGGAACTGAACATATTGGTAAAAGCAAATGTGAAGTTTACATTAAAATAAACTGAGGAAAAGCAAAAAACCTTTTTCCCATAAGATTAACATGGGAGATTTTATGAGCAAGTTTTTTGGATTTTCTCCGCAACCACTTAACCTAGGTTAATAATTCAAAATACTAAATTATTTGTTTTTTTAAGCTCTATAACATGGCCAAAACCAAAACCAAAATTAAGTTTTTTTTAAATTTTAGGGTGAAAAATGCAAAAAACTGATTTTTGGAAAATTTTAAACCCCCATAAACCCCCCTTCCCATGGTCCGATTTTTCTGGTTTTCGAACTTAAAGTCATGAATGTCATTTTACACATTTGAGCCAAATTTCATCAAAATCCGACGTTTTTTACTCAAGTTATCGTGTTAACGGACACATATATAGATATATATAGATATTATATATATATATATATACATATATATAAATTTGAACGAATAGTGTTTTTGGCATCTGGGGACCTCAAAACAAAAAGTTATCATGGTCTCGGGCTTAAGTCTTACCATGAGACCTACGGTAATAGCTTCTTCCCTATAGGGGAAATTCACTAAAATGTATAGATTAAAAATGTATAAGCAAATAAAAACTTTTGTATAATAAAACATGTTTAATTAATTACTCTTTTGCCAATCGCTTTACCTTAGTCAGGAACAAGGGTCCCCTAGACATCTTACTCATTTTCATAATTAATTCAAATTCACTATAATATAATATGAGCTGCTCCCCCGCAAAATTTGGAGATATAATCTTCATAACAGGTGTTTATTGAATTAAGAAAATACCCCCGTCGCAGCAAACCTGCGGACTCAGCGAATTTCCAATGCATAATATTTGTCTGAATTCCACATGAAGCCGCAAACCAATTTTCATAAAAATATATTCACATATAAGCGATTTTAATTATTCTCCATAAGAATAACATTGGTAATGAGTATGTAGGTTTGCTGAAACAAGGAACAGAAACAATTGGTTTTTATGCAAATATAAATAGAATTTAACTAGGCGAAGCCACATACTAAGTTTCATCGATATTCAATCATAAATAAGCGATATATGACATTCTAGTTATTCTCCATAAGAATAACATGGGGGCTGAGAAAGCAGGTTTGCTGCAACAAGGAACAGAAAAATGGGTTTTTATATAATTATCAATATAACTCAACCAAGTGAAGCTACATACCAAGTTTTATTAATTTATGTTCATAATTAAGGGAGTCAGTACATTTTACTTATTCTCCATAAGAATAACATGGGGGCTGAGTACGCAGGTTTGCTGCTACGGGAATAATCAACAAAAAATCAATTTTTTGTGCAAATATCAATATACCAGTACTACTTGAAGCCACATACCAAGTTTCATCAACATACATTAATAAATAATCGAGATATCAAATTTTATTTATTCTCCATAAGGATAACATTGGACAATGTACTGTGTTTAGCACTTTGAATATCTCTGCAACGGCTGGGCGTAGAATCACAATTTAAACACCAAAATGATTGTTTTGTGGAACTGAACAGATTGGTAAAAGCAAATGTGAAGTTTACATTGAAATAAACTGAGGAAAAGCCAAAAACCTTTTTCCCATAAGATTAACATGGGAGATTTTATGAGAAGGTTTTTTTGGATTTTCTCCACAACCACTTAACCTAGGTTAATAATTCAAATTACTAAATTATTTGTTTTTTTAAGCTCTATAACATGGTTAAAACCAAAATTATGTTTTTTAAAAATTTTAGGGTGAAAAGTGCAAAAAACTGATTTTTGGAAAATTTAAAACCCCCATAAACCCCCTTTCCCATGGTCCGATTTTTCTGGTTTTCGAACTTAAAGTCATGAATGTCATTTTACACATTTGAGCCAAATTTCATCAAAATCGGACGTTTTTTACTCAAGTTATCGTGTTAACGGACACATATATAGATATATATATATATACATATATACATATATAAATTTGAACAAATAGTGTTTTTGGCATCTGGGGACCTCAAAACAAAAAG
Source organism: Allygus modestus (assembly GCA_963675035.1). Classification (NCBI taxonomy): domain Eukaryota; kingdom Metazoa; phylum Arthropoda; class Insecta; order Hemiptera; family Cicadellidae; genus Allygus; species Allygus modestus. The sequence continues at coordinate 259,333,506 of OY776112.1, read as the reverse complement.
TTATCATGGTCTCGGGCTTAAGTCTTACCATGAGACCTACGGTAATAGCTTCTTCCCTATAGGGGAAATTCGCTAAAACACATGTGACATGTGATCAAATAAAACTCTCCTCCATATGAATAACATGGGAACTTGGAAGTCCCATGGGGCAGAGCCCTGGGGCCTAAATCTAAATTCTGACTTGACAGTGACTTAGAACTTGAAATTATCTTTTAAATAAAAAAAGAATCATCAAAATCGGTTAAGTATTAACTTAAAAAAGTGGGTGAACAAAAAGCAGAATTTTTTAATTATGTAGATAGGCATCAAAGTAAAAATTAAAATGTTCACATTATTTGTAAAAGTAAATATTTTACATTGGTGAAAAAAGAAATTTATTATATTCAGTTTGCTTACTGTATTTAACAAATTAGTATGTTATTGAGCATTTGTATACATTATTTCTTTTACACTCACATATTATGTCCTATATTGTATTCATTCAAGTAACAATTTAAAAGTATTATTTAGTTTTGTAAATATACATATAATTTCCTGTGACGCTATACATGTAAAACTACATGAGAGAATGAAGAAAGTTTTGAATTTGAATGTGTGTGTCAGTGCCTTAAACAGTGACAGTGGTCACCGCGACGGTTACTTACAGGTTAACAATAACTGTTCTGCGGCTTCTCTGGATATTCTGCCATGGTACCAGCATAAGTTATCATCCGCAGCCATGTTATTTTGCTTATAAATACTGTGTGCCTGAAATAAAAAATAAAAATAATAATAAAGCGGACAGGCTTACCAAAATAATATACCAAGGCGTAATGCTTGAAAGTGTAGAGGAAGGAACAGAAAATATGCTGTTGCCAAATTACAATATCACTAGTGGCTTACAGGGGCTAAAGCCCCTAACATATAGTTTTTGTGTAAGTGGATAATCACACCTGATCATTAGTTCATTTTGCTTATTCATAAAAACACTAGTGATATTTCCATAAGAAAATCATAGGATATTTGAAGTTCAGTGGGGCATAGCCCACGTAATTTTTGACATTTCTGATAGTTTTCCTACTGTCCTTGGCCAGCAAGCTTTAAAGTGAATTGTCATAACCTAACTTAACTTCTTCGTAGCTCGAGATATTTTGTGGGGACCGATTCGCTTACAGAATTAAATATATAGATTCTGCTGATGTTCAGTGAGTGGTCAAGTGTTATAGGTACAAAAATTGTATCACGGTTTAACACACTTAAACCTTCCTTTAACACGTTTACTACCGAACAACACATATTTGCGTCGGTCCGGTCACTCCCACAGACCAAAAGAAATAATCTGAACGTTGCAAACAGACCGGGAGGTACAGGAGTAACATTAACAATAGACCATGAGAGAAATTGGGTTTAAATGGACTAATTCACTTCATAATAACCTAAAATGCATTTGTAAACAATAACAATGTTTTTTTATTTTATTTTAAGCAATTTTAAAAACGTTGCATATATGCGTCCGTCAGTCTATACAACGGAAAATAGTAAAAAAGATTGTATTTTTGTTCAATAGACCGAGCGACGCACATTGCGTTGTTGTAAATTTGATCATTTGTAGGCCTATTCCGTTTCATTGTTAATGTTCTGCGCAATAATCAAACAAACACCACTAAAGAACGTCCAAAAACTGTAAGGTTAGCCACGTGGACAGTTGTACAGTGATGCAGCGAAAATGACAATGTAAACAACAATCTGCCAGTTGCGATGTGACGTCACCAATCGTCATACCTACAGACCACGCAATGCGCATGTGTGTCAGATATCTCTACAGACTGATACAAAGAGATCAGGGCTTTGAAATAGAACGTTGCTAAGAAATACAGGTTTGAATAACAATGGGGCACTGACGCAAATGCGCGTTGTCAGTCTACGACCTCGTTCCTCAATGAAAATTGTTCATTATTCTCTTTTACATACAGAATATTTTGATAGATGAAAATATTTTGCACAGACATGATTTGAAACTTTTTGAAAAAAGGTTTGCAGCTATCTTGTTGAGGAATACCTGCCATAATACGCAAGGCCTTTTTCTGCCACAAAAGTACCTCCCCAGCTCCGGAACTATTACCCCAGAAAATGTTGCCATATAAAAGATGACAATGAAAAAAGCCAAAATAAGACATGAGCATCATCTTTTCAGATACAGAGGATTTCAATCTTCTGAGAAGGAAACATACCCGAGAAAGTTTTGAGATAACCTGGTTGGTGTGGGCCACCCATGATAACTTTGGATCCATAAGAATACCTAGTAATCGGACAGGTTTTTGTTCAATAGGGGACTTCCTGAGAGAGAAATATATTTTTTCTGTTTTTGAATCATTGATCTCCAGACAGTTTGCTTCAAACCAATTGGTAGACGCATTTATACTATTAGTGATACTTGTTGCAACAGATTCAATCCTATCACCGGATACGATAAAAGACGTGTCATCTGCATACAAGACTGTTTTATAGCGCACATTACTAGGAAGATCATTAATGAACAATATGAACAGGAGGGGACCCAATACTGATCCCTGGGGTATTCCAGCAAAAACGTCTTTCGGACATGAAATTTCATTACCAATAGCGACTCTCTGTTGCCTGCCACAAAGGTACATTTCAAAAAAACGCAGATGCTGATTTGTTATTCCATAGGAAGATAGTTTTGACAGAAGAATTTTGTGTGGAACGCTGTCAAAGGCTTTTTTCAGATCCACCAAAGCCAAAAAGAAGATCCGCCTGCTTCAAAAGAAGACAGAATCATAGAAATAACACTTTCCAGAGCCGCAATAGTGGATGAACCAGGGATGAAACCAAATTGACTGTTTGAAAGAATACCATTTTTGTTTAAATAATTAAAAAGTTGATATTTGACGGACGTCTCTAAGACTTTTGAGAAAACCGGCACGATCGAAATGGGTCTATAGTTTGAGATACAATCCTTTTTTCCTTTCTTATACAGAGGAATCATCTTTGAAGTTTTCAGACATTCCAGAAAGCACCCCTGGGTCAACGAAAGGTTAAGAAGAAAAGATAAAGGTTCAAGAATGACAGGAGCAATGAACTTGACTGTATTATTTGATAAGCCAAAAATATCTTCGCTCTTTGAGGATTTCAGGATCCTAAGAATGTCATACAACCCAGGGACCGAGACCAACTGAAACACGAAATCTTCAGAGGAGGTAACAGAACTAGGCATGTATTTAAGGAAGTCATTGTTAGAAGATACACTGCATGATTTAACAAGTAACTGCCTTCCATAATCCGAATACCAGTCATTAAATTCATCAGCTTAGAAAGGTGGTGAAGAGTCAGTACAACATGGACTAAACCAGATTCTGACTTAATGACTTGCCAAGCGGCTGAGCATTTATTTTTTGATTTCTTAATAAATTCCTCATTATACCTTACTTTAGCCTCTCTTATACTAGCTCTATATCTTTTCCTGTAGTTGATTGCAATCAGTTTCAAGTGTTGATTACTACAATAAATTGGTATTTTTAACATATCCTGCATAAGAATCAATGTGTTTTTTTTATTCCTTAAAGACTCATCAAACCAGGGTTTGCATTTCCTTACTTTATTTGAACTAACTAATTTTGTGAACTTAGGACAATACTTGTTATATAATTCTAACATAGTAGATAAAAAATAAGAAAAAACTTCATTGACATCATTAATGCTGTAAAGGGGACCCCAGTTGACATTACTCAAATTGGAACACAGCAAAGTTAAGTTCTCCCAGTTAAGCTTCCTAAAAGAAACTTCTTTTTCCTGACCTGAACAGATACCCTTGTGCAGAATTCAAAACAAACAATTAAATGGTCAGAGATTTTTTCCCTCCACAACATCTGTTTGTAATCATCAACATTCCAGTTTGTAATAACATTATCTAGACAACTTTTTCCCCTAGTCGGTTCTTTATTAACACAATATAAATTAATACCCCTGTCGCAGCAAACCTGCATACTCAGCGAATTTCCAATAGAGATAAAATGTCTTAATACTACATAAAGCCACTTACCAAGTTTCATAAAAATGTATTCACAAATAAGCGATATATGCAATTTTAATTATTCTCTATAAGAATAACATTGGGGCTGAGTACCCAGGTTTGCTGCAAAAAGGAACACAATAAATGGGTTTTTAGGCTAATTTCAATAGAACTTAACTAGATGAAGTCGTATACCGGTTTTTATTAATTTATGTTCATAATTAAGGGAGACATAGCATTTAATTATTATCCATAAGAATAAGATGGGGATGAGTACGCAGGTTTGCTGCTACGGGATCCTTTGGCAAAAAATTTTTTTTAGCAAATATCAATAGACCACAACCAGATGAAGCCATATACCAAGTTTCATCAGTATACGTTCATAAATAAGCGAGATATAACATTTTTCTTTTCCTCCATAAGAATAACATTAGACAACGTACTGTGTTTAGCACTTTCAATATCTCGGTAACCAATTGACGTAGAGAAATGATCAAAATACCAAATTGTGTGATTTTTTAAGCTGAATGCAATGGTGAAAACTAAAATTTGAATATTTCAAAAATTATATGTGAAAAATTCAAAAAACCCATTTTTGGGGTACAAAACCCCCCCAAAAATACCCCTTCGGGTAGAGCGATCTGGCTGGTTTTCGAACTTAAAGTCATAAATGTTGCTTTGCACGTTTATACCAAATTTCATCAAAATCGGATCATTTTTACGAGAGTTATCGTGCTCACGGACACATATATATACATATATATATATATATATATATATATATATATATTATACATACAGTTTCAAACGAATGGTGTTTTTGGGGTCTGGGGACCTCAAAAAGAAAAGTTATCATGGTCCCGGGCCTAGGTCTTACCATGCCGACTACGGTAATAGCTTCTTCCCTATAGGGGAAATTCGCTAATTCTTCCCTATAGGGGAAATTCGCTAATTCTTCCCTATAGGGGAAATTCGCTAAAAGACTTTAAAATATTCAAAAACTGATCCGTTACATTATCTGCTTTTAAAATGTTGATATTAAAATCTCCTCCAAGAATTAGGAAACTATTTTTTTTTCCTTTGTTATAACTTGAAGTAGATCATCAAGAGCCTTAAAAAATTGCTTGGTGTCTGAGTTAGGAGTTCTGTACATAGAGACCAAAATAGCATTAAAATCTGTCAAATACAAACAAACAGCCTCGAGAATCTCAACTTGTACAAAGTTTGATATATCGATAACTTCAAATTTAAAATTGTTGCTAAGTAAGATACAAGCTCCTCCATGAGGGTCAGACTGCCTACAAAAGGCCGATGCAAGTTTGAAATTTGCTGGAACATAAAATGGCAACTCACTGAGTAACCAATGTTCATTTAAAAAAACAATGTTGCAGTTGAAATCCTCTAAGACCACTGAGAGCTCATCTAACTTATTCCTCAAAGACTGACAATTTACGACCATCAATTTTACCCAGTTATCAGAATAACTACGAACTACATTAAAAGAGGACTTTGAACTTGAAACATTGGCGGTATTTGGCACTTCCCTAAAAAACTGAACTTATTAAAAGAGCTGCACTCACTGACACCAACTGGGGGAGGATATACCCAGGATGAAGCGTTGACAGATGGTGGCAGGCCTGATGATTGCTGCATCAGAGGCCAAGAATCAGCCACTGGTTGAAGATATCCACCAGACAGGACCGGCAACTGCAGATCAGAACTGGGTGATAAGTAGGATGGTAGCCATGATGCTCCCTGGGAGACTATAGCCTGAGGAAGGGTGCTCAACAATGGTTGTTAGGAAGAAACATCTGGAGAAGTCCTTTTAGTCACTTCACTGTAGAGGTGGTGGCCGGGAGAGACTACGGGTCCGCTGTTGAAGCTAGGTGATCCCAAATGTGACCCTTGAGGTACTATAGCTGACAGATTTCCGTTGTTAAAATCGTTTATATTACATGGCAATACTGGAGGTAGAGATCGACTTACATTCACAGTATCAGTGGTTCTGTGCCTCCTTCCAACAGGCGGTTTGCATAGGATGAGCTCAGATCGAGGCCGCTGTGAACTGGATGCACCAGAATTATAACATCCTGTTGAAGACTGAAGGTTATCCAGATGAAGACTTCCATTTTCAGATAAAACTATCATTTTTACAAGGGAAGCTACCAAACTCCTACCCTGATTTCCAATATGCAACCCATGTTTAGTATGGTGCTGTCGCAACAAATAGAGATGTAAGTCCAGAATGTGAACATGATGATTATTACTACCCAGTGCACGGATTGAGTGGTTAATTTCATCAATCATTTGATTTTCTCTTGAGAATTTGTTTAGGTCATACCGCTGTGGGATTGTTGCTAAAATTAAATTTGTATGCGTGTAGAGTTTTGCTTCTTTCTCCAGGAGCTGTATAAAGTCTTGTGGCAATCTCCCAGTATCTTTAGTATTTATATTGGCAATATTGTTAGTTCCCCCTATCCACACCAAAAAGTCCGTTTTCGTATAGGTCTTGTAATCCTCATTATTGGCTGATGACTCGGTAATAACTTCCATGGGGGCCCCATTTTGCACATGACCGTAGATCTCAAAATCAGATCCCAAAAGCCTTTCTAAGGAAAAGGCAAGTTGCTTTCCCTGACTGTCTGACTCTATAAATAGTTTGGGTAGGTTTTTTCATCAAAATCACGGAATTAGGCTTTTGATTACTTCTTGTAGACTTCTGTGAGATCTCTTGTTGTACTGAGAGGGTCTCTTGTACCGGGGATCTCTTCTTGACTTGACTTATGGGCATGACTACATTACTAGCTTCGACTTTGTTTTTTTCAGTATCAAGATTTCCGAGAGGGCTAAATGGATTATCCACAACATCAAAACTAGATGGGGCCTCCTTTGCCTTCGCCATAATTCCAGGGTTATAAAAATTTCGTAGTTCATGTAATTCAACATCATTCTGGTACAATAGTGATTTCAGACGTTCGGTTTCTCCTTTGTCACACTTCCATGCACTTTCCATGACCTCAAGCGAGGTTCTCTGCTCATCTATGATAGCATTTTTTAACTGTATTTCATTATCCATATCAAATAACTTCTCAATGTAGAATTGGATAGAACATTCCGCATCATTAATTTTTTTTGTAAATCGTCACTATGTTACTTACTTACTTGTTACTTGTTGTTTCCGTTCATAGGCCGATGGCGTTGAACAGGTCAAAGTGCTGAATAAGTTTCAGCCACTACAGAATGTGATTGGTAGGGAGGGGAGGGGTCAGAAAGTCACACAGGGGGTTACATTGCCCGAGATGTTCAATAATACTTTCCACAGAATAAAAACAGTGCACAATCAAATAATTCTTAAGTGTTACTTTAAATTTGTTGTCATCAGCAATGGATGAAATGAAGTTAGGCAACATTTGATAAAACTTTAAACCGGCGTAAAGAGGTTTTTTTCAAAGACCGACAGTCTGTGAAAGGTGGAAAATTTTGATTTGAACCGAGTATTGTGAGTATGATTTCTTTGACATAGATTCATTAATTTTTGATTCCTAATGTATATTACTAACTCATAAAAATATAAGGCAGGAACAGTCAAAATACCTAATCTTATGAAGTAACTCTCACAATGCTCCCAAGGAGCGAGCCCAAAGATGACCCTGATGGCCTTTTTTTGCCAGGTAAAAACTTTCCCTATGTGAGTCTTGTACCCTCCCCACAAGGCGATGGAGTACATGATGTGAGACTCCAAAAGACTGAAGTACACAATTCTAGAAACGTTTAAATTGCAGAATTTACATACTCTTCTCAACACAAACAGCCCTGAGGCAAGCTTTTTTTCTATTTTATCGATTTGGTCGGCCCATGATAAACCATCGTCCAGCCTAACCCCTAGGAAATCAGAAGAGTTGGAAGGATCCAGCATGTCCTCCCCAATAAAGACATTCAGATCATCAATTTCGTTAAACCTCCTCAATTGATGTGTACTTATGCAGAGATACCCTGTCTTTTCGGTGTTTAATTTCAAGGCGTTGCTGGAGAAATATTGAGCAAGTGTATTGATTTTTGAAAAAGTTTCAATTTCAAGGTCATGGACGTTATTGTTCTTGGTAAAAAGAGTGGTATCATCTGCAAAAACAAATAGACTCTCGTCCGACACCATCCCTTTCATATCATTAATATACGTCAGGAACAGTATCGGGCCAAGAATCGATCCCTGAGGCACTCCATTTTTGACCAATTGTTTGCTCGACTGAAATTTTTGAATTTTGAAATTTGATTGATGCTTCAGCTCAGCAAACTGGTAGCGGTCGGAGAGGAAGGAATGTAGCCAGCGATGGACACATCCTCCCACCCCAAGCCCCGCCAACTTCCCAAGCAAAATTTGGTGGTCGACACAATCAAAAGCTTTGGACAAGTCTGCAAAGCAGCTAATAGCAGATTCCCCAGCCTCCATTGCATCGGTACACTGATTTACAAAATCAATAAGTGCCAATTTGGTTGATTTGTTTTTTCTGAACCCGTATTGCTTTTTGCATATGAGCTCATTCTCCTCTAAGTAGTGAGTCAGCTGCTCACTCACCACTCGCTCGAAGAGTTTGGAAATGGAAGGTAGGAGCGAGATTGGACGATAGTTCCCCATGTCCGACTCATCCCCCTTCTTGAAAAGAGGTTTGACTTTTGCCAGTTTGCATTGTCGTGGAAATACCCCACTGATTAGTGAGGTATTTATAATGTGGGTGAGTGGCTTAATAATTTCAAGCTGACAGATTTTAATTGTTTTCATACTTATGTCATCATACCCTGTGGAAGTTTTGGGTGAAAATTTAGAAATAAATTTGGAAAGATCGGTCTCAGTGATTTTTTTAAAGTTGAAAAAGGAGCAATAATTTATGATCTATGATCCACAACTATCTTCGTGGGGGATGGAACTTCTTTTGGTTGATCTAAATCGATCGATTTAAATTGTTTAAGCTCCAGCAGTTGCTTAGTCAAGTCACTATTTTGGTTCAAAACAGAGGCTAACTTAAGAGTAAAATGTTGTAGCTCATTTTCCAAACAATTATTCGTATCCATTTGTTAAGAGTGTAAAGACTTCTCTAGAGATAACATCCTTTCGAGTTCTGTAATCTTAGATTCAAATTCACTTAGCTCCTCCATGTCTTTTTTATGCAAATGCATAATTTGATTTTTCAGGGTCACAATAACTGTGTCCTTATCTTGTTCAATTTCCTTTAGTCTGGTAAATTCATGCTGAAACTGTTTTTCGAGTTTCTTATGATTATCTTCTAGCTGCAAGTAATCATGCTGTCTTTGAAATTTCATGTCGTGTAACTCTTGTTTTAAAATTTCGTTCTCCTTTAAAAGCGCATTCCCTGCCTTAACAGCAATAGAAAGAGAGGTTTCCATATCAATCTTCTCACCAAGATTAGTTATTTCTTCTTGCACTTCTGCGACACTGACGTCTGCATCAAACTCAGCCTTTGAGGGGCTTGTCATATTAGATTCTTCTATACAGCTATCACACGTCCAACACAAAGTATTTTTGGATATTTGATTAAATTGTTCATCAGTTATTTGTATGCATTTGTAATGATACCAACGCTGACATTTTGTCAAACAACGTACTGACATTTGTGACTTGCAAATCCTTCGAGAACATTTAGGACATAAAAGGTCATTAGTTTTGGGCATTATGACTTCAGCTAATCAGTCTTGGAGTATTGTAGTTAATATTCAAGTTTATTAACATTAAATCTGTTCAACCTAGAAACAAATGTGATTGATCACCAATATAGTACTTCTTATAGTATAGCACTAGAAAGCAAGTAAGGCCTCATGCTACCAAAGACCATTCCACAAGTAATCATCAGTCAATGGTCCTTGCTGCTTACGATTGGCGGCAGACTGAGACAGCAGACCACAGACTGCCTTAACACTAACAACGAACTGTCAAGCAAGCTTGTACAAAACAGTCCATAAAGCCAAGCCTTAATAACCTTCAATCATAACAATTATTCCATACCAAGCTACCCAATTAATAATATTTCTTGAGAGGAAGTACATATTCCATAGTATATAATTCAGTGACAATAAATGTCTAGGACACAGTGCAATTAAAAAATAACACAGACTTCTACGACCATAACCTGTACACGGTAAATGTACGTATACACTATTTTGAGGCAATAAAATACCAAATCTAAGTACTAATATTTTAAAATAGCACTAGTTCCCTGTAAAATAAACCATGTAAGTCCATAATTTAAGTGCAACCACTGGAAAATCAACTTATACACCCCGAGAAAAAACTGTATTAACATGTACTCGCACTCAAGCAGACATTCCCCCACCTATCTTGTGTTCCTGAGGGACATACTCCGAGAACTTCTGGAGAACGTCCCCTTGGCAGACTTACATAACATGTGGCTGCAACATGATGGTGCTCCTGCACACTTTGGGCAAATTGTAAGAGATTTCCTCAACCAAAATTACAATCAGCAGTGGACTGGTCGCGGGGGACCGGTGTCGTAGCCTCCGCGATCACCTGATCTTACTCCCCTAGATTTCTACGTTTGGGGGAGAATGAAGGATCTTGTTTATTCAACACCTGTGGAAAATGAACTGGACCTGATCGGTAGAATTGTAGAGGCGGCTGCGGTCATCCAAGAGAAAAATTAATGTGAAGCTGTCCGGCAATCCATGACATCTAGGTTCACGATGTGCAATCGACTTGGCAGTGGGCATATTGAACATCGTTGGTAAATACTGTAGAATTGTAGCAATATCTCTTGTCATTAAATCCATTTTTTGTTTTTGTAATTTTAACGCATTTTTGATATTTTATGTTTTATTTGAAGCCTTAGTGAACCCTGGGAATCGTAAGGGAATCAATCAGGTGATTGGTGCAAATGAACTTAATAACAGCTGGTTAATGTTTTAATCAGCTGTTTGGTGGAATTATACTTGAAACAGCTGATCGACGTGGCTCACTAGCAGCGATGTCACATGATAACAGTTGATATTGACAGGAATGCAATATCTTAAAAATGGATTTTCTCCGTTATTTATGAACTGATTTCCGTAAATTTGGTGTCATTAGATTTGCAATTAAATTCTCTAAATAAAACGTAATTAATGTAAGTTTTTTACTATGAGCAGTTTTTAAGATATTTATGTTTGGAATTTTTAGGCAGCCGCCATTTTGAAATTAATGATTGTAAAAAAATATTTTTTTTTGTAATTAGGTTTTTAGGGAATAAAGCTAAATACCAAATTTCTGTATTTTTGAAACTCATAATAGCGATGGATTTGAATTTATTTTTTTACCTATTTGGACTTTTAAACACTAGAAGCGATAGGTAAAGTCCAAATAAATCAAAAAATAAATACCAAATGTCATTTAATTATAACTAGCCGTTCTCGAATTAAAATTTCCTATGTAAAAAAAAAACAAAATGGCGGCTATACGAGTAACTTTTGAGTTTTCAAAATTTTGAATATGATATTTTGGCTTGTCTATGGTCCAGGAATAATACCTGAAAAGGTTGGTAGAGAGTTCAGAGACACCCTGTATAATTGTTTCAGGACAATATGACATAGCTTTTTTACAATTTTGTTCCTAAATATTATAGTTTTAAAGACATTTAGCTTTGACATACAAAAATAGCCGCCATTTTAAAATGGTACAAAGTAGAAACTTGATATTCCATGCCAAAATGGGTTGTATTATATGTAATATATTTACCAAGTATATTGCATAAATTGGATTGGTGATAAAGAATTAATCACAACACATTAACCAGATGCAAATTACTTAACTGCACTATTTTTATACAGTATATAACAAACCTTTCTGAGCTTGGGGGGGGGGGGCGATCGCCGAATATATTGAAATATTACGCTGAAATTAAGCTGTCTACACAAAAAGTGTATGTGATATAATTTTTAAGAATGCTGAGTGTTAACCCATTGAGGTAGTAATTTTATTCTATTTGTAGTAGCCTATAACGGGAATTGATTGGTGCTGCACTCTAGTAGCAAAATATGTAACTAATGACTGCGGGCGTCTACGGTTCTATCCGCTAGGGGCGCGGACTGACTGAAAACCCTTAATATCGCCGCCAGGCCTTTGGTCGTGTTAGCTGAGTTGGCTACGTCGTGGAAACACCTTGGCCAGGTGGCGATACGATGTTCGTGGGTTCGATTCCCGCACACGACCAAAACTGACCAGTTGTGCAACTCTCAATGAGTTAACCGGTCTGTGGCAACGTTGGTGGGAGGGCCCAAGTAAAATAAACGGTGGCAGGCTTGCTTGGAAGTTGACGGGATCGGTTAATTCTTTGAGACTTGCACATGGTCAACACTGATTTTGCTAATTTTTACTTATGTCTACTGTGTGTGTGCCAATGCGACTCTATAAACTGAAATAAAACAATATTTTAATTAAAATATGCCATTAATCCATTTAAAAACACCAATTTTATACTACAATTCACACGTTAATAAAATTACAAGTAAGGAACGAGACCTGCTCGTATGTCTACGCCAATGGGTTAAGCGTAAACTAATGAAAAAACCACGTTCGTAACTTCATTAGATTTTGAGCTATATGCATTTAACCCGAGTACTGCTCTTGTATGGTTGTGGTGGGGGGGCAAGAGGGGTGTCCTTATGGAGAATAAATAATAAGCCCGTAGCAGCAAACCTGCGTACTCAGCGAATTTCCAGTGCATATGTATGTATCTTAATACCACATGAAGCCACATACCAAGTTTCATCAATATACATTCATAAATAAACAATTTATGACATTTTAATTATTCTCCATAAGAATATAACATGGCGGCTGAGTATGCAGGTTTGCTGAAGCAAGGAACACAAAAATGTGGGTTTATACAAATATCAATATAACTCAAGTAGGTAAAGCCACATACCAAATTTTATTAATTTATGTTTATAATTAGGGAGATAACACGTTATTTATTCTCCATAATGTAAGATTGTTTTTTCTCTCTTAAGTTTGAATCATAACTCGCTTAGCTTAGTGAGATGGAAACCAGGAAATTGATTGAAATGACACCAGCGTCTGTAATAACATATACCTTTTAATATTCATAAATCAGATGACTATTTCTTCCTTATTATATAATGATAAATATTCGTGAAAACCCTTTAAATAGAGGCCTCTGTGCCCTAACTCCTATTTATAAAATACAACTGAAATGACAAACACAATATAAATCAATACTCTCTTAAGCTAACAAATCATTAATAAAGATCACTCTGTTCTGGCATGGCCAAAGTTCTTTAAGGCAACTTATACGTCACAGTCCACACCTTCCATATGAATACACACCCATAACTCGATATTTAACATTTAATTTACATTGCTGGGCATGTAGCCGTTAATCTACCATTAAAGGTTTACTCAATTCACTTTATTAATAGTTAGTCCTTTATATTTCATCCATCAATTACGCATCAAAATAATTACCCTTAAACCTTTCCAAATTAAACATTGTCACATTATATTACATTAAAATGTTAAGCCATGTGGGCCTTTATACTTCAATAATCAATTCATTCATGTAACAGTTATTCATTAGCACTTACTAAATTAATTGAACGATGGTTAATGACATTGAGCTACTGCTATCTTTATGTACAACTATTTTACACCTCAACTTGGCCTATAGGCCATTCTGGTTATGCATACGATCTTTAATTTATTTTAACAATTAACCCTGACATTCACTCTGAGGCTTCTTAATTTTTTATATATATATATATATATTTCTCTTTATGTTTAGATTATTTATTGCTTGTCTTAGTAAGCTTTAACTTTAAATATCTTCATCATTGCTTAATCATTATTATTATCAAATCATTTCCCTTAACCTTCGACTGTTCTCTCAAATTTTTCCCTTTTAACTAGAGGTGCAATTTAGTGAAGATCACATACCACGCAGTCCGGAATTTTGGCTGTCAGGCGGTCTCCCTGCGTTGTCGGTCGATCCTCGCCTCTCCGTGGTCCCGTCCAGTGGTCAAGGTGTCCAGGAGTGGTCCAGCGTCCAGAAGTGGTCCCGGGTCCCTTTGTCGGTGGTTGTCTTGAAGAATTCTCCCAAGGCTCCTCCGGTCGCAGACACGGTCCGTCCTCTTCTCCCTCTGGGTTGTGGTCGCTGAAGTGCTTCTGTTGGCTCCGCGTTGGTGGACTTTGGTTGTAAAGGTCGACAACACCCGGTATTTTACTATAACCTAATAACCTAAGTGTTGCGGGACTTACTCGATCCAGCCCCCTTTACTTCCCAACACTTCACTTCTTGCCTCCCCTTTTCTGACTGTCCATCATCTCTCCTCGATATGTTTCCCCCGATTTCGTGTTTCCCCCAAATTCGGTCGACCACGCCCACGTCAACCAATCACGTCGATTCTGGACTCCTACACCCGCCGTGATTCGTGTCCGTAGCTGGTCAGCATTCCGCCGCCATCATTGGAATTTTTGGTGAGTTACTTTGATTTTGTCGCTTAAACCCTAGGTCATTTACCTGTGTAATTTGACCGTTTATTTCCTGTTTTGTTACTCTGTCATTTCCTGTTGTTCCCAATTCCAAGTCTTTGACCTCAGCTTTACTTCGTAGTTAATTGTACTCATATTTTTATGATTTTATTTTAGGGATTTTATTAACCAATAATGTTAATAATGTTTACACTCCCCTGCTTGGGAAAATTTTTCGTCCCCGAAAAATAACTTAAGTAGTGAAATGAAGGTGACATCAGTGAAGTATGTTGTTTGTTAGTATAATGTTCTATGAATTTAACCATCACTAATATAACATATATTCTTGATGTGAAATTTTGTAAACATGTATGTTTCACTGGAGTTAAATGTAATTTGGAAGTTTGAGTTCACCATTAAATGTCATGAAGTATCTAGTCTGCCGGCAAATTAACTAGCCTGTCTCCACGAGAATTAATAGGTGTACAAATTTTGAAGTTATCATAAGTTTTGTTTATCGATCAATAATTTTTGGTTCAGTAATTTGCTATTAAATGTCATGAAGCCTTAGCTTGAGCGCTTTTCACTAACTCTCCGCAAGATTTAATAGCTATGATATTATTTAATTGTCTTATTTCCATCTCCTTAGAGAATATAAATTACGTTGTTGTAACGCAGTAATGTAATTTCCTCAGCTAGTAGCAGCTCTATTCAGCTGAATGATCTGTAGCCTGTCTGTAAGTGCAACGTGGCTTGTTTCTCACGTGTGTAATCTTATCCGCAACATCCTGTCTGTCGCTTCGTGTTGTTGTGTCTGTGTGTTCATAGTATGTCCTCAGTCGAGAGTGAGTATGGCTTTGGTCCAGTGTCGATCCGCGTCGGATATGTGTCGGACACGTGTTAAGGTTTTGTGAGTGATAAGTGGTCTTCCTTCCTCTTTTAATGCCTTGATCTTCTGTGTTTGAGTGAGTGTGGATTATTTATCGGATACCCTCCAAACTTTAAGGTATCGCAGCTTATTTAAGTCATTAAGACATATTTCTTGGTCGGTCAACTTTAATTTCCTTTTACAAGCGTAGTACATTCATAATTTGTATAAATATTTTCCTTATTTAATTTTATCAAGGTGATCCCAATTTTGTTATTTAACTTCGTATTTCAATTTCCGCAATATAGATGTCAGGACTCGTTATGTAGTTTAGAGCTCAGTTCATGTGTGGGAAACCCTTTATAATTTTTTTTGTAATATTTTTTAATTATTTGAAGTCTGTCAAATGTTTAGGTTCATAATTTTTATCGCATGAACCTAAATTTTGTAAATTCATTTGTAAATTGCAATTTATTGAGTTACCAATGGAATCTCAACTATCTAGTTATATATGGGCCATTAGATGATACTAGTAGTAGTAGTTATTAGGCTTAAAGAGTCGAGCCTTCTTGGGTTCCTCTGTAGATTAGAAGTTAGTCTTTATTTTTAAGGAAATAACGTATTCCTAATACGTATGTAGGCCCAAGTTAATTAATTTATTTATTTGATGGGATTTTATTGGTAATTGTTTTGTAGATGTTTCACAGTATTTGACCTCTTAGTACCTTAAATTAATTGGCAACAGTGTAACATTGGCGCAATTTTGACTGTTTCCCAAGCGGCACGTTGTGTATTAAGTCACAAATTGAATCTCAGTTGCGCACTCTGGTCGTAGGTGATGCAGGTGTAAATAGGGTGCTTTGTAGAGAATTTTCCTAATAGGGGAAGATTCTAACAGTAGGAAAGCTCCTTGACACGTACGTATTTCTAATACGTTCATTACGTTGTCGTCAATAGAGGTTCTGTTTGTGACAAATAATTTTAATTGTTTTTATTTAATTTCTTCTGTGAAACGGTTTAATATTCTCGACATGAACTGGTTCCTCCACTAGTTTTCCTCGTTTTTCTAAAGCCACTAAGTAAGTCAAATCATTTAATTTATCGGTGACATGGTAAGGTCCTTTATAGCAATTTTGAAACTTGCTATATTTTTTTGTGTGATCCGTTGGATATTTAATTAATATTTCATCCCCTGGTTGTAGTTCTAAATCCCTTCGTGTCTTGTCAAAATATTGTTTTTGATTATTTTGGGCCTTTTCTAAGATTTTCGGAATTTCCGTTCTAATTTTATGTATTAATTTAATCTCTTTTAGTACGTCCTTGTCCTGATTTTCGTGAACATAAATGTAATCAGACGGGTGGTTTGCTTCTCTTGCAAAATTTAAATAAAATGGAGTGTAACCCGTGCTTTTATTTATCGTAGTGTTATATGCAAATGTTATAAATTTTAACACGTCAGACCAATTGTGTGGGTCTTCCTGTATGTAGTGTGAAATTGCTTTCTTTATTACCAAGTTGCATCTCTCCGTTAAACCTTGAATACGTTGCATGTATGGAGGACTTGGCCGCTGTTCTATGCCTAAGCTTTGTAATAATTGTTTTAGCACTTGTCCCATAAAATGTGTACCCTGGTCGTGAGTAATAATTTTTGGACAACCGTATAAACAGAATATTTCCAATAATACCTTAGCTACGGTTTTTGCGTCTGCAGAACGAGTTGCACGTGTATATGCCATCCTCGTTGTGGGGTCTGTCATTACTAAAATGTATTTAAATCCATGGCTTTGTGTTATAGGGCCTAAGAAATCTATAATTAATCTTTCAAACGGTTTTGTTGAGGGGATTTGCGGTTGTAACTTTCCGTATTGTTTATAAGTAGCAGATCTCCTAAGTTGACAGTCTTCACATGTTTTAGTATAGTTTACAATGTCCTGATTTATACTGGGCCAATAGTATCGTGATTTTATTTTCTTTCCAGTTTTAAAGCTTGAGAAATGCCCTCCTGAAAATATATTATCATGGAAGGTTTTTAATATTTTGTTAACCTTTTCCTGGGGTATTGCTAATAAATATTCCGTGTCCCTATCATTGAAATGTTTGTAATATAATATGTTATCCCTCTCTACATATTTCCTGGATTCATGTCTGATTTTCTTCAGAACGGAATCTGGTGATATCTTAGCTAATTTTATTTGCTTTAAATAAGGGTCTTTTGCTTGTAACTCTTCAAAATTTTCTGTTTTTATCTCCTGAATGTTTAATGTAGCTTGAATTAGGTCCTGGTCTAACTCCTCTTCTGGTGGATTCCTAGAAAGGCTGTCCGCTAGTAGATTGTTAGTTCCCTTCTTATATTTTACGATTATATCGTAGTCAACTAGTGCGAGAGCAAGGCGATTTAGGCGTGATGAAGTGTTTTTAAAATTCTTATAATGTATGAGTGACTGACAATCGGTATAAACCATTGTTTGCCTGCCCAGCGTAAATTCCCTCCAGTAATTAACTGCATATACTAATGCTAGCATTTCCCTTTCTGCATTAGAATATCGCTTTTCCGTTTCTGTGTATTTTCTTGATAAATATGCTATGGGATGCAT
This sequence comes from Allygus modestus, assembly GCA_963675035.1. NCBI lineage: Eukaryota > Metazoa > Arthropoda > Insecta > Hemiptera > Cicadellidae > Allygus > Allygus modestus. The sequence goes on along the minus strand of OY776112.1, from coordinate 259,315,546 downwards.
AGTATTATTTTCAGGATTGATTTGCAAGTAACAGGCCCCAAGTGCAAATAATGAACTGTCAACATAAATAACTGATTCCCAATCGTCTTTCCAATGAACAAGTAATGGTGGATTAGTTAAAATTTGCTTTATTTTATTAAAGGCTTGTTCACAATCTTCATTCCATTTAAAAGGTAAATTTTTGTTTGCTTGTTTAATTAACTCTGTTAGGGGTAATGTAATTTGGGCATAATTTTTAATATGCTTCCTGAAAAATGATGACGCGCCTAGGAACTGACGCACACGTCTTATACAGTCTGGCCTTTTAAATTCTTGTATAGCATTAACTGTAGATTGTTGAGGTAAAATTCCTTGCTTTGAGACTGTGTATCCAAGTATATCAACTGTTTCATATAAAAACTTGCATTTTTTTGTGTTTAGCTTTAAATTAGCTTTGTGTAATATTTCTAAAATTATTTCCAAATTTTCTAAATCCTGTTGAAAGGATGATCCATAAACTATAACGTCATCAATATACGATATAACTTTATTGTACAGGTGCTTATTTAATAAAGCTAATATCGCTTTGCTGAATACAGCGGTTGAAATTTTTAATCCCATGGTTAACCTTTTGTATCTTAACAGACGATCTTGCGTCTTAATCGCAAGTATGTTTCTGTCCTCTTCTCTTACAAGTAATTGGTGAAACGCTCCCTTGAGATCTAATTTTGTGAACGTGTTTGCTTTATTTAAGCAACTTAAAACTAAGTTAACTGATGGGGTAGGATGTACACAGTTCTTTAAAATGTTGTTAATACGACGCATGTCCGCAACAACGCGAGCCGAATTGTCGCGATTTCTTGTTACGAATACTGGTGAAGCATATTCGCAAAATTCTGGGCATTCCTCTAAAATGTCTGCTTCTAGTAATTGGTTTAAAAGTTTATCTAGTTCCTGTCTCTCCTGCATACTCTGTCTATAAGGTGGGCTGTTTACAAGTTTAGCATTTGGAACTAATTCTAATTGTATTGGTGGCAAATTAGCTGGTTCAAGGTCCTCTACCTTCGTGGTGAACATAGATTTGTATTTATGTAGCAGTTTACTGACCATGTTATGCTGCTGTACCGTTAGGTGTGGTGATATGTTAAGTTCTATGCCATCCTTATCTGTGACTGTTTGTTTACGTAGGTCCCGTGTGCGTGGCTGTTGTCGCGGCCTTGTTGTGTCAGCACAAGTGTCGTCTTTGTTTACTTCCTCAGTGAGGTGGCCTAATAAGGTGTTGGCATTTAAGTGTTTTGGGAAGCTAGATGCATTATAAATAGTTATATAGCTGCCCTCATCTGCTTCTGCATCTACCAAATATGCATGGCATTTTTTATTTTCTTTTAAGGACCTTTCCGACTCAAAATATGTTTTATGACTTAGTTTATGTTTAAGCTTTATTCTCCTATGCTGATGAGGTGCTATTACCATATCCTCTTCGGTTCTTATGTCAATGATCTTATCTCTGGAAACCATCTCAGTACTGTTAATGCTTTCGATTTGTATCAACCATTTTTTCCCCATTTTTATTTTATGTTTAAATTGGCCTAAGTTTATCACAATTTCTTTTGTGTCGAAATTTAATTCAACCCTGTTCTTATTTAGGAATCTATTCCCTAAGATTATTTCGCTCGTGATATTCGGAGTGACAAAAAATTTATCCCTGATAATTATATTATCTATTTCTAATGCAATTTCCGCAATCCCTAAAATGTTTATGGGAGTATTATTTGCCGATACCACTCTCGGCAATTTTCCTGTCTCAATATTTGTCCCGTGTACGAACTTTGAATTTATAAGGTTTATATTTGATCCGGTGTCAACTGTACACTGAATTATTTTGTTTGGATTTTGAGTTAACTTTGCATTAAGTGTTAACACTGGTACTCTCTTGTCTTCCGTTTGTTTTATTTTAAATAGAGTATCATGTAACTCCTGGTTTCTTAACTGTTCCTTTCTCCTTGGCTTATGTATCCTTCCTTCTGATACTAGTGTAATGTCACAGCTGTGGATCATGTGTTGCGTTCCTTGCTCTTCCAGCTGCCTGCATATTTCTTCCTTCTCCTGTTCCATCAATGTGTCTCCTTCTCCCCTGTTCTCCTGTACTTCTGTTGTTCCTTTGACTTCCCTTGGTTCCATCCTTACTGTCTCCTCTTCCTTCTTTATAGCTCGTTGCTCTTCTCTGGCTCCTTCCCTTAGTCTCATTCCACCTGATAATGGCTGTAGCTGTTTTCTCCATTGCACTCTGCGCTCCTTAGTCTTGCAAGTGTGGTATATATTGTGGTATTTTCTCCGAGGGTTAATTATGTTCTCTTCATGCCTTCTTTCTTCTCTTCTGTGTATGTATTCCCTCTTCTTCTTTATGTTCTTAGCTTCATCTAGCTTAGGAAATTCCTTCTCGTAGTTATATATTGTGAACTGGGGTTGTACTTGTTTGTAGGGCGAATTTATACTCTGTTTTAAGCAGGGAACCTTCTCTTTGTTGTTAGTATAGAGAGGGCCCCTTCCTATGCGTTTTTTGTATCCGGTTTTCCCCTTTGTAGTTTGTAGCATTCTTCTTTGTTGTGGTTGCTCATCCTACAATAATCACAATACTTGGACCTTGTCTTCATCATTTCCCCTGTTTGCTGCCTCTTAAACCTGCAATCCTGCGTATTATGGTTGTTTCTTCTGCAGTAACTACAATATGTAGTAAAATTCCTGCTTCCGTTATATGGAACTTCTGCTCTTGGGGTTGCATGTCGTGGGCCCCATGATGTTGCATGGTAGTTGGTGTGGTAGCCTCCTCTGCTCATGGTGGGCCGTGGTGTCCATTGCACTGGGTGTCGTTGTGTCGTCCAATATCCAGTTGGTCCCCTGTAGTTGGTTCCTCTTCCCCTGTAATTGTTGTAGTATTCCCTGTGTTGGATTGGTTTGTCGTGCTGTTGATGTATTTGTCGCTGTGGCGTTTGTTGCATAGTCATGTTTGAAATGACCTGAGTTAGGGTCCTTATTTCTGCATGTAAATTGTTTATTTCCTGTCTATTGGTGGTGGTTTCCCTAGCGTATCCCTCTCTTTCTGCTCTGCTGTATTTTTCTTGATTTACCGATTTAATTTGTAGCTGTAACTCTATTTTCTTTAAACTCTTTTCTAGCTGTTCTAAAGTGTCACAAGTTTCTGATAACACCCTATCACAAAATTCAGGTCTTAGGCCTTGTATAATGTACTGCCCTATTCGTTTTTCTGACATATTGGGGTCATGGCGCCTACACAAGGTTAGTACCTCCAAGTAATATGTTAGCACGGGTTGGTCCCTACCTTGCACTTTTTTATCTAAGATGTTCTGCAAAGTTTGTGCCTGTGCAACCGGGGTGAAAGTGTTAATAAAGGTTTCCTTTAACTCATCCCAATCGTGTATCACCTTCCCTTTTGTGAAATGTTGATGCCATGTAAGTGCCGTCCCTGCTAGGTGTGCCGGAAATAATTTTATTTTTGAAGCATCCTGCCAATTATTTGACTGTGCCGCGATTTGATACTTGTCTATAAAATCGTTGGGGTTTTCAGTTGGTAGACCGTAGTACGTACCAACAGATATTAACGGTAAATTTTCTTTTGGTGTCGTCATGTTATCCTCGCGGTCTCCTATTTTGTAATTATCCGTGAGTGCTCTATGATTTGCCCTATTCGTCCCTTGGGGTGTAATTTGACCTGGAGGGTCGTCTGTGTCCACTGAAGCTAAGTCAATGTCCTCGTAGTCGTCACCATCACTGTCCTCGCTGGCTGGCGTGTCGTAAAGGTTTTCCCTATCCCTAATGAATTGTTCAATTCTCCTAAGCAATGGGTGTTTTTCTAACTCAACCTCGGTTAAGAATCTTTTCCCTAATAACTTTCTTAAAATGAATTTTCTTTCTTCAGACCAATTATTTTTTAAATAAGCTTTAAGATCGGCTACAATGGGTCTTAATTCGGCAACCGTGTCCTCGTCTTTGTATTTAATGTTAAACTTCACTAATATTGCTTGTAGTTGTTCTTTCTTTACCCTATAAATATCCGAAGGCAAGGAAACTTGGTTTATTGGCATTTCATTTTATTTTAAATTAACAAAACCCTAGACAGTTTTATTTGTATTTATTTATTACTGTTATTCAACCTGTCTTTTATGTTTTATTAAACCCTGATGACTTTTATTATTTTATGCGATATATCTGTTGATTAAATATATTGTAGGCTATTTTTATTTGTAAATGCCCTACAGTATTAACCGTTTAGTCGATTACTTCCCTTCAATTTATTATTTCTGTCCCTATGCAGTTTTATCCTATCTCAGAAATACCTTCTTATCTCTATAACCATCTTATGCTAATAAAACATCACTCATTCTGTGTCAATTCAATCAATTTTATGGTAGTTAAACCAATTCAGCGATCTCCACCATGTAAGATTCTTTCTTCTCTCTTAAGTTTGAATCATAACTCGCTTAGCTTAGTGAGATGGAAACCAGGAAATTGATTGAAATGACACCAGCGTCTGTAATAACATATACCTTTTAATATTCATAAATCAGATGACTATTTCTTCCTTATTATATAATGATAAATATTCGTGAAAACCCTTTAAATAGAGGCCTCTGTGCCCTAACTCCTATTTATAAAATACAACTGAAATGACAAACACAATATAAATCAATACTCTCTTAAGCTAACAAATCATTAATAAAGATCACTCTGTTCTGGCATGGCCAAAGTTCTTTAAGGCAACTTATACGTCACAGCCCACACCTTCCATATGAATACACACCCATAACTCGATATTTAACATTTAATTTACATTGCTGGGCATGTAGCCGTTAATCTACCATTAAAGGTTTACTCAATTCACTTTATTAATAGTTTAGTCCTTTATATTTCATCCATCAATTACGCATCAAAATAATTACCCTTAAACCTTTCCAAATTAAACATTGTCACATTATATTACATTAAAATGTTAAGCCATGTGGGCCTTTATACTTCAATAATCAATTCATTCATGTAACAGTTATTCATTAGCACTTACTAAATTAATTGAACGATGGTTAATGACATCGAGCTACTGCTATCTTTATGTACAACTATTTTACACCTCAACTTGGCCTATAGGCCATTCTGGTTATGCATACGATCTTTAATTTATTTTAACAATTAACCCTGACATTCACTCTGAGGCTTCTTAATTTTATATATATATATATATATATATATATATATATATATATATATATATATATATCTCTTTATGTTTAGATTATTTATTGCTTGTCTTAGTAAGCTTTAACTTTTAAATATCTTCATCATTGCTTAATCATTATTATTATCAAATCATTTCCCTTAACCTTCGACTGTTCTCTCAAATTTTTCCCTTTAAACTAGAGGTGCAATTTAGTGAAGATCACATACCACGCAGTCCGGAATTTTGGCTGTCAGGCGGTCTCCCTGCGTTGTCGGTCGATCCTCGCCTCTCCGTGGTCCCGTCCAGTGGTCAAGGTGTCCAGGAGTGGTCCAGCGTCCAGAAGTGGTCCCGGGTCCCTTTGTCGGTGGTTGTCTTGAAGAATTCTCCCAAGGCTCCTCCGGTCGCAGACACGGTCCGTCCTCTTCTCCCTCTGGGTTGTGGTCGCTGAAGTGCTTCTGTTGGCTCCGCGTTGGTGGACTTTGGTTGTAAAGGTCGACAACACCCGGTATTTTACTATAACCTAAGTGTTGCGGAACTTACTCGATCCAGCCCCCTTTACTTCCCAACACTTCACTTCTTGCCTCCCCTTTTCTGACTGTCCATCATCTCTCCTCGATATGTTTCCCCCGATTTCGTGTTTCCCCCAAATTCGGTCGACCACGCCCACGTCAAAAAATCACGTCGATTCTGGACTCCTACACCCGCCGTGATTCGTGTCCGTAGCTGGTCACCATTCCGCCGCCATCATTGGAATTTTTGGTGAGTTACTTTGATTTTGTCGCTTGAACCCTAGGTCATTTACCTGTGTAATTTGACCGTTTATTTCCTGTTTTGTTACTCTGTCATTTCCTGTTGTTCCTAATTCCAAGTCTTTGACCTCAGCTTTACTTCGTAGTTAATTGTACTCATATTTTTATGATTTTATTTTAGGGATTTTATTAACCAATAATGTTCATAATGTTTACACTCCCCTGCTTGGGAAAATTTTTCGTCCCCGAAAAATAACTTAAGTAGTGAAATGAAGGTGACATCAGTGAAGTATGTTGTTTGTTAGTATAATGTTCTATGAATTTAACCATCACTAATATAACATATATTCTTGATGTGAAATTTTGTAAACATGTATGTTTCACTGGAGTTAAATGTAATTTGGAAGTTTGAGTTCACCATTAAATGTCATGAAGTATCTAGTCTGCCGGCAAATTAACTAGCCTGTCTCCACGAGAATTAATAGGTGTACAAATTTTGAAGTTATCATAAGTTTTGTTTATCGATCAATAATTTTTGGTTCAGTAATTTGCTATTAAATGTCATGAAGCCTTAGCTTGAGCGCTTTTCACTAACTCTCCGCAAGATTTAATAGCTATGATATTATTTAATTGTCTTATTTCCATCTCCTTAGAGAATATAAATTACGTTGTTGTAACGCAGTAATGTAATTTCCTCAGCTAGTAGCAGCTCTATTCAGCTGAATAATCTGTAGCCTGTCTGTAAGTGCAACGTGGCTTGTTTCTCACGCGTGTAATCTTATCTGCAACATCCTGTCTGTCGCTTCGTGTTGTTGTGTCTGTGTGTTCATAGTATGTCCTCAGTAGAGAGTGAGTATGGCTTTGGTCCAGTGTCGATCCGCGTCGGATATGTGTCGGACACGTGTTAAGGTTTTGTGAGTGATAAGTGGTCTTCCTTCCTCTTTTAATGCCTTGATCTTCTGTGTTTGAGTGAGTGTGGATTATTTATCGGATACCCTCCAAACTTTAAGGTATCGCAGCTTATTTAAGTCATTAAGACATATTTCTTGGTCGGTCAACTTTAATTTCCTTTTACAAGCGTAGTACATTCATAATTTGTATAAATATTTTCCTTATTTAATTTTATCAAGGTGATCCCAATTTTGTTATTTAACTTCGTATTTCAATTTCCGCAATATAAATGTCAGGACTCGTTATGTAGTTTAGAGCTCAGTTCATGTGTGGGAAACCCTTTATAATTTTTTTTGTAATATTTTTTAATTATTTGAAGTCTGTCAAATGTTTAGGTTCATAATTTTTATCGCATGAACCTAAATTTTGTAAATTCATTTGTAAATTGCAATTTATTGAGTTACCAATGGAATCTCAACTATCTAGTTATATATGGGCCATTAGATGATACTAGTAGTAGTAGTTATTAGGCTTAAAGAGTCGAGCCTTCTTGCGTTCCTCTGTAGATTAGAAGTTAGTCTTTATTTTTAAGGAAATAACGTATTCCTAATACGTATGTAGGCCCAAGTTAATTAATTTATTTATTTGATGGGATTTTATTGGTAATTGTTTTGTAGATGTTTCACAGTATTTGACCTCTTAGTACCTTAAATTAATTGGCAACAGTGTAACATTGGCGCAATTTTGACTGTTTCCCAAGCGGCACGTTGTGTATTAAGTCACAAATTGAATCTCAGTTGCGCACTCTGGACGTAGGTGATGCAGGTGTAAATAGGGTGCTTTGTAGAGAATTTTCCTAATAGGGGAAGATTCTAACAGTAGGAAAGCTCCTTGACATGTACGTATTTCTAATACGTTCATTACGTTGTCGTCAATAGAGGTTCTGTTTGTGACAAATAATTTTAATTGTTTTTATTTAATTTCTTCTGTGAAACGGTTTAATATTCTCGACATGAACTGGTTCCTCCACTAGTTTTCCTCGTTTTTCTAAAGCCACTAAGTAAGTCAAATCATTTAATTTATCGGTGACATGGTAAGGTCCTTTATAGCAATTTTGAAACTTGCTATATTTTTTTGTGTGATCCGTTGGATATTTAATTAATATTTCATCCCCTGGTTGTAGTTCTAAATCCCTTCGTGTCTTGTCAAAATATTGTTTTTGATTATTTTGGGCCTTTTCTAAGATTTTCGGAATTTCCGTTCTAATTTTATGTATTAATTTAATCTCTTTTAGTACGTCCTTGTCCTGATTTTCGTGAACATAAATGTAATCAGACGGGTGGTTTGCTTCTCTTGCAAAATTTAAATAAAATGGAGTGTAACCCTTACTTTTATTTATTGTAGTGTTATATGCAAATGTTATAAATTTTAACACGTCAGACCAATTGTGTGGGTCTTCCTGTATGCAGTGTGAAATTGCTTTCTTTATTACCAAGTTGCATCTCTCCGTTAAACCTTGAATACGTTGCATGTATGGAGGACTTGGCCGCTGTTCTATGCCTAAGCTTTGTAATAATTGTTTTAGCACTTGTCCCATAAAATGTGTACCCTGGTCGTGAGTAATAATTTTTGGACAACCGTATAAACAGAATATTTCCAATAATACCTTAGCTACGGTTTTTGCGTCTGCAGAACGAGTTGCACGTGTATATGCCATCCTCGTTGTGGGGTCTGTCATTACTAAAATGTATTTAAATCCATGGCTTTGTGTTATAGGGCCTAAGAAATCTATAATTAATCTTTCAAACGGTTTTGTTGAGGGGATTTGCGGTTGTAACTTTCCGTATTGTTTATAAGTAGCAGATCTCCTAAGTTGACAGTCTTCACATGTTTTAGTATAGTTTATAATGTCCTGATTTATACTGGGCCAATAGTATCGTGATTTTATTTTCTTTCCAGTTTTAAAGCTTGAGAAATGCCCTCCTGAAAATATATTATCATGGAAGGTTTTTAATATTTCGTTAACCTTTTCCTGGGGTATTGCTAATAAATATTCCGTGTCCCTATCATTGAAATGTCTGTAATATAATATGTTATCCCTCTCTACATATTTCCTGGATTCATGTCTGATTTTCTTCAGAACGGAATCTGGTGATATCTTAGCTAATTTTATTTGCTTTAAATAAGGGTCTTTTGCTTGTAACTCTTCAAAATTTTCTGTTTTTATCTCCTGAATGTTTAATGTAGCTTGAATTAGGTCCTGGTCTAACTCCTCTTCTGGTGGATTCCTAGAAAGGTTGTCCGCTAGTAGATTGTTAGTTCCCTTCTTATATTTTACGATTATATCGTAGTCAACTAGTGCGAGAGCAAGGCGATTTAGGCGTGATGAAGTGTTTTTAAAATTCTTATAATGTATGAGTGACTGACAATCGGTATAAACCATTGTTTGCCTGCCCAGCGTAAATTCCCTCCAGTAATTAACTGCATATACTAAGGCTAGCATTTCCCTTTCTGAATTAGAATATCGCTTTTCCGTTTCTGTGTATTTTCTTGATAAATATGCTATGGGATGCATAGTATTTTTTTCAGGATTGATTTGCAAGTAACAGGCCCCAAGTGCAAATAATGAACTGTCAACATAAATAACTGATTCCCAATCGTCTTTCCAATGAACAAGTAATGGTGGATTAGTTAAAATTTGCTTTATTTTATTAAAGGCTTGTTCACAATCTTCATTCCATTTAAAAGGTAAATTTTTGTTTGCTTGTTTAATTAACTCTGTTAGGGGTAATGTAATTTGGGCATAATTTTTAATATGCTTCCTGAAAAATGATGACGCGCCTAGGAACTGACGCACACGTCTTATACAGTCTGGCCTTTTAAATTCTTGTATAGCATTAACTGTAGATTGTTGAGATAAAATTCCTTGCTTTGAGACTGTGTATCCAAGTATATCAACTGTTTCATATAAAAACTTGCATTTTTTTGTGTTTAGCTTTAAATTAGCTTTGTGTAATATTTCTAAAATTATTTCCAAATTTTCTAAATCCTGTTGAAAGGATGATCCATAAACTATAACGTCATCAATATGCGATATAACTTTATTGTACAGGTGCTTATTTAATAAAGCTAATATCGCTTTGCTGAATACAGCGGTTGAAATTTTTAATCCCATGGTTAACCTTTTGTATCTTAACAGACGATCTTGCGTCTTAATCGCAAGTATGTTTCTGTCCTCTTCTCTTACAAGTAATTGGTGAAACGCTCCCTTGAGATCTAATTTTGTGAACGTGTTTGCTTTATTTAAGCAACTTAAAACTAAGTTAACTGATGGGGTAGGATGTACACAGTTCTTTAAAATGTTGTTAATACGACGCATGTCCGCAACAACGCGAGCCGAATTGTCGCGATTTCTTGTTACGAATACTGGTGAAGCATATTCGCAAAATTCTGGGCATTCCTCTAAAATGTCTGCTTCTAGTAATTGGTTTAAAAGTTTATCTAGTTCCTGTCTCTCCTGCATACTCTGTCTATAAGGTGGGCTGTTTACAAGTTTAGCATTTGGAACTAATTCTAATTGTATTGGTGGCAAATTAGCTGGTTCAAGGTCCTCTACCTTCGTGGTGAACATAGATTTGTATTTATGTAGCAGTTTACTGACCATGTTATGCTGCTGTACCGTTAGGTGTGGTGATATGTTAAGTTCTATGCCATCCTTATCTGTGACTGTTTGTTTACGTAGGTCCCGTGTGCGTGGCTGTTGTCGCGGCCTTGTTGTGTCAGCACAAGTGTCGTCTTTGTTTACTTCCTCAGTGAGGTAGCCTAATAAGGTGTTGGCATTTAAGTGTTTTGGGAAGCTAGATGCATTATAAATAGTTATATAGCTGCCCTCATCTGCTTCTGCATCTACCAAATATGCATGGCATTTTTTATTTTCTTTTAAGGACTTTTCCGACTCAAAATATGTTTTATGACTTAGTTTATATTTAAGCTTTATTTTCCTATGCTGATGAGGTGCTATTACCATATCCTCTTCGGTTCTTATGTCAATGATCTTATCTCTGGAAACCATCTCAGTACTGTTAATGCTTTCGATTTGTATCAACCATTTTTTCCCCATTTTTATTTTATGTTTAAATTGGCCTAAGTTTATCACAATTTCTTTTGTGTCGAAATTTAATTCAACCCTGTTCTTATTTAGGAATCTATTCCCTAAGATTATTTCGCTCGTGATATTCGGAGTGACAAAAAATTTATCCCTGATAATTATATTATCTATTTCTAATGCAATTTCCGCAATCCCTAAAATGTTTATGGGAGTATTATTTGCCGATACCACTCTCGGCAATTTTCCTGTCTCAATATTTGTCCCGTGTACGAACTTTGAATTTATAAGGTTTATATTTGATCCGGTGTCAACTGTACACTGAATTATTTTGTTTGGATTTTGAGTTAACTTTGCATTAAGTGTTAACACTGGTACTCTCTTGTCTTCCGTTTGTTTTATTTTAAATAGAGTATCATGTAACTCCTGGTTTCTTAACTGTTCCTTTCTCCTTGGCTTATGTATCCTTCCTTCTGATACTAGTGTAATGTCACAGCTGTGGATCATGTGTTGCGTTCCTTGCTCTTCCAGCTGCCTGCATATTTCTTCCTTCTCCTGTTCCATCAATGTGTCTCCTTCTCCCCTGTTCTCCTGTACTTCTGTTGTTCCTTTGACTTCCCTTGGTTCCATCCTTACTGTCTCCTCTTCCTTCTTTATAGCTCGTTGCTCTTCTCTGGCTCCTTCCCTTAGTCTCATTCCACCTGATAATGGCTGTAGCTGTTTTCTCCATTGCACTCTGCGCTCCTTAGTCTTGCAAGTGTGGTATATATTGTGGTATTTTCTCCGAGGGTTAATTATGTTCTCTTCATGCCTTCTTTCTTCTCTTCTGTGTATGTATTCCCTCTTCTTCTTTATGTTCTTAGCTTCATCTAGCTTAGGAAATTCCTTCTCGTAGTTATATATTGTGAACTGGGGTTGTACTTGTTTGTAGGGCGAATTTATACTCTGTTTTAAGCAGGGAACCTTCTCTTTGTTGTTAGTATAGAGAGGGCCCCTTCCTATGCGTTTTTTGTATCCGGTTTTCCCCTTTGTAGTTTGTAGCATTCTTCTTTGTTGTGGTTGCTCATCCTACAATAATCACAATACTTGGACCTTGTCTTCATCATTTCCCCTGTTTGCTGCCTCTTAAACCTGCAATCCTGCGTATTATGGTTGTTTCTTCTGCAGTAACTACAATATGTAGTAAAATTCCTGCTTCCGTTATATGGAACTTCTGCTCTTGGGGTTGCATGTCGTGGGCCCCATGATGTTGCATGGTAGTTGGTGTGGTAGCCTCCTCTGCTCATGGTGAGCCGTGGTGTCCATTGCACTGGGTGTCGTTGTGTCGTCCAATATCCAGTTGGTCCCCTGTAGTTGGTTCCTCTTCCCCTGTAATTGTTGTAGTATTCCCTGTGTTGGATTGGTTTGTCGTGCTGTTGATGTATTTGTCGCTGTGGCGTTTGTTGCATGTCATGTTTGAAATGACCTGAGTTAGGGTCCTTATTTCTGCATGTAAATTGTTTATTTCCTGTCTATTGGTGGTGGTTTCCCTAGCGTATCCCTCTCTTTCTGCTCTGCTGTATTTTTCTTGATTTACCGATTTAATTTGTAGCTGTAACTCTATTTTCTTTAAACTCTTTTCTAGCTGTTCTAAAGTGTCACAAGTTTCTGATAACACCCTATCACAAAATTCAGGTCTTAGGCCTTGTATAATGTACTGCCCTATTCGTTTTTCTGACATATTGGGGTCATGGCGCCTACACAAGGTTAGTACCTCCAAGTAATATGTTAGCACGGGTTGGTCCCTACCTTGCACTTTTTTATCTAAGATGTTCTGCAAAGTTTGTGCCTGTGCAACCGGGGTGAAAGTGTTAATAAAGGTTTCCTTTAACTCATCCCAATCGTGTATCACCTTCCCTTTTGTGAAATGTTGATGCCATGTAAGTGCCGTCCCTGCTAGGTGTGCCGGAAATAACTTTATTTTTGAAGCATCCTGCCAATTATTTGACTGTGCCGCGATTTGATACTTGTCTATAAAATCGTTGGGGTTTTCAGTTGGTAGACCGTAGTACGTACCAGCAGATATTAACGGTAAATTTTCTTTTGGTGTCGTCATGTTATCCTCGCGGTCTCCTATTTTGTAATTATCCGTGAGTGCTCTATGATTTGCCCTATTCGTCCCTTGGGGTGTAATTTGACCTAGAGGGTCGTCTGTGTCCACTGAAGCTAAGTCAATGTCCTCGTAGTCGTCACCGTCACTGTCCTCGCTGGCTGGCGTGTCGTAAAGGTTTTCCATATCCCTAATGAATTGTTCAATTCTCCTAAGCAATGGGTGTTTTTCTAACTCAACCTCGGTTAAGAATCTTTTCCCTAATAACTTTCTTAAAATGAATTTTCTTTCTTCAGTCCAATTATTTTTTAAATAAGCTTTAAGATCGGCTACAATGGGTCTTAATTCGGCAACCGTGTCCTCGTCTTTGTATTTAATGTTAAACTTCACTAATATTGCTTGTAGTTGTTCTTTCTTTACCCTATAAATATCCGAAGGCAAGGAAACTTGGTTTATTGGCATTTCATTTTATTTTAAATTAGCAAAACCCTAGACAGTTTTATTTGTATTTATTTATTACTGTTATTCAACCTGTCTTTTATGTTTTATTAAACCCTGATGACTTTTATTATTTTATGCGATATATCTGTTGATTAAATATATTGTAGGCTATTTTTATTTGTAAATGCCCTACAGTATTAACCGTTTAGTCGATTACTTCCCTTCAATTTATTATTTCTGTCCCTATGCAGTTTTATCCTATCTCAGAAATACCTTCTTATCTCTATAACCATCTTATGCTAATAAAACATCACTCATTCTGTGTCAATTCAATCAATTTTATGGTAGTTAAACCAATTCAGCGATCTCCACCATGTAAGATTCTTTCTTCTCTCTTAAGTTTGAATCATAACTCGCTTAGCTTAGTGAGATGGAAACCAGGAAATTGATTGAAATGACACCAGCGTCTGTAATAACATATACCTTTTAATATTCATAAATCAGATGACTATTTCTTCCTTATTATATAATGATAAATATTCGTGAAAACCCTTTAAATAGAGGCCTCTGTGCCCTAACTCCTATTTATAAAATACAACTGAAATGACAAACACAATATAAATCAATACTCTCTTAAGCTAACAAATCATTAATAAAGATCACTCTGTTCTGGCATGGCCAAAGTTCTTTAAGGCAACTTATACGTCACAGTCCACACCTTCCATATGAATACACACCCATAACTCGATATTTAACATTTAATTTACATTGTTGGGCATGTAGCCGTTAATCTACCATTAAAGGTTTACTCAATTCACTTTATTAATAGTTTAGTCCTTTATATTTCATCCATCAATTACGCATCAAAATAATTACCCTTAAACCTTTCCAAATTAAACATTGTCACATTATATTACATTAAAATGTTAAGCCATGTGGGCCTTTATACTTCAATAATCAATTCATTCATGTAACAGTTATTCATTAGCACTTACTAAATTAATTGAACGATGGTTAATGACATCGAGCTACTGCTATCTTTATGTACAACTATTTTACACCTCAACTTGGCCTATAGGCCATTCTGGTTATGCATACGATCTTTAATTTATTTTAACAATTAACCCTGACATTCACTCTGAGGCTTCTTAATTTTATATATATATATATATATATATATATATATATATATATATATATATTTCTCTTTATGTTTAGATTATTTATTGCTTGTCTTAGTAAGCTTTAACTTTAAATATCTTCATCATTGCTTAATCATTATTATTATCAAATCATTTCCCTTAACCTTCGACTGTTCTCTCAAATTTTTCCCTTTTAACTAGAGGTGCAATTTAGTGAAGATCACATACCACGCAGTCCGGAATTTTGGCTGTCAGGCGGTCTCCCTGCGTTGTCGGTCGATCCTCGCCTCTCCGTGGTCCCGTCCAGTGGTCAAGGTGTCCAGGAGTGGTCCAGCGTCCAGAAGTGGTCCCGGGTCCCTTTGTCGGTGGTTGTCTTGAAGAATTCTCCCAAGGCTCCTCCGGTCGCAGACACGGTCCGTCCTCTTCTCCCTCTGGGTTGTGGTCGCTGAAGTGCTTCTGTTGGCTCCGCGTTGGTGGACTTTGGTTGTAAAGGTCGACAAAACCCGGTATTTTACTATAACCTAAGTGTTGCGGGACTTACTCGATCCAGCCCCCTTTACTTCCCAACACTTCACTTCTTGCCTCCCCTTTTCTGACTGTCCATCATCTCTCCTCGATATGTTTCCCCCGATTTCGTGTTTCCCCCAAATTCGGTCGACCACGCCCACGTCAACCAATCACGTCGATTCTGGACTCCTACACCCGCCGTGATTCGTGTCCGTAGCTGGTCAGCATTCCGCCGCCATCATTGGAATTTTTGGTGAGTTACTTTGATTTTGTCGCTTGAACTCTAGGTCATTTACCTGTGTAATTTGACCGTTTATTTCCTGTTTTGTTACTCTGTCATTTCCTGTTGTTCCCAATTCCAAGTCTTTGACCTCAGCTTTACTTCGTAGTTAATTGTACTCATATTTTTATGATTTTATTTTAGGGATTTTATTAACCAATAATGTTCATAATGTTTACAATAAGAATAACATGGGGGCTGAGCACGCAGGTTTTCTGCTACGGGGGAGGGGACTATCGGTCAAAAAATGTTTTTTAGTGCAAATATCAATAGACCACAACGATATGAAGCAATATACGAAGTTTCATCAGGATAAGTTCATAAATAAACGAGATAAACAATTGGTCTTATTCTCCATAAGAATAACATTGGACAACATACTGTGTTAAGCACTTTCAATATCGGCATAGAGCAATGATCAAAACACCAAATTGTGCGTCTTTTTAAGCTGATTCCAATGGAAAAAACTAAAATTTGACTTTTTCAAAAATTATATGTAAAATACTCAAAAAACCCATTTTGGGATACAAACCCCCCCAAAATACCCTTTAGGATAGGTCGATCTGTATGATTTTCGAACTTTCATAAATCTTGGTTTACACGTTTATACCAAATTTCGTCAAAATAGGATTATATTTACGAGAGTTAACTTATCATGCTTACGGACACATATATATTTACATTTACAATGTTAATACAAGTTTTATTATTTTTTTTGCTGAGCATATTCTTGAAACTCAGCATAGTTACAAAAATATCTCAGAAAATATGAAAATTCTAAATATTGCACAAAAAGGAGAAAAGATGAACATATTAGAAGAATACCAAATCTACAAGAACAAAAAACATGACCCTAATAATATTCTAAATGTGATAAAGAATGAAGTCCAAAATCCAATATTTGAAAAAATTGAAGAATTAAGAAACAAATAAAAGCTTGATGAACGCTATCTATCTTGATAACCCTATTTGTCTGTATAATTTTTATTTATTTTTTACTTTATCTATATTTTAACATATGTTTATTCATTTTAAATTTTACTATTTTTATTTTTACTATTTTTTTTATTTTTTTTACTATTTTATTTTAAGGTTATACTTTTTATACACTTTGAAAATGGCATTATAGCCGAAACGCGTTGTGTAATAAAAATGTTTAAAAAAGGGTACTCTGGAAATTTTGTTTTCAATCTAATAACATTATTAGTAGCCCTATTCGTGAACTCAAGTAAAATATCAATATATATATATATATATATATATATATATATATATATATATATACATACAGTTTTGAACGAATGGTGTTTTTGGCATCTGAGGACCTCAAAACGAAAAGTTATCATGGTCCCGCGCCTAGATCTTACCATGCTGACTAAGGTAATAAATTTTTCCCTATAAAGGAAATTCGCTAAAATAAAATTTGATATCTCGATTATTTATGAATGTATATTGATGAAACTTGGTAGGTGGCTTCAACTAATTGTGGTGTATTGATATTTGCACAACAAAATTTTTTTGTATTGTCCCCGTAGCATTAAACCTTACTCGGTACCCATGTTATTCATATGGAGAATAAGTTAAGTTTTATATCTCCCTCAGTTATAAACCTAAATTAATAAAACTTAGTATATCGCTTCACCTGGTTGAGTTGTATCGATAATTGCAAAAAACACATTTCTTTTCTTGTTCTCTGCAGAAAACCTGCGTACTCAGCCCGAATGTTATTCTTATAGAGAATAAATAAAATGCTACTAATGGCTTGAAGAGGCCATTAGCCACTAACCTTGCTCCAAAACTCTCCCTCATCGATTTTTTACTCTTTACATGCTGAGGATAATAAAACAACGTAAGTAGGAACACGTCAGTTCGTAAACAAAGTAGACACTGAATTGGCCATGGAATTTTCCCTAGCCATTTATTCAGAATTAAAGTGAAGTCTGAACCTACATGTGGCTGTTTATGTCCAAATGGAGATTTAGAGATTTAGATCACATCATTTTCACATGCTCAAAATTTGAAAAAATCAAGATCAAAATTGTGAAATGCCCTGAAAAGTTTTAAAATTATTGGAAATTAGAATGTGCTAAATTTTCTAAAAGAAGATAATCCTGAAATTTGGTTTTCATTGGCAAGATTTTGAATAGAACAACATTTTTTATAAATGTAATTAATTGATTTATTTGCTGTGTTCCTATATGAACTTATCATTATGAAATATGTAAGTTAACTTCTACACCTATTTAGTGGTTTGTAATAACTTATTTATTAATTTGTCCAAATGTAACTCTGCAATGGACTCTAATGGTACTTTGCCAAAGCCAAATAAATAAATATAAAAAAAACTTAATCACTGCTACTGCTATTTTTTACAATTTTGACTTAAAAATGTTGCTTACAGAATTATATATAAAGATATACCCACCACTTATTTTTGCATGTATTTTTGTGAAACTTAGTAAGTGGCTTTATGTAGTAGTGAGACACAAGTATAGTATGCATTGGAAATTAGCTGAGTAGCAGGTTTGCTGCGACGGGAATATTTTTATTAGCTGTAAAAATGAACTTACTTTTTTGGTTCCGTACGGGACACCATGACCGCTTTGAACTCCTAAATTGTTCTCAGCTGAATGGTTGCAACAATGGTCAAACCACATGGTGTATTTAGTGATATAGATGTAGGCTAGTGTGACTAACAGGAAGTACAATTTACTATCTGGAGGAAACAACATTGTTTTATCAGGGGTACCAAAATAAGGATACAAACATTTCATTATGCCAACACCTTAGTGTATGATCCTTAGTGTATGAAACTTGGTAGGTGGCTTCAACTAATTGTGGTATATTGATATTTGCACAGCAAAATGTTTTTGTTGATTGTCCCCGTAGCAGCAAACCTTACTCCGGTACCCATGTTATTCAAATGGAGAATAAGTAAAGTTTTAAATCTCCCTTAGTTATGAACCTAAATTAATAAAACTTGGTATGCAGCTTCACCTGGTTAAGTTACATTGATAATTGCAAAAAACACATTTCTTATCTTCCTCGTTGCAGCAAAACTGCGTACTCAGCCCTAATGTTATTCTTATGGAGGATAAATAACATGCTATATATTCAATTCAATTTGAAAAATTCAATTCATATCACTTATTTATGAATGTATGTTTGTGAAACTTGGTAAGTGGCTCTATGTAGTAGTGGCTCTATGATGTATGCCTTGGAAATCCGCTGAGTACACAAGTTTGCTGCGACGGGGGTATTTATTTTATATCAATTAGAAGGCTCATTTATCCTGGAATGGCTGCATGAATATTTTCAAAGTTTAGATAATGTATTAAAGAAATATTTTATAAACTCGTTACACACTGATTTAAGTCAAAGTAAAAAATTCTTTATTGTCGTAATCAAAAGGAAATGCGATGACAAAAGCCAGTAATAATCACATGGAATTATTACAATCACAATGTTTGTCGAAAAATACACTACAAGCTAAACTTATAACTAAACAACTGAGTCATCGTTTAAAAATAAATGTACCCTGTAATACTCTTTAACAACTAAAAATTCTTTTACGCTATTCCTGGATATTTTTAAATCATTTAACAACCTAAATTTATTTGGAAGGTACATCTTTATTGCTGAGTACACAACTTGCTTCTGAAAAAATGTGGTGGAATGTGGTAGGATTGCCAGGCGGTTGGTAGGGTAAATATTGTATGAGGAGGACCTCGTTTGTAAAAGTTCACGATTTTTCATAATTAAACAGGTTGATTCCAAAATATATAGACAAGGGAAAGTCGGAATTTTATTTTTTTCTAAAAACTCCTTTTCATGACCTAGACGATCTCAGCCCAAACATGACTCTCAGTGCCTTCTTTAGCAATTTGAAAATGCTTGCAGTAGTCGTTCTTTCATATCCCCAGATAGGAACAGCATATGCAAGGTGTGGATAAAAACAACCATAATATGTTGCCATTAAAACATCTAGATTAGAGAAAGTAGGTAACCTACGGAGTATAAAAGTACCTCAACTCAGTTCCTTAGACACTTTATCAGATTTGAGTAAACTATTAAACCAAGAAAATTATTTTCGCAGCAAGAATTGAGTTCAATATCACCTGTCAAGACTAACAGACTAGAAGATGTAGGTCTTATAATACAAAAATCAATGTACTTAGTTTTATCACCGTTACAATGAAAAGATTATTTGAGTCCATCCACTGTAATTAGGAAATACCATGAATAAACATAACAATTTCAAGTTAATTTATGTTTTTTTTCTGAAACACAGAACGATGTATCATCTACAAAGACGCAAATGTTACCTTTTACAAACTGAATCAGTTATATCATTCATAAAAACAAGAAGAGCATCGGACCAAGAACCGAACCTTGAGGAACACCAGAACTTATCGAAGTTTGGGTTGATTCATGGTAACGAAGACATCCAGAAGGGTCAATATATGGCATTGTGATAGACTGACTCCTTCCCATTAAGTAAGGCGATATCCAGTCCTGTGCGACTCTTCTTAAACCAATACGCTATAGTTTTGAAAGCAATAGATTGTGATTGACGACATCAAATGCCTTTTTTAGTTTAAAAAAAATGCCCATTACATGTTCGTGACTATCCAAGGGCGAGACAATATTCGAGATAAAATCAAACACAGCATCAAGGGTAGACTTACCCTTCTGAAAACCAAACTGCTTGTCAGAGAGAACATTATTTGCATTCAAAAAATTGTTTACAACAAATTGTTTAAGCGGATTAAAAAGATTTTTTTTAATAAGAACTCTTGAAAGGCTGTAACACTGTCATTGCCATTAATTAAGGTTGAGTAAATATGCTTTATTAGTATAGTCTTTCATGATAGTCAGTATAGATAGTAAAAACACATCACTTTTGCTCTTCTGGGTTCAATGATATGGTAATCATTACATACCGTAGTTATATTTTCAAAGTTCAGGCAACACAGAATATCTTATCCTATAGTCATGATGTTTAAACTTTTAAAAAAGCACTTGATTAATGCTACTTGAAAGTAACTACCAGTATCACAAGTTTTAATTTAGAAAATGTTTGTTTTATAGATGGATTTGAAATCATCACACACAAAAACATTCTTAAAGAAATTTAAACATTTTAAAATGCAGTAATATTATGTTTGCTTGCAGGCGTTTGTACAACATTTCAAAGATAAGTTTATGTCATGATGACACAATAAAATTATCTTAATCTTTGGCTCTCTAATCTCTTCCTACTTCTTCCTTTTAATGGGTGTGGGGTAGTCGGAAAATTCAGCGTTGACAGGGCTTTCCTGAACGTATATGGGTCATTATCAAATTAATAGCCAATTTGAGTCTCCGCAGGAAAAAATCACTACAGTAAACAAATTTTTTTCTATAGAAATAAAGCTTTGAAATAATGGTAAGATATCAATAAACATGATATTGCTTGAAATAAAATAATGAAATAAAAGAAATTGTTGAAAAAGAACAATTGGTGTGTTATTTTTCCCCTTGCTCACTGTCTTCATGCCTCAGCGTCTAAGTTCACAATTGAAAAATCATTAAAGAATTATAGAAAAATATTTATATAATGTCCATAGTATTCATAAAATACACCCGTCGCAGCAAACCTGCATACTCAGCGAATTTCCAATGAATGTATAACATAACACTTAACAGGATTCATAAGAAATGTATTCACAAACAAGCGATATTTAAAATATTAATTATTCTCTATAAGAATAACATTGGGGATGAGTACGCAGGTTTGCTGCAACAAGGCACGCAAAATAATGGGTTTTTATGCAAATATCAATAGAACTCATCTTAGTGAAGTCACATACCAAGTTTCATCCATATACATTCATAAATAAGCGATATATAACGTTTTAAGTATTTTCCATAAGAATAACATGGGGACAAAGTACCTAGGTTTGCTGCTACAGGAACCATAGGCGAAACATTGTTTTTTGTGCAAACAACAATAAACCATAACCAGATCAAGCCATATACCAAATTTTGCCAGTTTATGTTCATAAATAAGCGAGATATACAATTTTTCTTTTTCTCCATAAGAATAACATTAGACAACGTACTGTGTTTAGCACTTTCAATATCTCGGTAACCAATTGACGTAGAGCAATGATCAAAATACCAAATTGTTTGTTTTTTTAAGCTAAATTCAATGGTATAAATTAAAATTTGATTTAAATTAAAATTACATGTGAAAACCCCAAAAAACACATTTTTGGGGTACAAAACCCCCCAAAAACCCCCCTTCGGATGGTGCGATTCATCTGGTTTTCGAACTTGTTCAAATAAATGGTACTTTACACATTTGTACCAAATTTCATTAAGATCGGACCTTTTTTACGAGAGTTATCGTGCTTACGGACACATATATATATATATATACATATATATATGTATATATATATATATATATCATTCAAAATAACTGAGTGATTAGGGCTACTAATATGTTAGTTGTAAGCATAATTTTAAAAACAGAGTACCCTTTTTGGTTTTAACATAATATGTTAAAACCAAAAAGGGTACTCTGTTTTTAAAATTATGCTTACAACTAATATATATATAAATATATATATATATACATATATAAAAATTTGAACGAATGGTGTTTTTGGCATCTGGGGACCTCAAAATGAAAAGTTATCATGGTCTCGGGCTTAAGTCTTACCATGAGACCTACGGTAATAGCTTCTTCCCTATAGGGGAAATTCGCTAACAGTACAATTTTGAAATCAACAAGGAATTAAATTTAAATCATGCACTATTGCAGAATAATTTGCCATTATTTTCATGTCTCTAGAAGTCCAATAAAAGTGTAGCGATATTTTTAATTTGCCGCAAAATTGGTCGACAGCTTCGTTTCCCCCGTTATTGGCAGTGGAGAGTAACTGAAAGTGTGTTGTTGACGTGCAGTTTATTTAGCACCATTATTTTTCATCTTTTAAGTAGTTATTAACATATTTCAGGTAAGAAATCATGCATACCTTAATTGCCGTTCCCTTCGCTCACACCTTATAACTTATTAATAATGATAACAGCAAAACTAGCAATGGTAGTTTAGAAAAGATTGTGAAGTCGACATAACCTCAAACCAATTTTGCTGTGAAACTGTAGGGATAGTCGCGTCAAAAACTACAGACCTTCGGAATTTTCTCTCTGCTCACGGATGGAGGGAACGTGAGCGGAGAGAATCGTTGTGCTATTATAATCGTAATAATATAGGTATCTTATTATGATTTTTATGCATTAATACATTTTAATACATTTTTTATTTATAACAACAGAGTTTTTGCAACTTGCCATCTGCATTTTATGGTTTTGAAAGTTAATCAATTAAGATGTGCCTTGCACAAAAAGACGTAGTAGACTATGTAAAATAAAATACTTGTATTATTATATAATTCTAAATTCTAAGTTGTAAACATGTCAAAAACCACTCTCACTTTAGTGATTCTCTCAGCTCACGGCAATTTTACCCCTCGCTCACGCCGATTCTCCTCACTCACAGCCACATTTCCCTTCATAAAAAATAGTAATTAAAAAAAATCATTTTGAATTTAACAGAAAGAGCTTTTGTCATCATTTATTAGATTTTCAATAAAAAACTAATAAAGGATTCCTAAATAATAGTACCTAAGTTTTATTACGTTTTTTGAGATTTATGTTGAAATGAAGCAATTTTTACAGTCTAAAAAATACAATAATCAATAAATAACACGTTTTTATGTATGTGGGCGTTAGTAATTACATTCGTCTTCAACATTCAGCTTAAAACTTTCAACTTTTAGTAATTTTGTCACTTTTTAATCAAGAAACAAAAACGTGAGAGAGGGGGGAAAAATTGTGTCATCCTGAAAGAAAAAATGGGAAAATAAGGATTAAATATAATTTTTAAGCTCTGCTAGGTTTCAGTTTGTATTGTTTAGAATATTTATTTTTATTTACCATTAAATCATTTGTTTTTGAATTTTATTTGTTTACCTTTCTCAAATTGGCCATTAATTTGATATTTACCCATATGGTAAACTGATTCAAAACATTTTTACCTTTGAACTAGTACCGAATTCAGTAATATAACGTGAAAGAACAAACAAATCAAATAGCCTAAACAAAAAATCTACAAGTATCCTATCATTAGGCCTGTTAATGAATTTAACAGGCCTAGGTAAGTTAATTAACTTACCTAGCCGATTATTAATTTTACTATTATCATTACTATAATAACCTCCAAGAATTAAGACTAATCTGAGTCCTACTTAAACTGACTTTCGTGACCAATAATAGTGTTCTTCATTTTATAAGATGCAGCCTAATTATTTTCCCTTTGGCTGTTTGTTGGTAGTATTTTCTAAAAATATTTTACTGAGTTTAGAGCCACAAGAACAATAAACTTAAAGCCTCTTAAACATTATCTTTCAAGCACGACAAAACTTGGCAGGTATTTTAATACTTGCAAGATTAGGGAACCGCCTTAAAAATATGGCTCAAGATCAAGATCATATAGGCTATTGCAAATATGTATACAATATCTACAATTTCTAAAAATAAGCAAAACAAAGTGCTCTAGAATACTTTCAGTAAATATATAATTCAAATCTTACCAGGCCTATTCCTGTCACTAAACTAGGGCACATTTATTGAATAAGCATACGGTTTTCATAATAAATAAATAAGTTTTAAAACCTACATGAATGATTTTGGGTTAAATACTAATGGTCTGAAAGTAAACTTGTAATAACTTAAAAATCTATCTAGGCCTATATTGTTGCCAGCTTAGCATAAATCCAATTTTTTCTGAAGAAAATTAGAACATTGCCTCCTATCAGGCAATACTCACCCCATGCGTCCTTAGGAAAAACGGCCATGGGTTCGATTATTACATCAATATAACAGATCATCGATAAGTTATGGTGTATCCAGATAAATGATTTACGAACGCTTATTGTAGCCTACTGTAACCTGAATTCCTAGACAGAACAGATATTTTCCATGCAGATGGGAGTTATAGCTGTATTTTTTTGAACAAATATCAAAGCTTTGAGAAAGCAAATATAATTCTGTAACGTTTGTTTATATACCTAGTTCAAATTGGTACTTTGGTATTATACGGATGCCACTATTTTTGGGGGTTAATTTTTACCGGATACAAAGGATAACTACATAATTCGAAAAACGTACTTTTATTGACTTACTGTAAAAATTTTACATCATTCTGATGAGCGGTCTTTGTGTTGTGCCTCCCAAAAGCCAGCGATGTCCGCTAGGATCGTGTTGAATGCGTCGCCGCCGCTAGCAGCCACACCCGATCGCCACATGTACTCCGCAAAATATACAGCGCGCTGCGGCAGTTATGTTAGGATGGGTTATCATAAAAATACGTACGGTTTCCTCTTCATTTCGAGGTAAATCCCACACCAAAAGAACGTCACTCATTATGAAAACAAATGCAACGTAGTGCACGGCAATAAATCACTCATGACACTGACCCAGATACAGGCGGTGACAGCTGATGCGCGCGCTCCGGTCAACGACCTGACCTTGGCCTATTTGGAGGGGGTTTGGCGGCCGGAAGTATGACTCATCAGGTATCATTCGATTTGTAACGAAACAAGGAAAGTCCTACAATCATTTTTATGATAACCCATCCTAACATAACTGCCGCAGCGCGCTGTATAAGGGTGGCATCCGTATAATACCAAAGTACCTTCAAATTATTTTCAGCTGATCTAAATAAATTAAATCAATTTTATAAATCCACAAAACAGTTAAAATAATAGGCTACCTAATTGAAAGGTGAATTTGAAGCAGTAACAACTCTAAACGAAAAATAACAAGTTAGTTGTCACTAAGTTCCTTATCAACCATTGTTTGTGTATAGTGGATGGGGTAACACTTCCCCTTACCCGTTGTGGCTTGTTTGAGACGTAGTGGGCGGGTGATTTTTCCTTCTCTACATGAGCGAGATATTTTCGCGCAGGACCACGTCTAAATAATTTACCTACTGTATGTATACTTATGCCATCTAATTATATAAATTATTTAATAGCGACACCAAAACCGTTAATATTATTTGTTTTAATTCATGTATAATTAGGCTTACCTAAACCGCTTCTACTTTAGGCTACTCAAAGCCATTACGCTGGAGTTGGCAACAAAGGATAACAAAAAGTTACTGTTGTTCTAAACAATGTTGACAATTTACTTTTAAAACATTTGTTGGCAACTCAAGTATCAACTTACTTTAATTGGGGGTATTACTTGGGATTAGTCATGTACCTTTGATACTAATCAAAGTTTATATAAAACGGAGAATATAAAATAATGTTGTGATTAAATGTCAAAAACAAAGATTAACTTAACCTTTTACAACAACAGTCATTTCCTCTTATAATAATGATAGAGATCGTCAAAAAACATGATTTAAATTATGAACACTGGTTTGCAACATGAGCCTATGGTTTTATTGTTATTAAATCAAATTTTACCTGTAAAGAGTGGAAAGAGGTCCCGATTCAATTGCATCAAAAGAATAATTTATTAATTATCTTCATCCTCAGATAACAAAAACTTAGTTGTCATGTAATAATAACTTTGACAGAACGTTGTCGTTGTGTTACAAGCAGTGTTGCCACTAGGTACATGACGTTTTACCCTAAACAAGTGGTGAAATTACCCTAAACCTTTTTTAAATTGCCCTAAGAGTTTATTTTCTTTGATGAAACCTCAAATTATACACGAAATTGGTTTTTAAACAAGATCAAGGCATAACAAATAAGGTAACATAGCATTTAATTTGCCTTTGGTCTTATTTCACACATAAAACGTGATATTATATATTAAAAAATTAAGTAATCTGTTGTAATATTTTTATTCGGTACCTAGCGACGTGCTAGTATATGTAACTACCTGCCTAACTACCTAGTACCTTCTGAATCTGAAGCTTCCAAATTGGCCGGATAGGCGTTGGAATTATCATCAGCTGCCAGTTTCACCCGAGACATATACAGTGTAAGGAGGTTTATTGTATAGCTGGAGGTAACACTGCTTCACTATTTTTGTCGAAAAAACGAGCCGGTGATTTTGTCAGGTTGGTACACTGGTGAGGCAAATTTATCATTCTTGAACTACCCTATTTGGTTGTTTTATTCACAAAAGTGAATCTACTCATGTAAATCACTGTAATAAAATTAATACAACTTTGAACATATTGAGTTTTTCGTTTGATTTATGGATCTACTCTTGCCGTGATGTATGATTAACTATAAGCAATCCAAGCAAATACAAGTTTATTCATGTTTAAATCACTGAGCTCTATGTTTTATCTGGAGTCACTACTCACTGGTGAGCACTTTTTCGCCTACAAAATTTAGAGGTTGTTTGGTCGATATCGAACAATTTTACCAACCGGTTGTTTTATCGATTGAATGTTGTCTACGATAGTAGATAGATGTTTTCGAAGTTGGAAGGAAAATGGTGGTTCTTGGAACACAAAATGAGTAGCGCTAGTAGATTTTATGAAGCTGAAACGTTCGAAGATTTTAAAGAAGTTTAAGAGTTTATAGGTACTTTAAATTATGGATATGGAAAGTTAATATAACTCATCATAACTGAGCCTTTCAAGTCCTTAGCTATAATTAAGCCTATTACTTGGGCAAGGAATGGGTTTTATTTAATACTAGTTTAATTTATGAACAATTTTTCTCTTATCACAAGTAATTTAGAGAGACCGATTAATTATCTTAACCCTACCTCGGGGTCTTTGTATTTATGATTGCAACCAATTTGTAAATTTAAAGGCATCTTATCTGTTTAAGACCTTGTACACGTTACTTAATTAACTTAGCATTACAAAGTTTATTTAAATTGGGTATATCTTTTGTCATATTAAGTGGACGTAAGGTATTTCAATTTCAAATTGTCCAATGGCCAAACTTATACTTCAACAGGCCCTAGTCGAGTCAGCTTAGAACTTCCACAGTGGTTTCCATTTCCAAGTTTAGCTTCTCGGCAGTTGGCAATCTCAAAACATCCAGTAGAATGAACGAACAATAGGTTGATGAAACGTTGCGGTATCGTCTGTTCGATATCGACCAAACAACCTCTAAATTTTGTAGGCGAAAAAGTGCTCACCGAAAACATCTATCTACTATCGTAGTCAACATTCAATCGATAAAACAACCGGTTGGTAAAATTTTTCGATATCGACCAAACAACCTCTAAATTTTGTAGGCGAAAAAGTGCTCACCGTAGTCGGACAGCATCAGGCAAGTGAAGCTATATCCGCCATCTTGCTGTAGGGGCTACATCGGAAAACAAGACGCGGCCAGCGTTAGAATTTAATAGTTAGCACTTCACTCCAAAGAAGTTTTCACCCTGTTAAAGTGGTACAAATTTTTGAAATTTTCCTACTTAATAGCTTGTAGTATGTAGACCATTTCGGTGAAATAATTATAATTTTATAGTATGTTTATCATATTTTAAATTATCATTAAATTAGGTACATTTCTAAATGAAATTGCAAAATGACTTAAAATTGTTAGTCGGCTAGGGTTTTTCGTATTTCTTGGTCAGGTGAAAAGTGTCTGTGTCAGAGTTGGGGATGAGATTCCAAATTTAATATTGGTGAAGAGAACGTTTTTCTACGACATCTGGTTTGGTTAGGACGTTAAGGTATTTGAACGGAAAAATTAGATTTCATTGACGGACAGCGCGAACCGTTTGTTCGATGCAATGCGAGTTTACCGACAAATACGGTAAGGACACATAAGGGAAACAACTTTGCCTTTTTTAACCCCTTCTTTTAAAAGGTTCGGTACTTAGTTTTATACGAACAATATTAATTTATTGGAGGAACACTTTAATTAAATGTAACGTTGAAAAATAACATCTGAGTGTTGACAAAAATTAAACAACAGTTGTTTGAGGAAGAAACTCCCATTTTATTAGTACAATACACAATAAAAAAAGATAAATAACGCATATTGGCTGAATTGTTAGATGTAAAGTTAATATAACTATTGGTAAATTAAATAAAATAAGTATCGTATGTAAAAAGAAAAAATATAACATATCAAATGTATTTACATTGTTAAAGAAACTAACTGTGTACTTATTGTACAAATACTAAGTCCAAAACCATGTAGTAACCCAAATTGATATTATTGACCTAAAATATATTGACCTATTATTGGCCGATCCGGAAATATCTTGGGTATAGCACCAGCTCTGATTCGTACACATGAAAGCGACGTCCTGTCCATATCTGTTTCTTGGAAGTGAGAAGAACATAATCTAGAAGGCGGGGTAGGCGTCCAGTTGTCTCTGTTTATAGCTGTAATCCATTGATGCCGCAAGTCTTGATTTTTGGAAAGCTAAAATAATAGTTTAATTTTACTATTAAAATACCCCCGTCGCAGCAAACCTGCATACTCAGCGAATTTCCAATAAATATATAACATAACACATTACAACACTTAACAGGATTCATAAGAAATGTATTCACAAACAAGCGATATTTAAAATATTAATTATTCTCCATAAGAATAACATTGGGGATGAGTACACAGGTTTGCTGCAACAAGGCACATAAAATAATGGGTTTTTATGCAAATATCAATAGAACTCATCTTAGTTAAGTCACATACCAAGTTTCATCCATATACATTCATAAATAAGCGATATATAACATTTTAAGTATTTTCCATAAGAATAACATGGGGGCCAAGTACCTAGGTTTGCTGCTACAGGAACCATAGGCGAAAATATTTTTGTGTGCAAACAACAATAAACCACAACCACATCAAGCCATATACCAAATTTCGCCAGTTTATGTTCATAAATAAGCGAGATATACAATTTTTCTTTTTCTCCATAAGAATAACATTAGACAACGCACTGTGTTTAGCACTTTCAATATCTCGGTACCCATAATTGACGTAGAGCAATGATCAAAATACCAAATCGTTTGTGTTTTTAAGCTGAATTCAATGGTATAAATTAAAATTTGATTTAAATTAAAATTACATGTGAAAACCCCAAAAAACTCATTTTTGGGGTACAAAACCCCCCAAAAGCCCCCCTTCGGATGGTGCGATTCATCTGGTTTTCGAACTCGTTCAAATAAATGGTTCTTTACACATTTGTACCAAATTTCATTAAGATCGGACCTTTTTTACGAGAGTTATCGTGCTTACGGACACACATATATATATATATATATATATATACATATATAAAAATTTGAACGAATGGTGTTTTTGGCATCTGGGGACCTCAAAATGAAAAGTTATCATGGTCTCGGGCTTAAGTCTTACCATGAGACCTACTGTGATAGCTTCTTCCCTATAGGGGAAATTCGCTAAAAACAAAAAAAACAAAGGGTTTAATATAAGCAGTTTCGAAATGTAACAAATTTCTCTTTCTTAAGCTTTGTAAATAGCTAAAAAATTCAAATGTTATTTATTTACTTATTTTTTTAATGTGTGCACTAAACAGCTTCCAGCCAGCCAGAAAACATAAAAAAGTATTCTACTACTACCCAATATTGTAGTTTATTTTATTTTAAATTATACAATAAGACTTCTTGTATTTCTCGCCGAGTATACTAAATAAATGAAGTATATTTATGTAAGTGCCTAACATTTGTTGGTAAATATATTTACACCTTTATGGTACTAATAGCCTACAAATATGCCTACAAATAGCCTGCACATAGGCTTATTACCAGTCTACAAATAGACCTACTAATAGCATACGAGTAGCCCTAATAATATCCGAATATCGTAATAGTTAATCAGATTTAACTTACATAATATGAAGAGTTATTCCAGGAGTCTTTCCTGTATTGGAACATCCCAGGATACAACAAGAAGTTGGCATGGTAAAACATTGAAGAAGTGTAGAACACACAGCGAATAAACACACACATCTAACAAGCACTCAACTACTGACATGAGCGCAGCGCTGCCGTCTGACCAGCGTCTGACGCTCGCTACTTGGCAGATTCGCAATTGTCGCCGCCATCTTACAAAGATTCAAGATTCAATATGTTTATTTACCATAAGATACATTTATTTGTACATTGGAAATTGTCAGAAATTGTTTATATGTTAGAAACATTTGTCAATATAGTTTTAAAAAGTTACAGATAAATTGCAATTTACTACAAGTTAGTCATGGAAGTGGATTTTATGGGCGGACTTGGGACTTGGGACTTTACTGTAGGTTGCCACGCAAACCTGGCTTATTCATGCGCCGGGCCCCCATGACCACTCTAGTTTATTCTGTGCTCGCTGGCTGGACGCCCTCGTAAGACACCTTTGCTGCGAACATTACTCTTATGTAAATAAACACACCTGGTATGAAAGCTCTACGAATCTTGTTTCAGTTGTACAAATTTGTTAATGTTATTTTTTATAAATGATAATGCCCAGAGAATATGTTTGTCATCTTACTACTATTTGATTAGATCAATAGGTGTCATTGCAAATACACCACATCACACAAATTTACACATGTTATGCCTTATGGTGTTTTATGTGCACTCACCTGGCTCACCCAGGGCTCACCATGGGGATTTCACAGGCGTAAAATACAATTTAGTTCCTTCATACAAATATGTGTCAAAATAGAGACCATCTTCAGTAAACTTATTTTCCAGAAAGCGCTGTAAATCTAACAACCTATATTTACCCAAATTAACCCAATATATTTTTACTGTTTAAGGTTTTTTATATTATTATGTTGTACTCAATTTTGGACACACAACATAATGTGCCTCAATTTTATCTGGTAAAAAATTAAACTTCGTGTTCTTTGTGATTACATGCATCTTTAGTCTAATACCGAATAGCATATAGGATGTACATGCTAGTTATATTTTTTTTAATACTTTTAATTTACCCAGCACTTAATTTAAATGTTTTAATTCCTGGAAAACCCATTTTATATTGCCAAAACATCTAAATTTAAATTATAAAGGGGCTCTAGATTTTACCCTAAAATTACCCTAACAACTCCATTACCCTAAAATTACCCTAAGACCAGTAAAATTACTCTAAAAAAGGGTAATTACCCTAAAAGTGGCAACACTGATAATGCTTTCCCCAGCTAGTAGTCAGAGAGACTTATGTCTCGTACCTGACGGGCACCACGCTTACGAAGAGAGATGGAAATACACGAGTACATCAAGGGCCCGAAGTTTTTGCGCCACACGCTTAAAAACGCGGTTGTCTGCTCTGGCAATTTATTTTAACAGGATAATAATTAAATAGCCTGTGTTTGTAGTAGCGAAACTATTTTGTGAGGTTAAGTGCATGAGGTTTTGAGGTCTGTAATTAGCTCTAAGTCAATGTAACTTAATGCCTGGTTTGGGGATATCTCTTCTTATAGATTTTCTTGTAAAACAAACTAACAATAACAATTACTTAAGTGTACTAATAATACTAACTAATTTCCCGATATATAACAAACAATTTGCAGTATTGAACTGATTATTTGCTTGCTGTCCACTTATCATGAAAAAATGAATTAATTGAATCCATTTATTTTGTGATTACCCATTAGTCCCCATTTTGTCTAATTAAGCAAATTTAGATGTAGTTAAATGCATTAAATTTAAACAAATAATTTTCACATAGTTAACTCATTAGCCTATTTAATACGGTAGCGACCTGGTTTTAAAATCGTATGATTTGTTTGATTATCAATGGTTGGATCAATTTCAGTGTTGTATACATTATTTAAGTAAATAATAAATATAATCTAATTTTTTAATATAAATATGTTGGCATGGATTGGGAATGAGTGGCTTAATGTGGTTGAAATGTTTGATATTGTTAATTAAATTTATTAACTTCCCGTGGATGCACACTTTAATAAAATATAAATATACAAATTATATATGTTTAGCAAACTAGTTAATTTATGAAGAATTAAATTTATGTTTTTTGCCCCCGTTAGTTGAAAAAACCTGAAAACATTCCCAATGAGCCCTTCGTAAAATATATTGAAACCTAAAATAGTTTTAAGACAAGCAAATACAAAATCGCCGGAGCTAATTTCACAACAGGGGGAGAGAGAGAGATGACTGAGATGAGTTATTTTCTGTTTGACTCGTTTTTCTCTTCGGCCATCTCCGAGAACGTTCGTTGGGATTAGCAGCGCGGCCTTCGGATCATTCGTTTATCTCCGGCTATTCGGAAGCGCGGTGCCCGTCAGGGACGAGACACAAGTGCCAGAGAGAGAGAGAAAGAGAGAGAGAGAGAGAGAGAGAGAGCGAATGATGTTCGGCTTTCGCGCGCTCGGAAATCGAGAAACAAGAAACTCGTTCTCGTTGTCCAATCGTCCAATCCAAGTGTCTAGGTCTAGTCTAATTACTATGGATAGGATTGTTGGAATAGGGTTAGGATAGGGTGGTAATGATAGAATATGAGTGAAACCTCTGATACATTACAACGAAGTGCATATAGCAGATATATAATATTCTTTTAGCGCAACTGGTGATAATTTCAATTATCAACAATGGAGTTCGACCCTTCAGCTTTTCTGTCAATGGCCATGACGGAAGATCAAGACGCTGAATATACAGGTTAGGAAAGTAACTAGTATTTGTTTGATTTGTTTTTCTTTATAATTATGAGCTAGCTTTATTAAAAATCCTATTCATGACCAAAAGAGATGCCTAAGGTAGCCTATGGAATGTTTAAAAATATCAATAATTTTAAGACAGGCCTATTTAGCCAGCCTATTATTTATCCAAATCCTGCCTCAAGGATGGAAATTCAAGTAATTCAGTAAGTACAATTTTGTTCGAAAGTATTTTAAGCTAAGCTAGTAATGTGCGGATAAGCCTGTGGTAGGGCCTACTCATCTTGTGAGTGTAGCCTTGAGGCTCTTAACTCAAGTTGCATATATGTCTGTAGCTATTAGACATATAACAGGCCTATAAGCCTAGCCCACGTAAAGCTTATTTTAACTTATAAGTTGTAGGGCCTAGGTATTCTTATAGGCTTATTAGGTCTACAGTTCGATCTCGTTTGTTGTCGCTTCAATGTTGAGATCCAAATTTACGACAGTCCTAGGAACTTACCTTGTTAGTGTTATCGTCTGGGAAACTGGATGCCTTTGGATCACACAAGAATTTTCAACGCTTGGGTAAATGCGATTTTTTAAAAAATTCATTGCTGGTTATGGTGATTTTGTTTTTCAACAAATATTATGAACATCTGCCATAAGTTATGATCACTGTAGGCTATCAACGAACTGAATGGTAGTTATCATAACAAATAAAATCTTGGATATAGCCTATATTAGGCCTAAACCATTAACCCTCCGAGAGTGATGAGTGACGGCAGCCGCCGATATCCAGATGCTTTATTGGATTGATGGCCGATGGTAGCCGTCGATTTACGATTGATTTTTTTTTCAGATGCACAAAAAACATAGAAAAAGGCTTTAAATCGGATCATTTTCTTATACGAATCGAAAGACAACATTCTAAACTATCATTAAATGATTAATAAAATTTGTATTATCTCAATGAACCTTCTAGCAGCAGTACATCAACGTAATTGAGAGTTACATTTGAATGACAAATTTTCCTTTCTTTTACAAATTAAAGAAATAAGAGGTTCAATAGGTTTCCCCTGTTCCTTGCCTTGCTATAAATTTTTCAAAAGACCGTTGTAAATTAAGAAATTAGATCTTTGTTGTCATTCGACTTTTACAAGCATTGACAAATGTCATTTACAAAAAAAAATTAACAGAAAATATAACTAATTCATGGCACAATGTTCAAAACATTACAAAATTATTTATGTCAACGTTAAAAAACAATAATTAATATGTGTGTGTGAAACTGCCCAAGAAATATCCATGATTTTTACAGGGTATTTAAACTATAACATCACTTGTCTCCTATTGGTCAGGGTATTTAAACTGTGACGTCACCACTCCAAGCTGGTTCTGAAAAAACAAAATCGCTGCCGCAAAAGTATGAACCTAACCGCAAACCTCCTTTTTTTATTGGAAGGTGGGAATACTTTACACACACTCCCACTCCCGCAGGGTTAGTGTTGTAGCAGACAACCGTTTCCCACCATTATGTGTAACTAACCCAAACAATATATGATATTTGCCTTCGTTAATTTAAATAAATATTGTTAAAAACATATTCTGTGTCCTTTATTAATCCATTATATGCATAATAAACATCCCGCGAGTAGAAGAACGTTGTCTAAGGTTTCATTTAATGCAATGACAGAGGTGTCATCCATAACTCATCAAAATCAAACGGTTCTGAAAATTGTTTATTTTATAATTGAAATTAAAAGCTAATATCATTCTCTACCACCCTCTATTCATAGAATGCCTGGTCTGTTGTTCTAAATATTTTTTTAAATTGTTGAAAGACGACCATTTCTTCTGTGACAATAGTTCATCCATAACTCATAAAAAGCAAACGGTTATCAAAATGTTATATTTTATGATTGAAATTGAAAGATAATAACATTCTCTACCACCCTCTATTCATAGAATGCCTGGTCTATTGTTCTAAATATTTTATAAAAATTGGTGAAAAACAACCATGTTCTCAGTAACGATGATTCATCCATAACTTATAAAAAGCAAACGGTTCTTAGCATTTTTTATTTTATGATTGAAATTGAAAGATAATAATATTATCTACCACCCTCTATTCATAGAATGCCTGGTCTATTGTTCTAAATATTTTTTAAAAATTGTTAAAAAACGACCATTTCTTCTGTGACGATGGTTCATCCATAACTCATCAAAAACAAACGGTTATCAAAATGTTATATTTTATGATTGAAATTGAAAGATAATAACATTCTCTATAACCCTATATTTATAGAATGCCTGGTCTATTGTTCTAATTTTTTTTTAATTGGTGAAAAAGACCGGTACTTTGGTATTATACGGATGCCACTATTTTTGGAGGTTAATTTTTACCGGATACAAAGGATAACTACATAATTCGAAAAAACGTACTTTTATTGACTTACTGTAAAAATTTTACATCATTCTGATGAGCGGTCTTTGTGTTGTGCCTCCCAAAAGGCAGCGATGTCCGCTAGGATCGCCGCCGCTAGCAGCCACACCCGATCGCCACATGTACTCCGCCAAATATACAGCGCGCTGCGGCAGTTATGTTAGGATGGGTTATCATAAAAGACGTACGGGATTCCTCTTCATTTCGAGGTAAATCCCACACCAAAATAACGTCACTCATTATGAAAACAGATGTAACGTAGTGCACGGCAATAAATCACTCATGACACTGACCCAGATACAGGCGGTGACAGGTGATGTGCGCGCTCCGGTCAACGACCTGACCTTGGCCTATTTGGAGGGGGTTTGGCGGCCGGAAGTATGACTCATCAGGTATCATTCGATTTGTAACGAAACACGGAAAGTCCTACAATCATTTTTATGATAACCCATCCTAACATAACTGCCGCAGCGCGCTGTATAAGGGTGGCATCCGTATAATACCAAAGAACCAAAAGACCTTTACCTCTGTGACGATGGTTCATCCATAGCTTGTAAAAAGCAAACGCTTCTTAAATTTTTTTGATTTTATTATTGAAATTGAAAGATAACGACATTATCTACCCCCCTCTATTCATAGAATGTGTGGTCTATTATTCTAAATATTTTTTAAAATTTGGTGAAAAATGACCATTACCTCTGTGACGATAGTTCATCCATAACTCATAAAAAGCAAACGGTTATCAAAATGTTATATTTTATGATTGAAATTGAAAGATAATAACATTCTCTACCACCCTCTATTCATAGAATGCCTGGTCTATTGTTCTAAATATTTTATAAAAATTGGTGAAAAACAACCATGTTCTCAGTAACGATGATTCATCCATAACTTATAAAAAGCAAACGGTTCTTAGCATTTTTTATTTTATGATTGAAATTGAAAGATAATAATATTATCTACCACCCTCTATTCATAGAATGCCTGGTCTATTGTTCTAAATATTTTTTAAAAATTGTTAAAAAACGACCATTTCTTCTGTGACGATGGTTCATCCATAACTCATAAAAAGCAAACGGTTATCAAAATGTTATATTTTATGATTGAAATTGAAAGATAATAACATTCTCTATAACCCTATATTTATAGAATGCCTGGTCTATTGTTCTAATTTTTTTTTAATTGGTGAAAATGGACCTTTACCTCTGTGACGATGGTTCATCCATAGCTTGTAAAAAGCAAACGCTTCTTAAATTTTTTGATTTTATTATTGAAATTGAAAGATAACGACATTATCTACCCCCCTCTATTCATAGAATGTGGTCTATTATTTTAAATATTTTTTAAAATTTGGTGAAAAATGACCATTACCTCTGTGACGATAGTTCATCCATAACTCATTAAAAGGAAGTGGTTATCAAAATGTTATATTTTATGATTGAAATTGAAAGATAATAACATTCTCTACCACCCTCTTAGAATGTCTGGTCTATTGTTCTAAATTTTTTTTATTTGGTAAAAAACGACCATGTTCTCAGTGACGATGATTCATCCATAACTCATAAAAAGCAAACGGTTCTTAGCATTTTTTATTTTATGATTGAAATTGAAAGATAATAACATTATCTACCACCCTCTATTCATAAAAAAACGTGAATAATAGTGAAACCTTTTCATAAAATAACTTGTAATAAGTAATGAAATATTATAAAAGATATCAGAAATCGGTAGCCTAGTATTAACAACACAGTGAAACAAAACAGTACATCAGAAATCGTTAGCCTAGTATTAACAATACAATGAAACAAAACAGTACCTCTAAAATAATCAGTCTTGATAAGGAAGAAATAACAGGGATTCCAAGGGATAAAAATATAAAATTTTAAAAACGGTCTTACTATCGTACTTGATCACCAGTGTTAAGGCCTGATTGGATAACTAGTTGGTTTCACTATAGTGTAACAATGAGTTTAGTTAAAAAATATAAATTTTAATTATAAGATTGTTACTGAAGTAAGTTTAAGATATTAAAAAATTTGTTACAGTTCAACACCTTTAGTATCGTTTTAAATTTTGTAACTAAGCATAACGGCAAATTTTTCCGTGGAATCCCTGTAATACAGCTGTTCTCAACCTAGGTAAAAATGTAACTTATAAATAAACAATAAAAGCAGTAAAACTATTTAAAATTTTCATAAATTGTAGTTTAAAAATTAATTTAAAATAACAAATCTTACTTTAAAAAATAAAAAAACAAATTAATAGGCATAGGATCGGTATCAATATCTTATAAAAGTAAACAAAAATAACAAGGAGTAACTATCTAATGCTAAAGTTAAAGCTAATAACCCAGTCAAATTAGGCATAGGAAATATTTCCCGAAGTTTTGCAACTTGATTTAAATGTAAGGTCACCAGACGTAATTTTTATCAGCGTCTGTAATTTTATCTTTTACGTAATGTAATTTTATCAGCTTGAATTTATGTTTAAAACTTTTTGATACTAATTAAAGATTCCGATAAATAAATGACAAACTACACAAAACCAAACTTCAAACCCCCGCGCCCCCAAAATCATGACTTTATTTACTTCAACTTAATGTAGTAAGTTTTATTTATACCATTCAACCATTTAAACCAGTTAAAATCCCCCGGGGATTATGTATGCAGATTTGTCTAATTCGACTGGGCTATATAACGTTCATCTACAGGGGGAGGGGGATATCCTCCACCCATTCGGGGGGAGGTCTCTTTGAATGCTGGCGGTATTCCCTTTCGGAAGGCACCCAGTAACCATCATATCCACCATCCCACTCTCCTTCATCGTGTCCCTCCCATTCTTCTTCCTCATACTCCCAGTCATTCCAGTCATTGTATCTTCCCTCCCCTCTTCTCCTACCCACTCCCCAAGCGCCTCCACTACCTTCTCCTCGCCTCCTGTCTCTACCCTCCTCTCCCCTCTTGTCACTACCATCTCCTAACAAACTAGCTAACTATCTAACTAACTATTCTTTCCTCTAAATATTAATAACCAACATTGGGTTTTAGGTTATGCTAATGTGCAGGAACAAACATTTTATTTCTTACACCCAGCAATAACTAGTGTTACAGTTGAGCGAATTGACATGATTTTCGGTAACTTTTTACATTTTTACTCGGTTCTAACACAGCCGAATGAAAGTAATTTGAAATCCAAATGGAATCTGGGTAAATTCAATCACCCTGCCCAGACTGTTGGGAACAACTGTGGTGTTTTATTCTATACTTCATGGAACAACTCATCACGAAAAATCACATTGAGTATCAATTCGATGCAGACACACTTAGAATTACTTTATTCAAAATGTTGCTTCACTCTTCAACTAACATGAAAAATACATGTTAAGTTTGTCAGAGAGATTTTCCTGAAGACCCAAAAAAAGTACAGGATGAGTGTGCTGAGTGCCACTACCTGCAAAAGATGGTTCCATGCCACGAAACGCTGCTGCCTACCGTGTGATATGCCTACTTCTATTAAAATATTATAGAAAATAGACCTATAAAAAAAATACTTAGATTAATTACTTCTTGTCAATAAAATACTCAGACACACTGTAGTATTCCTTAGCAACCAAAAAGGAGCTCAGACTTCTCCTGAACTTACCCACATCAGTTACTGCCATGAGGTCGGATGGAAATTATCAGTCGTATTGCTTTTTTTTGTAACCAAAACAGTTTCTTTGTACGAGTTGATTCGGTACCCCAAATTGGAATGCCATACCTGATGTGTGGATACAAACAATAAAAATAAGCAGTTAGAAGAACCCTAGCATCAGTGAATTCTGGTAAAACTGTGTATCACTGACAGCACACCTGGTAAAATTGTCACATCACTTGGAGGGTTAAATAAATATAAAACCGAAAGTTAGGAGATGCCATTTATTACTCACTAAGCTTACCTAATTATTTTTAAGAGCAACACTGGACATTTTTAGAAATAGGCCTTCTTCAGAGAAAATTCCTGACAATATTATTCCTTGTCCTTCACTTAAGCCTATGATACACGGCCCGTGATCTGGCGGGCCAGGCCATAAAACTTGCCATACCACAGGCCGTGTATCAGGTCGGCCCACGGTCTGTCAGGCGCGCTTTCCCGTGGAAAGTCGGTAAACAGCCTGTCTCGGCGCGGCTGTATTCCTCCACACCTAAGCTCATTTGGCCATCGGCTATCA
Organism: Allygus modestus; assembly: GCA_963675035.1. Lineage (NCBI taxonomy): Eukaryota > Metazoa > Arthropoda > Insecta > Hemiptera > Cicadellidae > Allygus > Allygus modestus. Next base: position 259,275,870 of record OY776112.1, on the reverse strand, counting down.
GTGAATAAGGTCATGTTTTTTGTTTGTTGTTACCATTGCCTTTTTAAATCACATGTTTTTAATGGTTCACACTTTCTGGAAAGTCAGGGAATTATAAAAAGGTCAGGGAAAAATTTTGAAAAATTCCGAAAGTCAGAGAAAATTACTAATGTTTTATACAAGTCAGGAAACATTTTTAATTTAATTGTAAACACAAAGCATTACTGTACGAAATTCAAAACTTGTCAGATTTGTGTTAATTCAGTTTTTATGGTGCAATGAAAAGGAAGTAAGAAAGCTAAGGTAAATTATGTATTGGAAAACAACAAACTGTAGTAAATATTAAAATAATCAAGAGAACAGTGGATGGCTAAGGGGTTGGTTGAGGCAAACATAATTTTGTTTTCACTACACTACTTTGATAGGTATTAGCTGTTTTCTTTATGTGTTTATCACCTGCAAAACGTCATATTTACATACAGATGTCAATGTTTACAGTGGAAAGTAGTGGTTTACTGTGGAAAATTGTCACTTTCCACTCTTGTTATCAAAGTAGTGTAGTGAAAAGTATCGTTCAAAACTTGAGTGTAAGGTCGACAAGTCTCACACTTTAAACATATGGGCTCGAACATGCAAAATCCCACTTTCCACTCTTGTGATGAAATATACTATTAAATTACCTATTTTATATAAAGTCAGTGAGCATTCTGAGTCGAGAGTTAGAGATCATTATTTTTTAGCTTAAGGAAAGTCATGGAAATGAACCTTCTTGGTCAGGGAAAGTCAGGGAAATCATGAACCAAAAAAAGTGTGAACCATATAGGTTTTTCTTACTGCAATGGAGTGGAGTTACGATCAGAACAGAGCGACGACGATGACGGGCCGTCAATCACCTCTCGCCGTGTATCAGGTACACCTGTTTTCCTCTTTTCTACAGGCCACCGCGTGCCGCCTGACACCGCCCGGGCCTGGACCGATCCGCGCTGTGATACATAGGCTTTAGTTTTTGCATTTTGCCTTGAAACAGCAGAGTAATTAATTGCAGGGGTGCAGTTTGGACCCCTGAAATTTCCCGCAATCCTACTATCACAAACCAGCAATTTCCCCAAAATTTGAGACATATATCCTCAGGCCTCTATTAAAATCTATTAGCTTTTCATGAGGCAAATCAATAATAGTCAATTACTAGCCAGTTGGTGAATTTAATTTATCACGGATAAATTCCTCAACAACATTTTGCCACCTACAAACTGACCTCAGCATTGTAATAAAATAAAGTTACTAATAAAATAAATTTAAAATAAACGGTATCAGGAAACTGACACATACTTTCTCCCTTTTAGCCAAACTTTAATGACAAAAATATTTGTTATTTACTAAATATAGAATATGAAGTATAGATAAATGTACAGAAAATTGTCTAAAATAGTTGATTTCAGAAATATCCACCCAAATCCCTTTTTGGGAGGCACCATAGAGTCCGTTGCTACACACAGTGGTTTTGAGAGGGGAAATGCCCCCTTGCTCCCCCCAGGGTTAAATAGCAACACATTTCGAACATCATCTGTTGGTCAATGCTAACTTGACCTGCATATCAAATTTTAATGAAATTGATAAGTAAATAAGAGAGAAATAGTTATTTTTGTATTCCCCATAAGAATAACATTGGACAACGTACTGTGTTTACCGCTAAATGAAAATTTCAATTTTCTCCGCAACTAGCAATCGTAGAATAGTAATTTAAAGTACTAATTTATTTAGTTTTTTGAGCTCTTTTTAATGGTGAATAGTAATCTATTTTAACATTTATGATTTTTTATGAAAAATCCAAAAAACTGAATTTTGGATGTTTTAAGTCCTGTAATTTCTGAACCCGAATTTTTCCAGAAATGCGGGTAGTGTCATTTCGTTGGAAACCTAAAGTTCTACAAACCACGAAAGTTTAATCAAAATCGTTAGAGCCGTTTTTGAGAAATTTGGATTTTTCATGTTTTTTAGCGGTTTTTGGGGGATAATTACCCTTAAAAATCAAAAATTCAAAAAAATGAAAAAAACGCCTGGAGATATCGTGGATTAGTACCTACATACCAAATTTCATAAAAATCGGCCCATAGGTTAGGGCTCTAGCTCTGTACACATCCACACAGACACACACACACACACACACACACACACACACACACACACACACACACACACAGACAGACATCTCGTAAAAACCACTTTTTTGGGTTCAGGGAGCACCAAAACAAATATTTCCACTAACAACTCAAATTCGAAAATTTTTACGAAAACAATACTTTCTCCATATACTATGTATAGGGGGAGAAAGTAAAAATGATATTAGGCCTACACAAAATCTAAGTTGAATTGCATGTTTATTTTTCATATAGGCCTAACTGCTTGAGGAATGGAGGAATGTAGTCTGATTTATCACACAATCATCAATAAAATGAGGCACTGAATTAAAAAGTCTGCTAAAAATATATTAACCAGAGAACATATATATATCACATAACATGGGAGCGAAAATTTAACTGAGAATCACTACCATCTCCTCTCCACCTTGGGTTTGATCAACTCATTATCAATTTGGATGTTAACTATTCTTGACCGATAGAAAATAATTTTATAATCGTTAAATTTAAGGTTTTAATTTTGTGTAAAAATTGGAAAATTTGTTTTTACAATAATTAATTTTAATTGATTCTAGATTAACGTTGTTAAATACTGTATTTTAAATTTTGAATTTAAAGAAATAGAATAAAAATAAATTCAATTTCTAGCAGTTGGAAAAGTTGGAAGGGTCAGGAATTTGAATAAAAACTAATAAAATGTCAGGAAAGTACGAAATCAACAAAGCAAATTTTGAATGGTAGTGGGGAACATTGATACAACCAAAAACAGTAATTGTATTAGTCGTATCTCTTGAACGGAATGTCACACAACTTTGATTGACATTTTATTTAATTTGTGACGGATGGAAAAAATGAGCATCATTTGTCTTTGTACGATAATTAGTTTCGGTTTTAGCATTTTGAAGTAGGATACTTCTTATCTCTTGAATAAATTACCTCGGCCCTCGACCGGATGCCGAACAATAAACCAGCCATTAAGAATGAGACAAAAAACGTCGCGCTCATCAACTGAGTTTTGAGGTGAACAAATAAGGTAGTTTTCTAATGTAAACGTGAGACAATCAACATTATTAGGATATTTAACACTGGATAATATGCTGTAGTCGATTATGTGACTTCCAATGACGATGGAATTATACTTTATTTAAATTGCTTATGCAACACCGTTTTTGATGTGTTATCCAAGATTTTTCAATTTTCTGGGAAATTAATTTGTGATTTAAATATATTTTGTTTGTTTGCCCAAAATTTCCCCCGGCAGCCAAAATTTCTCCCGAGCTTGGCTCGTCGGATTGGATATATTCTGCACCCCTGATTAATTGATCCCTGATGTATCCCATGACCTGTTACCTGGATCAGCAGAATGAAGAGGAAGCATTGCATAGCATAGTATTGCATTGCCTAGGCTATATAGGGGCTCAGTAAAGTCATATCGGTAGGTGAGATGTAACTTGAGTAGGCTACTGTAAGCATAACTAATCGTGAACTACTTATAGAAAAGTGCTTACTACCATTGACTATTTCTGTATTAGATTGTAAACGTAATACTAGGATCCGTTAACAAAGAAAGTAACACAATCTATTGGGTGCGGTTGGCAACAGGGGCAAATTTGCATGAGCTTCCTCCTAGTAAACGTTTCGCGAACTACTTGGAAATGCAGAGGCAGACGAACAGACAGAGCACGCTTGATTGACGCTGGTGAAAGATAGCTACGACGTCGACAACAATTGTGTTTTAAGTTTTTGACAGTTATTATAATTTTATTTTTATTTCACACAAACTTTGTTATTACATCCTTAGGCCTCGGTCACAATACGAGCGGCTAGCGGTGAGCGGCGACGTGACAACGCGGGAGTGGCCAGGGTACGAGCGGCGTTTGTTATCGCACTAGTGCAGCAGTAAAGTACAGCACTCATCAGTCATGAAAATGGCATCAAGACGAGTGTTAAGTAGATTGTCTGAGCCTAAAAAATATGGCATTCATCCTATTATTATGTGTAGAGGCAGATTTGGTGGATACCATAATCTGTTTTGCGGATTGAGAGAAGACGAAAATACACAGAAGTATAAAGGTTTTAGCGAATTTCCCCTATAGGGAAGAAGCTATTACCGTAGTCGGCATGGTAAGACCTAGGCCCGGGACCATGATAACTTTTCGTTTTGAGGTCCCCAGACCCCAAAAACACCATTCGTTCGAAACTGTATATATATATATATATATATATATATATATATATATATATATATATATATATATATATATATATGTGTCCGTGAGCACGATAACTCTCGTAAAAATTATCCGATTTTGATGAAATTTGGTATAAACGTGTAAAGCAACATTTATGACTTTAAGTTCGAAAACCAGCCAGATCGCTCTATCCGAAGGGGTATTTTGGGGGGGTTTTGTACCCCAAAAATGGGTTTTTCGAATTTTTTACATATAATTTTGGAAATAGTCAAATTTTATTTTTTCCCATTTGATTCAGCTTAAAAAAACAAACAATTTGGTATTTTGATCATTTCTCTACGTCAATTGGTTACCGAGATATTGAAAGTGCTAAACACAGTACGTTGTCTAATGTTATTCTTATGGAGGAAAATAAAAAATTTATATCTCGCTTATTTATGAACGTATACTGACGAAACTTGGTATACGGCTTCATCTAGTTGTGGACCATTGATATTTGCTCAAAAAAACAATTTTTTACCCAAGGCTCCCGTAGCAGCAAACCTGCATACTCAGCCCCATGTTATTCTTATGGAGAATAAGTAACGTGTTATCTGCCTTCATTATGAAAATAAATTAATTAAATTTGGTATGTGGCTTTACCTACATGAGTTATATTGATATTTGTATAAAACCCAATTTGTTGTCTTCCTTGCTTCAGCAAACCTGCATACTCAGCTGCCATGTTATTCTTATGGAGAATAATTAAAATGTCATAAATCGTTTATTTATGAATGTATACTGATGAAACTTGGTATGTGCCTTTATGTGGTATTAAGATACATATATATGCATTGGAAATTCGCTGAGTACGCAGGTTTGCTGCTACGGGGGTATTTAGCTTTTCCTCCATTAATTCTACTGAAAATTGCAAGTTTGTTTTTACCAATAAATTCAGCTCTGAAAAACACTTATTTTGGAATTCAAATTGTGATTCTATATCCAGCTGGTGCAGGGATATTCAAAGTGCTAAACACAGTACCTATGTTAACTTATCCTTATGGAGAATAAATAGAATTTGATACCTCAATTATTTAAGAATACCAATTTAAATACCAAAATAATTGTTTTTCAGAGCTGAATTTTTTGGTAAAACAAATTTGCATTTTTCAGTAAAATTAATGGAGGAAAAGCTAAAAACCTTTTTCCCATAAGATTACATGGCGAATTTTATGAATACGTTTTTTTGATTTTCTTCACAACCACATTACCTAGGTAATGATTTAAAATATTGAATTATTTGTTTTTAGCGAATTTCCCCTATAGGGAAGAAGCTATTACCGTAGTCGGCATGGTAAGACCTAGGCCCGGGACCATGATAACTTTTCGTTTTGAGGTCCCCAGACCCCAAAAACACCATTCGTTCGAAACTGTATATATATATATATATATATATATCTATATATATATATATATATATATATATATATATATGTGTCCGTGAGCACGATAACTCTCGTAAAAATTATCCGATTTTGATGAAATTTGGTATAAACGTGTAAAGCAACATTTATGACTTTAAGTTCGAAAACCAGCCAGATCGCTTTATCCAAAGGGGTATTTTGGGGGGGTTTTGTACCCCAAAAATGGGTTTTTTGAATTTTTTACATATAATTTTGTAAATAGTCAAATTTTAGTTTTTACCATTGGAATCAGCTTAAAAAAACACACAATTTGGTATTTTGATCATTTCTCTACGTCAATTGGTTACCGAGATATTGAAAGTGCTAAACACAGTACGTTGTCTAATGTTATTCTTATGGAGGAAAAGAAAAATTTTATATCTCGCTTATTTATGAACGTATACTGACAAAACTTGGTATACAGCTTCATCTGGTTGTGGACCATTGATATTTGCTCAAAAAAACAATTTTTTGCCAAAGGCTCCCGTAGCAGCAAACCTGCGTACTCAGCCCCATGTTATTCTTATGGAGAATAAGTAACGTGTTATCTCCCTTAATTATGAAAATAAATTAATGAAATTTGGTATGTGGCTTTACCTAAATGAGTTATATTGATATTTGTATAAAACCCCATTTTTTGTTTTCCTTCCTTCAGCAAACCTGCATACTCAGCCGCCATGTTATTCTTATGGAGAATAATTAAAATGTCACAAATTGTTTATTTATGAATGTATATTGATGAAACTTGGTATGTGGCTTTATGTGGTATTAAGATACATATATATGCATTGGAAATTCGCTGAGTATGCAGGTTTGCTGCTACGGGGGTATTTAAGCTCTATAAAATGGTCAAAACCAAAATTGAATGTTTTTAAAATTTAGGGTAAACAATGCAAAAAAACTGATTTTTGGGGAATTGTAAACCCCCATAAAATCCTCTTCCCATTGTACGATCTCTCTGGTTTTCGAACTTAAAAGTCATAAATGTCGCTTTACACATTTGTGCTAAATTCCATCAAAATCGGATGTTTTTTGTCAATAGTTATTGAGTTAACAGACACATTATACAGTGTGTAAAAAAAGTCCATCCCCCCTTTAAATTTTGTTTGTTAAAACAAACAAATCAACTTTGGGGAACGATAATAACTTAACCCAACGTATCTTTTTACGTTATCGGAAATTTTGAGTGTCCCCCAAAAATGGGGGATTTTGGGGGCAACTCAAAATATTGAAATACAAACCCCTTTTGAGTGACCCCTCATTTTATAAAGAGCTTTTAAAAAATAGGCGAATGGTGGAGGTTGGAGGTCTGTAACGTGTTTCTATCCAAAATGGCAGCTTGTCAAAGTTTTGAATACAACTCATTCTTGAAACTTGGTGTCTAAGATTTTGGAGTTTTAATTTCACCTTTGGTGACTTAAAACTGGAACGACTCTTGAAGAAATGCTATTAAATGAAGAACTCTTCATTTTTGGTAATATTTAAAATTTTGAGAACCGCAAAAATGGGGGATTTTGGGGGCAACTCTCAAAATTTCATAATGGAAGCCCCTTTTGAAGGGGTTAAATTTACTTTTAACTGTCGCCTAGGTTTAAAAATCTCTTTAAAATGAGAGGTTAAAACTATGAACTTCAAAAGTCTTGATCAAAAAAGACTTCTTGAACAAAAAAGTCCTAGTTAAAAGGGGTTTACATTTGAAAATTTTGAGTTGCCCCCAAAATCCCCCATTTTTGCGGGACACTCAAAATGTTAAATATCACCAAAAGAGACCACTTCTTCATTTTAAAGCATTTCTTCAAGAGTCATTCCAGTTTTAAGTCACCAAAGGTGAAATTAAAACTCCAAAAGTCTTAGACACCAGGTTTCAAGAATGAGTTGTATTCAAATCTTTGACAAGCTGCCATTTTGGATAGAAACACGTTACAGACCTCTAACCTCCACCATTCGTCTATTTTTGTAAAGCTCTTTAAAATGAGGGGTCACTCAAAAGGGGTTTACTTTTAAACATTTTGAGTTGCCCCCAAAATCTCCCATTTTTGTGGGACACTCAACATTTTAAATATCACCAAAAGAGACCACTTCTTCATTTAATAGCATTTATTCATTAGTTGTTTCAGTTTTAAGTCATCAAAGGTGAAATTGAAACTCCAAAATTCTTAGACACCAGGTTTCAAGAATGAGTGGTATTCAAATCTTTGACAAGCTGCCATTTTGGATAGAAACACGTTACAGACCTCCAACCTCCACCATTCGCCTATTTTTTAAAGCTCTTTAAAATGAGGGGTCACTCAAAAGGGGTTTACATTTGAAAAGTTTTAGTTGCCTCCAAAATCCCCATTTTTGGGGGACGGACACTCAAAATTTCCGATAACGTCAAAAGCTACTTAGGGTTAAGTTAGTATCGTTACCCAAAGGTGATTAGTCTGTTTTAACAAACAAAAAAATGAAAGGGGGACGGACTTTTTTTACAAACTGTATAATTACATAAATACATATATGCATATACATATAAATTTGAACGAATAGAGATTTTTGCATCTGTGGACCTCAAAACAAAAAGTTATCATGGTCGCGGGCTTAATTCTTAACATACCACCTACAGTAATAGCTCTTCCCTATAGGGATAATTCGCTAAGAAAGTTCAAACTTTACACTAGGTTTAAACCAATTAATACAAAAACCCCACCAATATTATTTCACAATTTTATAACATTTTTCTTCTACTTTTCAGTGATGTAATTCGTTATTGGGTTTAAGGAGTCAAACTCAAGGTTTTGATCATTGTTAAAACACTAGTCGATTTGTTGGAATAAATGAAATTGTTTAATTTTAGGCTTTTTTAAGCTTCGTTAATAGCCCTCAAACCTTACTCCAGCCATATATTTGAAATACAAATTTAATTCTGAACGAATTGGTATAATTTTGATGTATTCCGCCCAATAAATAACTGATTTATTGTAAAAACCATAAAACCATGCAGCCTCGCAAAGTAGGAATAACAAACATCTTATGTGTTACGACCAAATATTTGACATGCCGCAACTCTAAAACTAATGGACATATTAAAAAGCATAGTTTGGGAGTGCTGTTACATCTGTAGTTACAACAAACTCAAAAAGTTTCATAGAAATCTGATAACCTTGGGTGTCATTTTAGCGAATTTCCCCTATAGGGAAGAAGCTATTACCGTAGTCGGCATGGTAAGACCTAGGCCCGGGACCATGATAACTTTTCGTTTTGAGGTCCCCAGACCCCAAAAATACCATTCGTTCGATACTGTATATATATATATATATATATATATATATATATATATATATATATATGTGTCCGTGAGCACGATAACTCTCGTAAAAATTATCCGATTTTGATGAAATTTGGTATACACGTGTAAAGCAACATTTATGACTTTAAGTTCGAAAACCAGCCAGATCGCTCTATCCGAAGGGGTATTTTGGGGGGGTTTTGTACCCCAAAAATGGGTTTTTTGAATTTTTTATGTATAATTTTGGAAATAGTCAAATTTTAGTTTTTACCATTGGATTCAGCTTAAAAAAACACACAATTTGGTATTTTGATCATTTCTCTACGTCAATTGGTTACCGAGATATTGAAAGTGCTAAACACAGTACGTTGTCCAATGTTATTCTTATGGAGGAAAAGAAAAATTTTATATCTCGCTTATTTATGAACGTATACTGACGAAACTTGGTATACGGCTTCATCTGGTTGTGGACCATTGATATTTGCTCAAAAAAACATTTTTTTGTCAAAGGCTCCCTTAGCAGCAAACCTGCGTACTCAGCCCCATGTTATTCTTATGGAGAATAAGTAACGTGTTATCTCCCTTAATTATGAAAATAAATTAATGAAATTTGGTATGTGGCTTTACCTAAATGAGTTATATTGATATTTGTATAAAACCCCATTTTTTGTGTTCCTTCCTTCAGCAAACCTGCATACTCAGCCGCCATGTTATTCTTATGGAGAATAATTAAAATGTCATAAATCGTTTATTTATGAATGTATAATGATGAAACTTGGTATGTGGCTTTATGTGGTATTAAGATACATTTATATGCATTGGAAATTCGCTGAGTACGCAGGTTTGCTGCTACGGGGGTATTATGTTTTGGCTGGATGATTTGAAATGAATGTCCCTGTTTTAGCGAATTTCCCCTATAGGGAAGAAGCTATTACCGTAGTCGGCATGGTAAGACCTAGGCCCGGGACCATGATAACTTTTCGTTTTGAGTTCCCCAGACCCCAAAAACACCATTCGTTCGAAACTGTATATATATATATATATATATCTATATATATATATAATTATATATATATATATATATATATATGTGTCCGTGAGCACGATAACTCTCGTAAAAATTATCCGATTTTGATGAAATTTGGTATGAACGTGTAAAGCAACATTTATGACTTTAAGTTCGAAAACCAGCCAGATCGCTCTATCCGAAGGGGTATTTTGGGGGGGTTTTGTACCCCAAAAATGGGTTTTTCGAATTTTTTACATATAATTTTGGAAATAGTCAAATTTTATTTTTTCCCATTTGATTCAGCTTAAAAAAACAAACAATTTGGTATTTTGATCATTTCTCTACGTCAATTGGTTACCGAGATATTGAAAGTGCTAAACACAGTACGTTGTCTAATGTTATTCTTATGGAGGAAAATAAAAAATTTATATCTCGCTTATTTATGAACGTATACTGACGAAACTTGGTATACGGCTTCATCTAGTTGTGGACCATTGATATTTGCTCAAAAAAACAATTTTTTACCCAAGGCTCCCGTAGCAGCAAACCTGCGTACTCAGCCCCATGTTATTCTTATGGAGAATAAGTAACGTGTTATCTGCCTTCATTATGAAAATAAATTAATCAAATTTGGTATGTGGCTTTACCTACATGAGTTATATTGATATTTGTATAAAACCCCATTTTTTGTGTTCCTTGCTTCAGCAAACCTGCATACTCAGCTGCCATGTTATTCTTATGGAGAATAATTAAAATGTCATAAATCGTTTATTTATGAATGTATACTGATGAAACTTGGTATGTGGCTTTATGTGGTATTAAGATACATATATATGCATTGGAAATTCGCTGAGTACGCAGGTTTGCTGCTACGGGGGTATTAATATCTTAATACTATTATTATCTGCAATAAATGAGAAAGTTTTTAAAATATAGGATCACTCTCTAAGGCAGACACTGTAGATGGAAACACCGTTTGAAAAAGTTTGTTTAAAATGTAAAGTTTAAATTATAGCCTAATTGCGTTAATTAGTGTTGTTTCCTTTGATTAAACTCCTAATAACTCCATTTCTATAATTACTGTTCATTTTTTTACAGTGTAAGAGTTTTATAATTCTACTTGCATATTTTCTCGTCTAAAAATTATTTATGAGATTGCAATACACACATTATAAAAATTATTAAAAACGTCAATAGCTTGTAAACTATGAATAATGTGATGCCTTTGAAGTTTGGTCTTCGACCTTTGAGACACTCTCTATATAAGATATCAAGCAAGCATTTACTTAATAGTGGAAAGAAATATTGACTCCTGCCTTCCATCTTGATGTAGTTGTATGCTGCACAACTTTTGACCATTTATCACAAACACACGCACTTGTTGTAGCGATGATTAAAAATAAACAACAAACTCAATAAATTGACAGTAACGATAGATAAAACTACCCACGAGCCATAACAGCGAGAAAAGTAAGGTGATATCCCGCCAAATACTAAGCTGACATTTGTTAGAGGGCAGTGGAAATCATCTGTTTTCTGCCAGCTTTGTTTTAGCGGGACGATGCCCCAGCGGCAAGAAACCACTTCTACCTCCTCAGCGCCATACCGGCTTTGGATGCAGCCTGCAACACGTATATGTGTGGGCTCGAGAATCGTCGCCTGCCTTACGGGCAGTTCGCGATCCTGTAGTATTATTAACATCGCTGGTTGGGCCTAAAGGCTATTGTATAGTTATGGTGTGGCATTTAGGTCTAAGAGATTAATTTACAAAATTTAGGCCTTGGCCTGAGTTTAGTTTTTTGATCTTGGTTTCTAAGTTTATTGATTTAATCTTTTGAGGGTCAAAGGCCGATCATATTGAGAGTCAAGTGGAAGACAGATGGCAAAAATAAAAGATTTGTGGTTCACAGACTATGACACAACTTATTTTTTTTGTAGGCATACCTGTTGTCGTTCTCTTGACGGGTACAGACCAGAGTCAGAAAGCTGTCTACGCATGAATATGAGAGTACCTCAATGTTGGTGTTTCAAACTTTCCCCAATTTCCTTATCATGTATTAATATATATTAAATATAACAAATAGTAGGCTGTTTATTTCTATTTCTGTTTTTTCCGACAGGTCTTCTCTGGAACCCTGTAGGGCCAAGACGCAATATGCTCAATCAGAGTCATAGGATGTTATCCAACAATTTCCCTTCATGTATGCTAAGATTACATATCATATGCATAGCTTGACTTTGCACCTTAATAAGGGTTCCCACAGACCTTGGATGAATGACTAGAAATGTTCGGAGTATTGACATGTTATAATACAAAACATAACATGTGTTAAATATTCTTTGTTTTAACGTTTTTATAGTGTGTCACAGTGTCTAGACTGAGTTATCATAAATATGTCTCTCATACTTCCGATGTTTGACCAAACCAGTGTTTCGTGCAGTATGGGTGCAACGAAAATCATCCCAACACAGTTAATGCTTTTTATATAAATTTTGGATGGGATTCAAAGTTAATTAATGAAGTCTATATGTGTGCTCCAATAGACTGACACATTTCAATCAATTGTATTATTTCAGGTATTTTTAATGTTTCAAGAGATTTTTTGATACCTATTAATAAATTAAATATTTCTCAGAAATCATTTGTAGCCTATACTTAGTCAGGTTACACACCAAAGTGGTGTGGTTGCCATTCGAAGGTTGTTACACACAGGAATTTTGCAACGTGGCCATACTACGCCATGTAGATTTGAAAATATCCGCAATGGGTACCGGTAGTTAATAGCGTATTTTGAGAGAATCATCAATATAATTAATTTAGTTGTTTATATTGATTGAGGGAATTTAAAACATAAACTACAAATGGAACCTAAACCCTTTTTTTTGGGGGGGGGGGTTTGGATGATATTGCTTGAAAATTTGTAGATTTTATCACGTTTCTATAAACTATTGGGTCATATATGTATATTCTTAGCTGTTACCTGCGGCTTCGCTAGCACAAATTAAAACTAAAATATCAAACTGACCGGCTCTATCAAATCATTGTTTGGTTTTACCATATGATTTCCTTTGCCTTAACTGACAAACAACTACAGCTGGTAATTGTACAAATGATATCTCCTATAAGATTTGCATTGGAACTTACAGGACCAGTGGGGTGGAGCCCTAACGTTAGATGTGGACATCATCAGGTCTTTATGTTAATGTGATATGTAGGCTATGTTCGTGCAAAGTTTTACCTTAATCGGACCAGTAGTTCATGCGGGATCAAACTCCAAATATCCATACATATATTCAAACTTTCACATTTATAATATTAGTAGGATATATATATATATATATATATATATATATATATATATATATATATATATATAAAACTAAACATGTGTTTTGACATTATTGATAAATTAGCATTAAGCTTAAGATAGTGCAATTATGCACTGCAACTTAGGTCGCACATCTCGATTTGATAGGAGCTGGATGATGAAAGGTAATTTAAACCACTTATCGTGTGATACTAGTGCCGGGGCAACATTACATCTTTAAGATGTAAAAACTATAAATTAGGCCTAAAGTAACCAATAACTAGGTATACAATGCAGTTGTCTGCTTGCAATATTGAGCGGAGCGAGTATTTATTTAATCAATAATTTTCAGAAATGTATCGACGAATCGATTTTTCCCTTGGATACGGTGCGTCGTCCAAGATTTGCACCTCCTCTCCGTAAATGTGGCATTTCATTCACGTACAAAGGTAAACAAACCACTAAAATAAACAAAACAACAATTTCACAGAAAACTACTGTATTTACAAACAGCTGATAGTAACAGTCTGCATTTAAATTTGATCCTTATAACAGCTGTATAATCAACATACAGTAAACAAACCAAATAGAATATTTCTCCTATTAAAATAACATGGTAACTTTAAAGGGCCGTAGGGCAGAACCCTTATGTCCGATTTGGACCATTTCAGATTTATACCTTCCCATAGATGGTTACTATGACCGAGCAAAATTTCGTGAGGATCACTCCAGCCATTCAGGAAGAGTACGTGTAAATAAAAAACTAGAGTGTAGTATAGGAGCTCCGCTCAAAAAGTAGTTTTAAATTATTTTAAACCTATTTTGAAATTCAATGTCTGAAAACAATGACAATGAAGTAGGTAGGCTAACAAAACGGAGAAAAAAGAAAAAAAAGATAAAACAAAAAATATAACACTAGTTCTATCTCGGTAAAATGACAATTGATATTAGACTATTAGGAATACTTCGGGCAGGTAGGTCTGAGAGTGGTATCTGCACATGTACTAGCTCGAGATGCGTGGCATATGTCACCAAACACTGACTGATCGGTGTTCGAGTAGCAGCGGGAGGCACGGAAGTTATGCCACGCCACCGCTACTTCAGTGTGTAAGGTCCTGTTAAAAGCATTGGTTGGTTATCGTGTGGCGTGCAGCCACTTGCCACTTGCAGCAAACTGCATGCCACACTACTTTGGTGTGTAACCCGCTTTAATATAAGCCTACTGTTTATTTAAATAGGCCTACATTTTTGAATTCTTTATTGCAATTAAAATACAATACACCCCTTAACAAACATCATACAAAATATAAACTACAACTAAAAAGAAAATACTGAATAAAAGGATGCAGGACGGTACGAGTACTGATGCTCATTTCAACATTTTTGGATGGTGCAATATTCTTTCATCGTTTAGATTCGGGGATAGGTAGGTAACTTTTAAACCAATATGCTTTAATAAAATAAATGCTAAGTTACATACCTACTGTAAACATTATTTGGCCTAAACAATTTTTTTATCTTCAAATCTAGCATGAGGATGGCAGGCCACAAAAAGGGCAGCCACTGTAGATTTTAAAATATATGTCTGTGGGAACCCTTTCATTTTATTGCACTATTATTATTTTTATTTCATTTTGGTACCTTGCATCATCAGGTAGTTGTACTTGTTTTTGATTTTTAATTACTGATAGACACATTTATAAAACTGGTGTATCTTTATGGAAAGTATAGTAAAAATATAAACTATTAGTAAGATACTTGATACTTCTTTCTTCATCGATGACCGGCAAGAATCCGATTAGATTGTGTCATTTTGTTAACACGTTTGTAGAGCACATTGAGAATATGACTGGGGCCTTTGAAAACGTTGGTCCTGATAGGACTACACCCAAATTATATGATGACATAATTAGTTTGAATTAGTCCTTTTATCTGATAATTTTTTTGAAAGTTCAGAAAACAAATATTGTAAATTATACGCTTGTGAATGGTTAGATTTGACAGATTCTCTTACAGAACATGAAAAGTTACTAAGGGAGTCTACATCTATAAAAACTTGCGGTAGACTCTTGATTATACAGTGTTAAAAGGAGTGATTGGAGAAAATTCTCAATCGGTGAAAACCATTATTATCAAGTTAAAACAGTCAACCTATTTAAAAATAGATCAAACAAGCAATGAAACTGATTATTTTGATCATTTAGTTGTTAGTGTTAGTACTTTCAGTGTGTTTAGTTATTATTGCATGTTTGTGTTACTTATGCTTTTCCGTAATTGTTTATTTCCTTATGATGAATGTAAAATATTGAGTTAAAACCAGTGTAATATTTTCATGTTCATGCTTACGAAACTAGCTAAGTTTAAAAAGTAACTAGCCTACTTAGACTTTAGCTTAAAGGATGCTTGTTTACAGCACTGAAATTGTCAAGTATAAGTAATCTAAAATCCAATGTAATTTTTGAGCCACAGCAAATAAAACAGCTAGTTATTCATCAATTTTAATAATCTTTACATCAAACATTTGATCTTAGGTACCTCATTCTTTTCTTTGAGTTGATTATTTAATGCCCTTTTTATTTGTTCTTTTTATAAATATAAAAAAATTGATGTCCTTTTAATTAAAAAGGAATTGATCCCAATAGACCACTTATTTGTACAGTTTCATCCGATTAGTTTCAACAATTGGATGAAAATGTAGTTTTAAAATCTGATCTCAACAAGCTTGAAGTAGAACTAAGTGTTATCAAGTCTTAGTTAGGAAGACCGAAACCTAGTGTTGTGGGCCTACCCCTTAGTCAACTTGTATCGTTACCAGGCCCCGATTTAGGGTAAGTTTCACCCTGGGCAAAACCTTTTGTAGCCGCCCCCTCCCACAAAAAATGACTGAAATATTTGTGATTCCTTAATAGTATTGTTGAGTTACCCCAATAATGGTGAGCTGATAACGTATTAGGTATTAACCTGGAATGTTCTGTGTACTGTTGATAAAAAAAAATTAGTAGGCTTATATTCTTTTTTTAAATACAATTGTTTATAACTACGTATTTAGTGCGAACTGCAAACATACATGATACATGAACATAATTTTAAAGGTACCACCAGTTTGCGCATTTCTAATTTTTTAAGTGTAAAAACCAATTTGTTTTTAATAAATAAACACAAAACCTGTGTATTAAAATTTTTTATATCTTTTATCATCAAAGAGAAAAACAAGCGAAATGTACAATATGAAAAACAATATAAACATTAACCTTAGAATACATGACTTCGGCAGCTTTATTAACATTTGAAACTAAGAAAAAATTCAACTTTTTGATGAAATGAATTACAGTAAGTTAATAGCTTGTAATATAATCATTGTCTATACTTTTCTTGAAAACTGTTTGTTAACATAACTACATAGACCTTTTTCTTGATTTTTTTTCTTCGCGAACTCTGTAACAACTTTGGAAAAATCAGTTTTTAGTGTCATGTCTTTCAGAACACAATAAAACCAAAGATTTCAACTTGCTGTTCAGTAAAGTTGCTCTTTTAGGATTTTTCACTCTTGAAAGAATGTCTATACCTCTTTATTCTAGTTCTTGTGTGAATTTAAATGGCGTTGAGTCTGAAGTCGACGGTGTTGAATCACAAACTGAACTGTCATCATCACCAACATCACTTTCAGTACAGATTTTGGTAATATTTAAATTAACTGATTAAAAAAAAAAAAACTATTTTGGGAACCTTTTGCAGGGTTTCTAGTTCATCATTTCGTTTTTTCGCAGCCCATTTTCTATATTCACTTCCATTTAATTTTTTACTCATGATTAAAAACTAAGTTCAAAATATTCACAACGCAAAAACCAAAGAGGTTATATTATATTAACTCAAAACTTTAACAACGACCAAGAATAAAACATAAACAACAGACGACAGATGACTAATGCTCCCAGCTCACTCATTACTTCACATGATGTGAATCACATCCCTCCCGCCACCCCTCGTCACATCCCTCTGTCCCTCTCCCGCTTGGCGCTCATATCACGGTGGCACTCAGGTGGCAGTGGCAGACGCAAACAGACAGCCAGCTTCACTCAGTGAACCACGGACGTGGACGTGGCTGTGGGTGGTCTGTCATGCACTGCCTGCGCTCCAATATAATATTCTGAATGCTGCGCTACAGCAGTAGACGATTGCTTGTAACCAGATCTCTTACGAGGCCTACGCAAGTTAACAAGTTTGTTGTGTCGTTCCTGTTTTTTTTACAAATATTCTGGAAATAATAAAAAAAATCTCCAAAAATTTCCGCCCCCCAGATATTGCCGCCCTGGGCAATTGCCCAGTCTGCCCATTGGTAAATCGGGGCCTGATCGTTACCTTGTATTCCTGTCGAGGTGACCCGACCTGGGGATATCACGGTTCAGAAAAACAATCAAAGCGAATCTAGGTCTGAGATTAGGCCTTCACAAATGTGTATGCCTTAATAAATTGAATACCTGTGTATTTTTATCTATATCATCTCCTTAATGATTGAAAATTCATAGTGTGCATGAGCTTTCTTCTCACATTATTTTTAAACCATAAGTTAATATACCAATCTGTTCCAATTAATGTCTATGTGTTACATATTAGGTTACGTCTGTTAATTTTACAAACTTTGGAGTCCAAAAAGTTTGACATTAATTGTATTACCTTATAGGGCCTGTCAGACAATATTATATATCATCAATTTAATTAATTATTATTGCAAATTTATATTACAATCAATTGCTATTTATCTTAAATAGTTTACAATAACATATTTTTAAATGTTCATAACAGGAACATAAAACAATTACCTGATTAAAGGCATTTAATAATCTATACTAATAAAGTAGTTGTGCGTGTGTGTCCCAGGTGATTTCGAAAACGGTACCTCATAACTGCTCCCGGACCATACCACGTTATAGAGGACCAAAATATTTTGGATTCATATTTTTGTTGGTTTTCCCTCGGACCTCAGGGCTGCGCCCAAGTGGCATCAAAAGCTGCCATGTTATTCTTATGGAGAAAAGGTTTTCCTAAATGGCTCTTCAAATCTGCTCCCGGACCATACCACGTTGTTGAGGGACTAAATGTATTTATGGATAATTTTTTCCGGACCTCAGGGCTCCGCCCCACTGGCTTCTTCTACCCCTTCCGGACGTCCAATTTGGACATATGATGGTTCTTTGGTTTTGTTTTACAAAGCCGCATGTCTTTAATGATGCCCCAACTTAGGATATGTCCCCCTACTAACCTTAGGGCTCCTCCCCCCTGGAAAAGTTGTCATGTTATTCTTTACAGTTTTTTTTTTGCGGGATTTCAGCCAATTGTCATTGATCTATAACATTTGGGTAGGTTTTTTATGACCCTCATCTTAGGGCTCCATCCCCAGTGGCTAAAACATTGCTACGTTATTCTTTTGGAAAATAGAGTACTCCAGGTTATTGTGAAAAAGGCTCCTCAAATCTGTTCCCGGACCATACCAGGTTGTTGGGAGGGTCCAACATTTCGGACACTTTTTCCCTTGTCCTCAGGGCCCCGCCCCACTGGGTTTTTCTATCGCTTCCAGACCTCCGATTTTGAAAGGTGTTTGTTATTTGGATTTCTTAAAACAAAAACGCATCTCTTTATTGAAGCCTATAACGTTGGATACATCCCCCACACAGCAACCTTAGGGAAAGTTGCCCCTCTGGCAAAGTTGCCCTGTTATTCCTCCTATTTTGCTGCCGATTTTAGCCAGTTGTTATTGATCTATAACATTTGGATACCTTTTTTGTAATCCCAACTTAGGACTCCACCCTACTGGCTAAAACGTTGCCATGTTATTCTTATGGAGAATAGATCTATCCATAAAGTATACTCAAAAAAGTACTATGAAGTAGTACTTTAGCTGATAGCGGAAAAGGTTCCTCAAAACTAATCACACACCATACTACGTTGAAGGAGACCAACAATATTTTTAATATGTTTCCCCCTCCCCACCCAAGTCTCAGGGTGCTGTTCCAATGGCCTTGGAAGTGGCCATTTTATACTAATGATGAAAATACGATATCTAAAAGGCTCGAAAACGGCTCATCAAATTTGCTCCTGGGCCATACCACGTTGAAATACATGGTTATTTTTTTCCAACCTTGAGAATCCGCCCCAGTTTCCTTAAAAAGTTGTTATGCTGTAGTGAAAATATTGTTATTGGAGCGACGAAAGGCACTAAAACTAAAAATTAAAACTTAGTTTTTTAAATAGGTACTAATACTTAATTTAAAATTGAGATTGTTGTAAATTTAATTACGTTGTGGTTTTAATTGTGACATATAACGTATTAAGTAGTACAAATGCACTGTAAAACTGCACTATGAAACTAAAAAAGAAATCGTTTTGAATTATTAAGTATTTATGTTTAATTACACACACACATATATTAACAAGAAAATGTTTTACAGTGTAACTTCATTTGAAAGATACTAAAATTATAGGCTGGGTAGCAGGCATCTACCATTCTCTAGATCAAAATCAGACATTAGCTTTATTGTTATTGTTAATTACATGTTAACTTTGCACCAAGCTGAGAATATTGAATATTGAAATAGTTTTTCACTTTTCTAATTTTGTTTTCAGAATAATATTTTAATACATTTTCCGGCAAAAAAATGGCCGGCACTACTTACAGCCACTAGGCGACAAAATCTCAGCACTGGGTGACATAAGTGTCGCCCAGTTAACATGTTATAATTTCAGGAAAATTATAAAATAACAGTTAGGTCCAGTACTTTATATTCACATTTATTTAACTTTCAGTTTAAATTTGCTTTATGTGCAGGTCTCTTTCAATGGTGGTGTTTTGGTTTAAATGTTTTACCCTAAACTTTTCAACCCCTAAATTAGCTGAAAATTTGTATTTATATAATAGTCATAAAACACTAAATACATAAGAGTAACACATTCATTTGGTAGATGACTCACCATTATTTTAACTAATTTAAAAATCAGAATAAAGTTTTAAGCATTACAGTTAAGATATAAAAATACCCCGCAAACCTGCATACTCAGCGAACTTCCAATGCATATAAATTTATCTTAATACCACATAAAGCCACATACCAAGTTTCATCAATATACATTCATAAATAAACTATTTCTGACATTTTAATTATTCTCCATAAGAATAACATGGTGGCTGAGTATGCAGGTTTGCTGAAATAAGGAACACTAAAAATGGGTTTTTATACAAATATCAATATAACTCAATTAGGTAAAGCCACATACCAAGTTCTATTAATTTGTGTTCATAATTAAAGGAGATAACATGCTAATTATTCTCTATAAGAATAACTTGGGGCTGAGTATGCAGGTTTGCTGAGGTTTGCTGAAATAAGGAACACTAAAAATGGGTTTTTATACAAATATCAATATAACTCAATTAGGTAAAGCCACATACCAAGTTCTATTAATTTGTGTTCATAATTAAAGGAGATAACATGCTAATTATTCTCCATAAGAATAACTTGGGGCTGAGTATGCAGGTTTGCTGCTACGGGAACTATCGGCCAAAAAATGGGTTTTTGAGCAAATATCAATAGACCACAATGAAATGAAGCAATATACCAAGTTTCGTCAGGATAAGTTGATAAATGAGTGAGATATACAATTTTTCTTATCCTCCATAAGAATAAAATTGGACAACGTACTGTGTTTAGTACTTTCAATATCTCAGTAACCAATTGACGTACAGCAATGATTAAAACACCAAATTGTGTGTCTTTTTAAGCTAATTCCAATGGAAAAAAATTTTTGTTTTTCAAAAATTATATATAATAAACTCAAAAAACCCATTTTTGGGGTACAAAACCCACCATTATCCCTTCGGATAAGTCGATCTGTCTGGTTTTCGAACTTAAAAAATTCTGCTTTACACGTTTGTACCAAATTTAATCAAAATTGGATATTTTTTACAAGAGTTATCGCACCCACACGGACATATATATATATATATATATATATATATATATATATATATACAGTTTCGAACGAATGGTGGTGTTTTTGTTGGGGTCTGGGGACCTCAAAACGAAAAGTTATCATGATTCCAGGCCTAGGTCTTACCATGCCGAATATGGTAATAGCTTCCTCCCTATAAGGGAAATTCACTAAAATACGAATCATTATCTCAGTGTTGTTTAATTAATATAAATTCAATAGTTTTCAACACTAAACACATTTTGTAATTTAATAAGACTGAATATTATTTGTACATAATTGGTCACTTTTAGATGTTAGTCAGGTATAGCATACTGTATAATTCCTTCCCCTTATAATGAAAATTTTTAGCCAAAATACTTGGATAATGCAGAGTATCATATTTTGATTTACTAATGTTCTATATCTTACATACGTTATGCCTACTAATGCACACACATAACTGGTAAGAAGTATTTTATTATAAATATAATGCCACAAGATGTTTTATACTATACATTGGTGATAACTAGTTTTGTTTTTAATGCAAAATATCTTGTTTATGCCTTTAGAATTGACCCATAATTCAATGCCAATACGAGATTAGGATAGAAATAGGTATAGTAAATCATTTTTAGGATCTGAAATCTGCTATTTGCGGATGAGTAAGAACTATAATAGGACTTGTTCAGTTTTTGTATCATCTCTCCAATAAATGAGGAGTCCAATTTATTTCAAGAAAATTACATTGAGATGATTGTGCTTTCACTCCACTCTTTTACTAAAAGTTTGATTTTATAATATTTTAGCAAATTTTACTTAAGTTACCGGGAAGAATACATTACTGTAGGTAGCATGGTAAGACCGAGGCCATGATACATCTTTGTTTCGAGGCCCCCAGATGCCAAAAACTAGCCTATTCGTTAAAATTGTTATACATTTTAGTGACTGTTAACGTGATAACTCTAGTGAAAAATGTGATCTTAATGAAATTGTGCAAATGTGCAAAATATAATTTATTTAAACGGGTTCGAACCCCAGGTGGATCACACCATCCAAATTTTGCACTACATATATATTTTAATTTATAGTTTGTATTGATATCAAATTTTAGTTTGCACCATGGGATTCAGCTTCAAAAAACAAACAATTTAGTGTCTTGATCAATTTTATATACAGGGTGTCCAGCTTCGACTGTCTGAAACTTTTCCAGATTATTCAGCAGGCCAAAATAAACAAAAATGTCACATAAACATATGGCCTATCTCGCCCCGTTTTCTGTCTGTCCGTCTGTATGGGATTTTTACAAAAGTGGTTATATCTCAGAAACGCTTAAAGATACAATGCTGAAAATTTGTGTGATCATTTGTGATCTCATTACGACACATTTACGATTAAAAATTTGTTCTCTTGCAGTTAACCGTCTCAAAATGGTGGCTGTTAAAATATTTCAAATGTGAATATCTCAAAAACTAAATTTTACAAAAAAATGTCAAGAATGGAATTTTGTTGGGAATTTCAAGCCAAATCTAACGATATATCGTTTAAGGAATTGAGTCGTAAATAAGAGAGAAAACCTAAATTTAGAAGTTGAAAGTAGGGTTGTATGGGTGTGGAATATGGCCATATTCACTATATATTAATAAACAGCTGATAAATAAACTAACAGCTGATTTATTAATAAACACGATTTTAAATAACAACATCAGACCATTTTTAAACATGATAAATGTAAAGGTGTTTGGACTTGGTCAAAACAGATAGACGTTAAAAAGGTTACTCATACAGTCTAAAAATAAACATGTAAAAAACTTCCATTTTAGAATAAAAACCAGATTAAATTATTTGTTATTATAATTTTAGTTGTTTCACTTTTAACTAGATTACATTTTTATTTACATTGTTGTATTATTAAAACAACTTAGAACTATTTTAAAATTATTATGAATACATATCAAAATTTGAAAGATACACTCATTCAAAGAACACGTCTACATCAGATGTTGTTCAAAATGGTGTCCTTTTTTTTCATCGCACAGTCTGAAACGTCTTAGTGCATTTTCTCTAACACTATCAAAAATGTTACTTTTTTCAATAATCGCAGCACTTTCGCACGGGTTACTAGGTCCATTTCGTCAACTACAGGAGTTTCATACAGAAGTTTTTCCATGTGCCCCATAAGAAGAAATCAAGCGGTGTTAGATCGGGAGTTCTTGGAGGCCAATGAACGGGTCCACCACGTTCTATCCAGCGATTTTCAAATACTCTATCCAGGTATTCTCTAACTCCAATTGAAAAGTGAGGTGGTGCGCCGTCATGCTGGAACCAGGCCGATTGTCGCAGCTGAAGAGGGACGTTTTCTAACAGTTCTGGTAGTATGTCCCTCAGAAATACAAGGTAAGTAGGCCCGTTCAAATTGGTTGGTAATATGTATGGTCAAATTAAATAGTTACCAAGTATGCCAGCCCAAACATTGACTGAGAATTTCTTTTGGAAATGCCGCTGTATAATGCCATGGGGGTTTTCGTCAGCCCACAAGTGATTGTTTCTCGAGTTGAAAATACCTTCTCTTGTAAAGCTTGCTTCATCGGTGAACAAAACTTGATGTAAAAAGTTTAGAAATTCCACTTATTTATGGAGAAACCAACGGGCACACTCCATGCGCTCTGGATAGTCTCTTGTTTCCAAAGCTTGAACTTTCTGAAGTTTAAAAGGGTGAAGAAGATTTTCATGGTACGTTCCAAACAGTACCTTTAGAAGCACCTATGTCATTTTCCTTACAAAGAACACTAGTTGAGGGTTAGTCTTCTACACGCTGCAAGATTTCTTCTTCCAGTTCAAGAGTTCTTACCAATCTTTGCCGTTCAATTGATCCATTTGGCGCGACCTTCTCAGTTTCTTGTAGGCGATGATGAACACCAACAAGTACCTTTGGATTTGGATGAATTCGATGAGGGAATCGCTCGGCATACAACCTGCTTGCTAAACTAGAATTTCCGTTACCTAATCCGTAGACAAAATGCATGTACATGCACTCTCTCCAAGTGAAACGATGCATGTCACTGACAAGGAAAATAAGTCTTTCACAAAAATCAATGGAATAAAATAACTACTAAAATAACTAATAGAATAACTAATTAAATAAAAACAAATAAATTAAAAACTGTGAAAATATTACTGACGATAATCAACACAAGGATCAATACCTATAAAGGTTCAGGCCAACAATGGTCTCATGTTGTTATTTAAAATCGTGTTTATTACTAAATCATCTGTTAGTTTATTTATCAGCTGTTTATTACAACCTAGTGAATATGGCCATATTCCACACCCATACAACCCTACTTTCAGCTTCTAAATTTAAGTTGTCTGTGTTATTTATGACTCAATTTTTTAAACGATATATCGTTAGATTTGGCTTAAAATTTCTATACAAATTTCCATTCTTGAAATTTTTTTGTAAAATTTATAGTTTTTGAGATATTTACATTTGCAATATTTTAACAGCCATCATTTTGAGACGGTTAATTGCAAGAGAACAAATTTTTAATAGTAAATGTGTTGTAATGAGATCAACATTCATGCAAATTTTCAGCATTGTATCTTTAAGCGTTTCTGAGATATAACCACTTTTGTAAAAATCACATGCGGGCGGACAGACAGAAAATGGGGCGAGATAGGCCATATGTTTATATGACAATTTTTGTTTATTTTGGCCTGCTGAATAACCTGGAAAAGTTTCGGACAGTTGAAGTTGGACACCCTGTATATAATTCATTTATGAATTATATTGATTAAACTTGGTATCTGACTTCACCTGGTTGTGGTCTATTGATATTTACAAAAAAAGTTTTGTCAATGGCCTCTGTGGGTATCAAACCTGCTTACTCAGTGCTAATGTTATTTGGCCTCAGTGAGTTTTAATTTTTCTTATGTGCAAACCATGTTTTGTATGGTCATTTCTCACCATACAGTTAGTTTTTTTTTACCTGCTTGTTCAAGTTATTTTTTGCTAGCACCATAATTATTATGTTTATTTTAATTTTTTTGTTGTATTGTTGACCTGAGATTATTACATTAGGTTCTTCTTGTTAGTTTACTGACCATATCAAAATCAATTTCTCTTTGAGTGTATGACTGATTATTAGATTCTTCTCCTGTGCTGGGAATATTATTACAACCAACCATTAATACAACATATTCTTTGTTAGTAAAATGTTAGTTTTCTTCATCATTATGTTTGGGAATTACATTTTGGTACTCCCCATTGGGCTTAAATACTGCAGATACTTCACCCATTGCCAACTCATCTTTTAACAACTATCCGCATCTTCAACCATGGCTGCCTGCCAGAATAAGGACTTTTGGTCACGTGTTTCTTAGTTCTGTGGGTTAGTTAATTCAAAACCATGTTATTGCATTTTTATTTCCCATTGTTACACTTCTCGTTACCTGTTATTTGACAGGCTGATTGTAGACAATTATTTGTATTTTGGGGTATGTATTATTTAAGGGAAGGAAACAATTCATGCATACAGAAGAGGAGGAATTGATTACATCAAGTTTATTAAGTAAATATTTGTTGTAGCTGTAAAAATTTGATTACCACTCTGTAATTAGTGAAATCCATCATTAAAGTCTGCAGAATGTATCTTTTACTTACTAAATGTGATAATTCGGTTCACAGCGCCAGATGTTCCACAAGGGTTCTCTCCAGCAAAGGTTCCAACAGGAAATATAGTCGTGGAGGGCGGACTGCAGATGGAGCAAGGCATGCAGATTCCCGTCCCCGTATTTGGGCTGTTGCAACAAGATGAGTTGGAGGGAGAAGAAGGGGAAGCCAGTGAGAGTCATTCGGCTGGACCAGAAGTCCCCGTACACATTGATACAGCAGAACATGAAAGCAGCAAGCCCTCAACGCCTCAGCCCTCCCCTGGAGAGAGGACTGTGAGCCCTTGTAACAGGAAGATAATACATACAACCCATGACGAAACACGATTCCGCAAGGAACTGTTCTGTGGACGTGAGTAAAGCATATGAGTTATATATGTATTACAAATCATTTTAATAATTCCGTTAATAAATCTACAGCTTTTTCATGTCATTCAAGCAAATCTTCAGGTTGTGAGTTCAGGGCCGGCAAGAGAGCGAGGCAAGAGGCCGGTGCCCAAGGCCTCGAAAAGGGACGGGTGGCTGAAGATAAGAAATTAGTTAAGCCTACCCACTCCAATTTTGTTAGAGTTTTTTAACGTACATTTACAATGTGGGTCTGTGCCTAGTCATAGTCTGTCTTACAAGGAAAAAATGTTTCAATTTGTGTTTCAATTTGTGATTGAAGCTTAGTATTTTGAGTGAATTAATGTATCATTTCCATTGGCAATCGTTTCTTACAAATGGAAATAATTTTGTATGCTAAATAATGAATGTAAAACTTTTAGTTTTTAATCCAACACTAAGAAAAAAATAAATATTCATCAAATTTAACTTAATTATGATTAAAAAAAACAAGCTTGCTAGGGTTCAAATGATTAAA
The DNA here is from genome assembly GCA_963675035.1 of Allygus modestus. Lineage (NCBI taxonomy): Eukaryota > Metazoa > Arthropoda > Insecta > Hemiptera > Cicadellidae > Allygus > Allygus modestus. The sequence continues at coordinate 259,249,045 of OY776112.1, read as the reverse complement.
AATGTCTAGACACGGTCAAAATCTCCTTTTTGTTCACATCCTCTTACTACAATTCTTTCTCTTCAGTCTTCTTTCTTCCTAAAGACCCATTTATTTGATATTTTACTCTCCCCCGATTCACTTTTATCAACCAGATCCCTTGTTTTATTCATACTTAATGACAATTTCTCCTCTTCATTAGCATTCCATTCATCTTTCTCAGGGTACGAAACTGCTTTTTGATATATTATCAATGCATAATCATCATTGAGATTAACCCTTTGATTACTAAGCTTTTGAAAGGAGTAGTTGAACTGTGATGTTTTGTTGATTTTTCGAATGTCTTGAACGCCTGAACAGTTAAAATTAATAAAAATGTGCTTCCACTGGACACACACACAGTAAAGGATAGGTAAAAAGTAGTAAAACACCTGATCAGATGTGCAACTCACAAAGAATCCACCCATCCCGACAGCTTAGACCCGGGCCGTCCACCGTTTGTTTAAGGCTGTTCAGTAAAAAAAATTGTAATACTTTTTCTCACGGTTTTTGATTAATTACGATTATACAAATCGTAAACACCCATTTGTTTGAAAAAATATTTCTGTTATATTGGGTTTTTCCACCTTTGAAGTACCGTTTTAGGGGTAGTATTTTGAATTCTACACTAGTAAAAAACGGCCAATCATAAATCTTTCGAAATTGGTTTATGTATTTTCAAAAAATACGCTTAAGGGTTATGGGGTTACTAAATGGATTTTAGTACAATTTTAATTTTTTCAGGATATAATTTTTTTATCTCGGTTGTTTTTTTATTCAAGTGGTTTAAAACTTCAGCTAACCCAAGCCAAGGGCGTTCAAAGGCAGTTTTACTCAAGTATATGTAAAAATACATTTTCATGACAGTGTTGTGTAGAATACACTTTTTAATTTCAGCCCACAGCCGCACGCCATACACCTACCTACCTCTGAGCCGCCCATAGCGCCCCGACTCGCACGTGCAGGCACCCGCGCACCATATTTCTCTCTCACTCGCACATCCCTTTACTCTCTCTCTCTCTCTCTCTCTCTCTCTCTCTCTCTCTCTCTCTCTCTCTCTCTCTCTCTCTCTCTCTCTCTCTCTCTCTCTCTCTCTCTCTCTCCCCCCCCTCCCTCCCTCCCAAAGTGTAAAAAAAACCAACTTAAAGGGGGAAATGTTTTTTAGAATACAGTACTTTCAAAAGAATTAAGACTGAAAAGGATACTGATGGATTGAAATAAAAATGAAAAAAATATTTGACTGGTCTAGCTTTTTATAATGTTTTGAAGAAATTTTGCCAAAAATAAGTTTTAATTATAATGTGGCGGATTTCATAGTTTGTAAAGTCATATTTATCTTAGTTCAAAACAAGCTTAACACCAATTACTGAATATTTTGTACAATGGTAATTAAAGAGACCTTGATTTGATTTGCCTTTGTGCAGACTACGAGAGAGTGAAGATGTTCCGGCTGCACTGTACCATCTGCGATAAGCACCTTGGGTGTGCGCCGTGGTTCACAGAGCGGCAGATGAGAATGCACAAACTGCTGAGTGTCGTCGTGTGCCGCAAGTGCTTCGAGTTCTACGGAGACATCAACTTCCCCATTGACGAGGGCTCCGAGTTGTTCTGCAGCTGGTGCGGGCAAGGGGGCGAGTGCTTCTGCTGCAGCACCTGTCCTAAAATAGTCTGTAAAGTGAGTACTCTGTAGAATAAACCCGATACAGCAAACTTTCGTACTTGTACGCAAAAGGTCTTTACTTTCCAGACGAATCTCGTATTTGAAATAATTAACATTTTTTAACAAATCATCTGATCAAATAAGAATAAATGTCGTTAAGAATAACATCGGAAGTTTGAAAAACCATGGTGTCCTTAGGTTCCTTCGGTGGTGTCCTTAGGTTCCTTCGGTAGTGTCCTAACGCAAACGGTCTTTACTTTCCGGACGAATCTCGTATTTGAAATAATTAACATTTTTTAACAAATCATCTGATCAAATAAGAATAAATGTCCTTAAGAATAACATCGGAAGTTTGAAAAACCATGGTGTCCTTAGGTAGTGTCCTAACGCAAACGGTCTTTACTTTCCGGACGAATCTCGTATTTGAAATAATTAACATTTTTTAACAAATCATCTGATCAAATAAGAATAAATGTCCTTAAGAATAACATCGGAAGTTTGAAAAACCATGGTGTCCTTAGGTAGTGTCCTAACGCAAACGGTCTTTACTTTCCGGACGAATCTCGTATTTGAAATAATTAACATTTTTTAACAAATCATCTGATCAAATAAGAATAAATGTCCTTAAGAATAACATCGGAAGTTTGAAAAACCGTGGTGTCCTTAGGTTCCTTAGGTAGTGTCCTTAGAAAGACATGGTTTAGATGGGTTTTTGAAATGCAAATAGGAATTTCCGAGCCCATGTTTTATTTACTATAAAACCTGTTAGACCCGGACAGGGTGGATTGACCTGGACACGGTGTACATATTTGTAAATATTAATATTTCTAAACTAACCTGCAAAGTTGAGAAGTCGATCGTTATACATTCGTTTAGAGCAGAAGATGCTCTACACAGTTGTATATGTTTTAATTGTGTACAATGGTTTTTTATTTTATTTTGCAGGTTTTCCAACATACGACTTTTCGGGAAATGCATGTCTAACTAAGACATGTAATTTTCGTGACATTTGTCCAATTTTTTTCACAAAGTCATATTTTTATTTGAAATTGAAGCGTGCTTAATGCCATGCTAATTAAAGCTATATACAACATATATGTACACAAATATTTCATATTTACGTATTCCAGTTTTGATCCGGTTGCTTTAATTACACTCCGTGGATGTGACTCGCAACGACCATTTCGACAAAAATTACGACGTAAACACAGTATTCCCGCCGTAACTAATAACAACATTGGGGTGTTTAGCGGCCCTGATATACGGTACCTATCTGTGTTTGTTAATAAAATTGGTGGTTTTAATTTATGAACAAAAATAACTCGAGAGCCAAGGTGTTAGAGCAGACAATAAAGGAAGTAAAGTTAAGGGTGTTTGGCCAAAAAATTAATTTGTAATATATTATTTTTTTCACATCAGGATGAAAATTAGGAAACAAAATAGATTTATATTAAATAATTCACATTACTATTAAGGGAGTTATGGGTCTTAAAAGTAGAGGTTTTGTCAAATGTTGGGAGAAGGTCAGTAAGAAAACCGTTGGTCCGATTTCAATGAAAATTTGCTGTTGTGTGGGATAAATTCAGGTTATTATTACTAATATAATTTGATTTCAAAATTAAAAAATCAGAAATATATTTTTTACTTTTAAGAAAATGTTGAAAATATATTTATACAATTTTGTGGTATAAATAGTAGATGTAGTTGTACTTCAATAACAGTATGATATACATGTTAAAATTTGTTTGAAGTTTATATCTTTTTTCGTTTGGTCTGTGACCTGCTCCTTTGGTTCTTGGAAATTGCCTTCCGGGGCAGAGTAGGCCAGCCGCACTACGCCTCACTCACACAAACTCACACGCACAGCGCCACCACGCGCGCACCCCATGCACGAGTGCGTAGTCCAAGGCCGCGCCGCCCCCTACACTCCCTCCAGCCACACTCTCCACTAATCCCACCACTTGCTCAACTCGCGTGTCCGCGGTTTTCAGTTTTCAGAGTATTATGGTATTACTGCAACCGTAGCAGTTAATGCTTTGTTAAGAAATATAGGCATACAATAAATAGAAAAGCAATTGCGAGTAAAATATTGTTGTGTCAAAAAAGTTAGAGGCTAGGGCCTACCTGTCATGTAACTGAGGATCCAGCTTTTTCTGAAGATGTATTTAACTAAGTGATAGGAAAGTGAAAATTTATGATTTAATTCAATTTTAAACTCAATTTAATTAATTTCCTGAAGCCTTACCAATAACTTTTTAATATTTTTTATAAATAAATAAAGAGAACCATAAAATCCATTTATTTTCCAAGCATTGTATAGTTTTGATTTGAGTATATATGTTTAAAAAAAAATAAATAGTAAAAATAAGCGCTCATTGGTGATACAACGGGGTCGAATCGCCAATTGTATTCGTAAAATATATGTTCTGGTAGTCGTTCGGGCCTATAAAATGGGATCCGGCTTCATTTTTCGCTAGAAAAATGTGGTCCGATTGCCAGTTGTTATGATTAATCACGGTCAGATTGTGAATTTTGGCATATATTGAGGCTCTGTCATAATTTTCGGTTAATAAACACCGCGTTGTGGCCGTCGATTTCGGACTTTAGAATGCAAGGAACGGTTGTTTTCGGCAACTATAATGCTGTGAAATTGCCTATTTTGTTTTGCTATTTCCGTGGATAATATGCAGTTCGCTTGCCGCTTCAGACCAATAACACGCGGTCTACTATACCAACAAAATTCAGTCATTTTGGTGTTTTTGAACACCATGTTGCGGCAAAATTTATGTTTTTACCGATAAAACACGGCCTAAAATGCGTTTCGGACGTCGTTTTTTGTATATAAAACACGACCCGGCTTTGTATATTACTGAGAAAATGCGGTCCGATTGCCGTTTTTGAGCGATTAAGTACATTTCTGGCATGAAATACGGTTTGTACTCAATTTTTGGCCGATAACAAAAATTGTGATCTTATTTATGACTCATGTATATAGTAAATGGTAATATGCTGTAAAATGATCGCAAAAAATTACCGATTTTGGCTGATAACTACACCCGCCCGGTCGGTAAATTTCTCTAAAACCCCAGTTTGACCGTTTTCAGGCTAAAATGCAGCTCGATTGACGTTTTAGACGGCAAAATGAGAATATATTGCTATTTTAGGCCGATAAAATGTGTTTCGATCTTAGTTTTGGTAAAATCTTCGATTTCAAAGATTACATACCTTGATACTTCCGCTGGCGTGTTAGCCTTTAAGACGGCCACACATTACCAGACTTTTTCCCGAACAAAACATCGGACCGAGCAGGATTTGGGGTCGAAGGGAGAAAATCCTGTAGTTGGTGGGCCCTCCGAATCAGACATCGAACAAGACTTCAGACCAGACATCAGACCGAGCGCTCTCGAGGCGGCTTTTTGAGGAAAGATCAAAGAAAGATCGGTCCGATGTCTTGTTCGGGTTCTGGTTCGGGGTTCGGTAGTGTGTGTACCTCCATACACTGCTTCGAGCGCCGTCACGAGCCCCGCCGCTTGCGATACGTCGATGGTGAGGGTTGCGATCTTGACCAGCGAGCACATAATACATCTGGTCTTGACTGTTGTCATTTTAGTTTCCAGTTCACTAGTTTATGTAAAGTAGTCTGCACAATGGAGTGGTCTGAGGAAAACACTTTGATGTTTATTCCCGAGTACAACATTCGGCCAGTTTTGTGGGACTTGTCCCATCCTTCACTACCACAATGTGAAGAGGAATGACGCTTGGAGAAAAGTGGGTGAAATCGTGGGGAGGTGGGTGACATGGGTGAAATCTACAGACAAGTACACTGCCGCCTTCACAACGGCAACTAAAAGTCGTCCCCACCGTTTTTACCCCCCTCGGTGGTTTTCGCGCTCAATCTTTCCGATCCGATGTCTTGTTCGGGGTCTTGATCGGGAAGAAGTTCAAAGTGAATTTAGCTACCTTCGTACCCTGCTCCCTGCTCGATCCGATGTCTTGTTCGAGCAAAGGTCCAGCAGTGTGTGGCCGCCTTTAAATTACGGTTTGGGAATAAACTATTGGGGTTTTCCTTGGCCGATAAACTACGTTTAGGTCTACGTATCGTTTTCGGTTTAAAAGTTACGGCGACCATGAATTGCGGTCAAATTGCAATTTTTTATCCAAAAACCGGTCAAATTGCTGATTTTTGTCTATGAATTCTAGACAGTCATCTTTTTAGGCCGATAACACGCATGTTGGTCAATAAAACGCGTTCGGCTATTCTTTACGGTCGATCAAATTATTATTGATATGGAATTTTTATCAAATTTCCGGGGGAGGACTCCCGGACCCCCCACCCCTGAGGGGTATTCTATACAACCCCCCCCAAAAAAAAAAAACGGGCATTTCCCCCCACCAAATGAGACTCCCTGGATCCGCCCCCCATCGTGCCTGAATTTTACTTTGTAACAGTAAGTAACAAATTCTTCTTTAGCTTTAACAACAAACGGATACTAAATTCCAACAATAGCGAAAACTTAATCCAACAAAGATTAGTATATTGGTGATTGGAGTAAAATATCCCACAATTGTATATTTATGGAAAATTGTTATTGAATAGTTCGGGAACATCCTGCACATTTATTTAATACAGTATTTTAAGAAATTAATAGGATCAATGTATTATGATTAAATATATTTGTTAAATTGTAATTCTTAAAATTAAAAAGCATTTAGCGAATTTCCCCTATAGGGAAGAAGCTATTACCGTAGGTCTCATGGTAAGACTTAAGCCCGAGACCATGATAACTTTTTGTTTTGCGGTCCCCAGATGCCAAAAACACTATTCCTTCAAATTTATATATATATATATATATGTGTGTGTGTGTGTGTGTGTGTGTGTGTGTGTGTGTGTGTGTGTGTGTGTGTGTGTGTGTCCGTTACCACGATAACTTTTGAAAGAAGCACCCGATTTTGATGAAATTTGGCACAAATGTGAAGAGTAACATTTATGACTTTAAGTTTGAAAACCAGATCGATCGGTTTATGGGAAGGGGGTTTTATGTGGGATTAAAATTTTTCAAAAATCAGTTTTTTTAACTTTTTACCTAAAATTTTAAAAACACTAGATTTTGGTTTTAGCCATTTTATAGAGCTTAAAAAAACAAACAATTTGGTATTTTGAATCATTATGCTAGGTTTAGTGGTTGTGGAGAAAAGTAAAAATACCCCCGTCGCAGCAAACCTGCGTACTCAGCGAATTTCCAATGCATAATATATGTCTTAATGCCATATAAAGCCGCATACCAAGTTTCATAAAAATATATTCATATATAAGCGATATATACAATTTTAATTATTCTCCATAAGAATAGCATTGGTGATGAGTACATAGGTTTGCTGAAACAAGGAACACAAACAATTGGTTTTTATGCAAATATAAATAAAATTTAACTAGGTGAAGCCACATACCAAGTTTAATCAATATTCAATCATAAGTAAGCACTATATAACATTTTAATTATTCTCCATAAGAATAACATGGGAGATGAGTAAGCAGGTTTGCTGCAACAAGGAACTAAAAAAATGGGTTTTTATGCAAATATCATAACTCAACAAGGTGAAGCCACATACCAAGTTGTATTAATTCATGTTCATAATTAAGGGAGTCATTACATTTTACTTATTCTCCATAAGAATAACATGGGGGCTGAGTACGCAGGTTCGCTGCTACGGGGATAATCAACAAAAAATCAAATTTTTGTGCAAATATCAATATACCAGTACTACGTGACCCCACGTGCCAAGTTTCATCAATATACATTCATTAATAATGGAGATATCAAATTTTATTTATTCTCCATAAGGATAACATTAAACAACGTACTGTGTTTAGCACTTTGAATATCTCTGCAACGGTTGGACGTAGAATCACAATTTAAACACCAAAATGATTGTTTTGTGGAGCTGAATTGATTGGTAAAAGCAAATGTGAAGTTTACATCAAAATTAACTTAGGAAAAGCCAAAAACCTTTTTCCCATAAGATTAACATAGGAGATTTTATGAGCAGGTTTTTTTGGATTTTCTCCGCAACCACTTAATCTAGCTTAATAATTCAAAATACCATATTATTTGTTTTTTAAGCTCTATAACATGGTCTAAACCCAATTTAAGTGTTTTAAAAATTTTAGGGTAAGAAATGCAAAAAACTGATTTTTGGAAAATTTAAAACCCCCATAAACCCCCCTTTTCCCATGGCCAGATTTTTCTGGTTTTCAAACTTAAAGTCATGACTGTCACTTTACACATTTGAGCCAAATTTTATCGAAATCGGACGTTTTTTACTCAAGTTATCGCATTCACGGACACATATATAGATATATATATATATATACATATATATAAATTTGAACGAATAGTGTTTTAGTCATCTGGGGACCTAAAAAAAAAATTTGTCATGGTCTCGGGCTTAAATCTTACCATGCTACGGTAATAGCTTCTTCCCTATAGGGGAAATTCGCTAAATTGTGTCCATAAAATTTCCCATGTTAATCTTATGGGAATACGCTTTTAGCGAATTTCCCCTATAGGGAAGAAGCTATTACCGTAGGTGGCATAGTAAGACTTAAGCCCGAGACCATGATAACTTTTCGTTTTGAGGTCCCCAGATGCCAAAAACCCTATTCGTTCAAATTTATGTATATGTATATATATCTATATATATATATATATATATCTATATATATATATGTTTATATATTCGTGTCCGTTACCGCAATAACTTTGAAAGATACACCCTATTTTGATAAAATTTGGCACAAATGTGGAGAGTAGCATTTATGACTTAAGTTTGAAAACCAGATCGATCGCACTATGGGAAGGGGGTTTTATGGGGGTTTACAATTTTCCAAAAATCGGTTTTTTACAAATTTGACCCCAAAATGTTAAAAACACTCAATTTTGGTTATAGCCATTTTATAGAGCTTAAAAAAACAAATAATTTAGTATTTTGAATCATTAACCTAGGTTAAGTGGTTGCGGAGAAAATCCAAAAAAACGTGTCCCATGTTAATCTTAAGGGAAAGAGGTTTTTAGATTTTTCTCAGATAGTTTTAACAACTTCACATTTCTGTTTATTAATGTGTTTAGCTCAACAAAACAAACATTTTGGTGTTTTAATCGTTGATCTACGTTCAACCTTTGCAGAGATATTCAAAGTGCTAAACACAGTACGATGTCCTATGTTATCCTCATGGAGAATAAATAAAATTCTGTATCTCAATTATTTTTGAATGTATATTGATGAAACTTGGTATGTGGCTTCAACTAGTTGTGGTATATTGATATTAGCACAAAAAACGAGTTTTTTGTTGATAGTTCCCATAGCAGCAAACCTGCATACTCGGCCCCATGTTATTCATATGGAGAATAAGTAAAGTTGTATATCTCCCTTAATTATGAACCTAAATTAATTAAACTTGGTATATAGCTTCACCTGGTTCAGTTATATTGATAATTGCAAAAAAAATATAACTTATCTTCCTCGTTGCAGCAAACCTGTGAACTCAACCCTAATGTTATTCTTATGGAGAATAAATAATATGCTATATATCACTTATTTATGGATGTTTTTTGTGAAACTTGGTAAGTAGCTCTATGTAGTAGTGAGTCACATATATATGCATTGGAAATTCGCTGAGTACGCAGGTTTGCTGCGACGGGGGTATTTAGATTTTCCTCAGATAATTTCACTAAAAACTCCAAATTTCTTTTTACCAATCAGTTTAGCTCTACAAAACAATCATTTTTGCATTTTAATTGTTGTTCTATGTCCAACCGTTGCAGAGATATTCAAAGTGCTAAACACAGTACGTTGTCCAATGTTATCCTTATGGAGAATAAATACAATTTGATATCTCGATTATTTATGAATGTATATTGAAGAAACTTGGTATGTGGCTTCAACTAGTTGTGGTATATTGATATTTGCACAAAAACTTATTTATTTATTGTTGATTATCCCCATAGCAGCAAACCTGCATACTCGGCCCCCATGTTATTCATATGGAGAATAAGTAAAGTTTTTTATCTCCCTTAGTTATGCATCTAAATTTATAAAATTTGGTATATAGCTTCACCTGGTTGAGTTATATTGATAATTGCAAAAATACACCTTTTTATCTTCCTCATTGCAGCAAACCTGCGTACTCAGCCCTAATGTTATTCTTATGGAGAATAATTAATATTTTAAATATCGCTTATTTGTGAATATATTTCTTATGAATCCTGGTAAGTGGGTTAATATGTTAAGTTATATATATATTCATTGGAAATTCACTGAGTACGCAGGTTTGCTGCAACGGGAGTATTTATATTTATAAATAAGTAATGTTATTTGTTTTTAATACAGTAAAGCTATTCTAACTTATTTAGGCCTAGATAATTCGAACCTTGTAATTAAAATTCAATTTTTGGATAGTTCGAATTTTATTACCGCGGTCCCTTGAGATTCGAACTATCCGAGTTCCACTGTATTTAAATGTGCTCACAATTGTGTCAAACATTTTTAATGATAAAATCTGTATAGGCTACAAGAAATGTACTCATCAAAACTATAAAGTGACCGCTCAAAATAAAAATATATTTAAGATTAGTTGTCGGCGACATTGAAAGGCACATCAGTGGAAAATAGTAAGCAACCCAACCCTCCTCAACCAGTTGAGCCGCGGGCCGGGGCCGTGCGCCCCGGACCGTAGAAGAACGAGTGGACGGAAAGACAGTGCTGCATGGGGGGAGGGGGAGAAATGAGGAGAACACGCCCCTCTCTCCCCCCAGCCAGATCACACACACTAACAGCACTGCCCGAGTTGTCTTCCTAGTGGCACACGGTGGCGACTTTTAGAACTATTGCTCCTCACCGCCAGACTAGCCAAGCGGCCAAACACCCTTAAGTGTAAGGGGCCATACACATATTACGTAACACTTTTTTTGTCATTTCCTTAACCTCTACCATTCGCCAATTTGTTTAAAGCTCTTTAAAATGAGGGGTCACTCAAAGGGGGTTTACATTTGAAAATTTTGAGTTGCCCCCAAAATCTCCCATTCTTGGGGGACACTCAAAATTTCCGATGATGTCAAAAGATACTTTGGGTTAAGTTAGTATCGTTCCCCAAAGGTGGTTTGTTTGTTTTAACAAACAAAAAAATTAAAGGGGGGGACAGACTTTTTTCACACACTGTATTTATTAGACTTGCTTCGCTCGCTGGGGGCTCCGCCCCCAGGACCCCTGTGGGGGGCTTTGCCCCCAGGTCGCTGTCGGGTGGGTAGTACCCGTGGGTGACCCGGGTGCCTAGCTCAAGTGAAAGTGGTGTCATTTTAAGTGACCCAGAACCGACATTATACTACTACTTATAAAAAAAATAGACAAATCTGCAGTTATTTAAATATGAGGGGGTTAACAATTTAAATAGTAGAGTTTGAGAATGTTTAAGGAGATTTGAGTGTTCAAGGTACATGCATGCTATATCTCATACAGCCAAACAAATAATCTGCAACCCTCTCCCCTCCTGGACCTCCTCTACCGCCCCACTTCCCCAACCCCTAGATCCCTAGACCCAAGTGGGAGGCTTCGCCCCTAGATTGATGGGTTTAAATCATCAAATCTGTTCACGTGATAAAAAATGCAAAACCACCACAAAACCTCGAAAAAATGTTGTAATTTGAAAAATCTAGCGCTATCTAAGGGTGAAGGGGGCAAGATACGACAAAAAGTTATAGAGTCAAAGTTTTAGATCGTCTAAAATCCTTGGCAAGTGAAAGTATTCCGTTTATCGCTAGGACCATCCGTTCGTCTGCTAGAGCTATAATAAAACGGCACTATTTTGGACATATTCAAAATTTCCTCCATTTTTTATTTTTTTATGTGGTTCTGATTAAAAATTATACATTTTTGCAATTTTCATGGGGGTTTTAATGGACAAGCTACATGTAGGCTTAGTTCCATGTTTATAGCTTATCTAGAATTACCTGAGTAAGTCGATAATGCAGTTTGTCACTTATGGAACAATTAGGGTATTTAATTTTTAGAGGTATTTAATTATTAAAACAGGTTATTTTATCTACTGTTTCGTGAAGGGTAATGTGCTAACATATTGAGTGCCAAATATCAAGCCTTTAAATACCAAAGTAAAGTGATAGGAAATTAAAAACTATGAAAATATCCGTCAAAATTGCCTGAAATTTGAAAAATTTAGTGCTACCTAAGGGTGATGGGAGCGAGATACGACAAAAAGTCATAGGACCATAGTTGTAGATCTTGCAAAATCCGTACGTTGTGATGGTGTCCGTTTTTCAATAGGTCAGTTCGTTCGGCCGCTAGAGCTCAAAAACTGTAATTTTAAAATAAGCCGTTTTGGGGGGAATTTTAAATATTTTTTTTGGAGTGGGTTAAACAATAATATTGTCAGTTTTAGCAATTTTTCTGGGGGTTACAGGCTATAAGCAACCAGCATGCAAAATTTCAGGTTTATAGCTCGTCTGGAAGTAGTTTATAATTCGTATACCTCAGGGAGTGAGTGAGTTACACATGCGGCTGTATATATATTAGACTCGCTTCGCTCGCTGGGGGCTCCGCCCCCAGACCCCTGTGTGGGGCTTTGCCCCCTGGTCGCTGATTGGCCTAATTTTGAAGTGGCGTCATATCAAGTGGCCCAGAACCCCCACATACTACTCATACTAAGAAAACAGACAAATCAACAGAAATTTAAATATGTGAGCATCTGTATGGCCGCTGGAACTGTTGAAGCAGCACAAGATTTTGATTATTTCTATCCGCCATTATAAGTTATTGAGGTAGTAAAACTGGAAAAAGTAACACTTAGAAATTTTCTGTGGGGTTAGAAAGTGCAAAGCACATGCATGACAAATCTTAAGTTCCTAACTCTAGGAGATGTAGTATCCATAAACGACATACTACTACTATTAATAGTAATATTATGTGTAAATAAAACAGAAACCAGGTAAATAATTATATTAGTGGTATAATCAGACTCCGAGTATAGTTTAAGTTATTCAAATAAATTAATAACTTTGACAAATTATACTCTCATACTCTCGTTATTTGAGTATGACCTAAAATAACGATTTTTAAATTTTGAGGGGGATACACCGTCATAACATACCATAACTATAATACATGTGGTGTCTATAGGACATGTACTACTAATTAAAACAAATTTTTGCTGGTTTTCACCCACTATGTAAGTCTAAGATGCCCAAATATCAATGAAAACACCGGAAAACCTCAAAACCTGGAGAGTTTTCAAATATTTTAGCATTCAATCAATTCAAAATGGTTATGCGACTTCTGCCATTTACTTTGTGTAATGTAGAGCTATTTTGTGCCAAATATTAGGTCTCTAAGTACTATTTTAGAGTGCAAACAAAATAAAAACCACTAAGTTTTGGTGGAAAATTGCTAACAATTTAAAAATCTAGCGGTACCTAAGAGTGAAGGGAGTAAGATACGGCAAAAAGTTATAGAATCAAATTTGTAGATCGTCTAAAATCCGTGTGTCATGGTGGTATCCGTTTCACGATAGGGCCAACCGTTCGGCTGCTACAGCTTAAAAATAAAAACACTACATTTTGATTTTTTAAATTCACAATTATTTAATTTTATTAGATAGTTAAAACTAAAAATAGTAGGATTTTGGAATTGCCCCAGGGGCTGAAAGGTGCAAGGCACATGCATGCCAAATCTCACGTTCCTAGCTCAAGTAAAAATGGTGTCACGTCCATTTTAATTAATATCATTTGGTCCAGAACCGGCATTTCCTTACTACTTATACTAAGAAAACGGGCAAATCTAACAATATTTAAAGTGTCTGATATTCCGACAGGTTTGAGTTATCGAAACTGGTCATACGACTGCTGATATTTACTATTTACTGCTATACCCTGGATTTTGAAATATGGCCTTTTAGTTTTATTTTTTATTTTAAGCTAGTTAAAACTAAAAATAGTAGGATTTGGGAATCGTCCCGGGGTTAAAAGGTGCAAGGTAAACGCATGCTAAATCTCACGTTCATCGCTCAAGTATATATGGTGTAACATTCATTCTAATTAGTAACAGTAGTCCCAGGAACGACATTTCCCACCTACTTATACTAAGGAAATGGGAAAATCGAAAAGTTATCAAAGGTAGTCATATGACTGCTGATATTAACTAAGCGTGATGTGGACATACTGCGTGAACAATATTAGTCCTCCATCAAGTATATTAACGTGATCAAAAATGGAAAACCACCACAAAATCTCGAAAATATGACGACATTTGGAAAATCTAGCGCTACCTAAGGGCGAAGGAGAGGATTATACAGCCAAATAGACAAATCAGCAGTTATTTAAATATGAGGGGGTTAACAATTGAAATAGTAGAGTTTGGGAATGTTTAATTAAGGAGATTTGAGGGTTCAAGGCACTTGCATGCTATATCTCATATACCCAAACAAATAATCTGCAACCCTCTCCCCTCCTAGACCTCCCCTACCACCTCACTTCCCCAACCCCTATATCCCTAGACCCCTGTGGGAGGCTTCGCACCTAGATCGATGGGTTGAAATCATCAAATCTGTTCACGTGATAAATAATGCAAAACACCACAAAACCTCCAAAAAATGTTGAAATTTGAAAAATCTAGCGCTATTTAAGGGTGAAGGAGACGAGATACGACAAAAAGTCAAAAGTCAAAGTTTAAGATTGCCTAAAATCCTTGGCAAGTGGAGGTATTCCATTTATCAATAGGACCATCCGTTCGTCCGCTAGAGCTAAAATAAAAAGGCACTATTGTGGATATATTCAAATATTCCTCAATTTTTGATTTTTTGTATGTGGTTCTGATTAAAAATGATACCTTTTTGCAATTTTCCTGGGGCTTTTAATGGACGACTACATGTAGGCCTAATTCCACGTGTATAGCTTATCTAGAATTACCTGAGTAAGTCAATAATGCAGTTTGTCACTTATGGAACAATTAGGGTTTTTAATTTTTTTGGGGTGTTTAATTATGAAAACATGTTAGTTTATCGACTGTTTCGTGAAGGGTAATGTGTAAACATATTGAGTGCCAAATATTAAACCTTTAAATACTAAATTAAAGGGATAGGAAAGTAAAAACCACGAAAATAACCGTTGAAATTGCCTGAAATTTGAAAAATCTAGTGCTACCTAAGGGTGAAGGGAGCGAGATACGACAAAAAGTCATAGGAACAAGTTGTAGATCTTGCAAAATCCGTAGGTCGTGGTGGTGTCCGTTTTTCGATAGGTCAATCCGTTTGGTCGTTATAGCTCAAAAACTGTAATTTTAAAATAAACCTTTTTAGGGGGGTGAAAATAAAAAAATTTCAGTTTTAACAATTTTTCCGGGGGTTAACCCTTTGAGTGCTAAGCTTCTGAAAGGAGTAGTTGAATCCGTGATGTTTTGTTGATTTTTTAAATATATTGAACGCCTGAACAGTTAAAATTAATAAAAACGTGCTTCCGCTGGACACACAGTAAAGGATAGGTAAAAAGTAGCAAAACACCTGATCAGATGTGCAACTCACAAAGAATCCACCCATCCCGTCAGCTTGGACCCGAGCCGTCCACCGTTTGCTTAAGGTCCGCCCTCCCCTTCAACTCTGCCACAGATAGGTGAACTCTCCATGAGTTGCACATAAAAACCACCGACTGTGACGGGATTCAAACCCTCGACCCAAGTGTTACCCCCGGCCGGGAAGGTAATGCCTTAGACCGCACAGCCACTGGTCAGGCTAGCAGCTGCAGTGGATCAGTTGGTATTATAGAGACTAGGCGCTGGACGAGGTATTTCAATTCGTGTCTACCAGGTTTCACCACATGTCAGACTCAGACTACAGACTGAGCGCCTAACGGTACAATCGCTTATGAAGCAGTAACAGTGTTTATTGATAACAGATTCAAAAGACGATATATCGGGCCATAGCACTGAAAGGGTTAAAAGCTATAAGCTACCTGCATGCAAAATTTCAGGTTTCTAGTATAGCGTCCATAATTGCTAACAGTTGCAAATAAGAATTGCTGGTGCTACTTGGTTTTGCAAGTCTAAGCAAGATCGCGATTTTCTTGTTCGGGAATGTCAGAAAGAGTTGGAGACAATGATTTAAATTCTTGCTTGGCTGGAAAGGACTGGAGCTGGGTCACGTGACGGCCGGCGTGCCCGGCTTCGAGAACTTTCTTAGCTAAGGTTATATATTCACGGTCGCTGGGAGGCTACGGCATTTTACGTTGACCACTGGTCTTGTGAGTGTGTCGTGAGTTACCCAACGAAACGTGAATCTCTTCAGAATGGAAGGTACGAAGTTGTTTTAAAATTTTAGAGTCTTAATTTAAATAATTGCTCCATTTCTCATTTGTTGTTTTTCAAAAAGGGGAACAGTCTGTAAAACAATTATTTCTTTTTCAGGGTTCGAAGCTTTTCTTTCATTCATCTTTCATCTTTTTCTATACTTGGGTTGAAGATATGCTTAAAACCAGACTGTTAAAGAACAAAAAGAAGATTTATAATTAAAGTCCAGTAATATTTAAAAAAATCAAAGAGTTAACTTTTATTTTGAAAGTAGAAGTGATAAGCAAAACCAAGTTTAATTTTATTTTGAATTTTGAATTGTTTTATTTGAGAAGAAAAACTTTTATTTTGTTTATTTGAATAAATACAAGATGATTTAATTTTTTTCATTTTATTTAAAAAAAAGACCACTTCTTAACCTCAAGAAATATTATAGCCTGCTAGTCAGCGCTATACTAGCTCGTCTAGAAGTGGTCTAGAATTCGTATACCTCAGTGAGTGAGTTACACTTGCAGCTGTATATCTTATAGACTCGCTTCGCAAGCTGGGGGCTCCGCCCCCAGGTCGCTGTTTGGCCACAGTTTAATGTAAATTGGTCAAAATTATATTTAAGACCTAAATTCTATAACCAATCCAAGGCTTTGATTATTTTTAAGGGTTTAAAATAAAATAAAGGCTATAAAATCTGGTCATATGCCTGTTGATGAATACTAGTTGGCATGGAGAAGAAGTATGTTAAATTTTAAGCCTCCATGTATACCCTAAGTACTTGAAAAAAATGAATACCCTTAACTGATGTATAATGTAGCCTTTATAAGGCGTCTTTTGAACCTTATAAGGAATACGACCACTGGTAACAACCTGAAATACTATGACTTTGGGTAACTACAAGCCTTCTGCAACAAATATGACATGATTTATAAGGGATTTTACCTTCGACAGAGCACAACATAAAAAATATACCCGAAAAACGTGAAAAGTCTATAAAAGCTCAAAGACTTTGATTTTTGTTGGGGTTTAAGATATTTAATCTGGGCGTGGGAGTGTTGCTTAGTACTAATTGTAATCTAGGAATACTGTGTGATAAATATTAGGCCTCTAAGTTCTATATTAGAGCGTCAAAACATTAAAAACCACAAACAAATCTTGGAAACAAGTTTAAATTTTAAAAATCTAGCACTACATAAGGGTGAAGGGGGTGAGGTACGGCAAAATGTCATAGGACTAACGTTGTAGTTCGTCTAAAATTCGTGGCACGTGGTGGTCTTCATTTTTCGATAGGACAACCCGTTCGGCCGCTAGAGCTCAAATAAAAAAAGGCTAAATTTTGATTTTTTTTATTCACAATTATCTATTTTGTTGAGATAGTTCAAACTAAAGATAGTAGGATTTGGGAATAAAAGGTGCAACACACACACACGCATGCCATGTCTCACGATCCTAGTTAAAGTATAAATAGTGATACGTGCATTCTAATAATAACAATTGTTCAAGAACCGGCATTTCCTTACTACTTATAAAACGGTAAAATCTATAGATTTTAAGAGTTTTTGATTTTCCGACAGATTTAAGTAATAACAACTGGTCATATTTCTGCTGCTATTTACTAAATGTGATGTAGACATACTGCGTGCCTATTATGAGGCCTCCATCAAGTATATTAACGTGATAGGAAATAAAAAACTGCCACAAAATCTCAAAATTTGAAAAAGTCTAGAGCTATCTAAGGGTGAAGGAGACGAGATACGACAAAAAGTCACAGGACCACAGTTGTAGATCTTGCAAAATCCGCGGCACGTGGTGGTGTCCGTTTTTTGATAGGACAATCCGTTTAACCGCTAGACCTTAAAAACTGGAATTTTAAAATAAGCCTTTTTTGGGGGAATTTAAATATTTTTTTAGGGGGGTCAAAATGAAGAATTGTCAAATTTGGCAATTTTCCTGGGGGTTACAAGGTAAAAGCTACCTGCGTGCCAAATTTCAGGTTTCTAGCTCATTTAGAAGTGGTCTAGAATTCGTATACCTCAGTGAGTCAGTCAGTTACACAAGCGGCTGTATATATATATATAGATTAGACTCGCTTCGCTGCTGGGGGCTCCGCCCCCAGCCCCTTGTGGGGGGGCTTCGCCCCCCAGGTTGTTGTCGGGTGGGTAGTACCCGTGGTAGTGACCCGGGTACCTAGCTCAAGTGAAAGCAGTGTCATATTAAGTGGCCCAGAACCGTCATAAAACTACTACTTATACAAAAAATAGACAAATCAGCAGTTATTTGAATATGAGGGGGTTAACAATTGAAATAGTAGAGTTTGGGAATGTTAAGGGAGATTTGAGGTATTCAAGGCACATGCATGCTATATCTCATATACCCAAAGAAATAAACTGCAACCCTCTCCCCTCTTAGACCGCCCCTATCCCCCCCCACTTCCCCAACCCCTAGATCACTAGACCCTTGTGGGAGGCTCCGCTACTAGGTCGATGGGTTTAAATCATCAAATCTGTTCACGTGATAAAAAATGCTAAACCTCGAAAAAATGTTGAAATTTGAAACATCTACCGCTACCTAAGGGTGAAGGAAACGAGGTGCGACAAAAAGTCATAGGGTCAAAGTTTTAGATCGTCTAAAATCCTTGACAAGTGGAGGTGTTCCGTTCATTGATAGGAACATCCGTTCCGTCCGCTAGAGCTAAAATAAAAAGGTACTATTTTGGACATGTTCAAAATTTCCTCCATTTTTATTCTTTTTTGTGTGGTTCTGAATAAAAACGAGTTTGCACGCAGCACGCTGACGTGAAGGAAGTGAATTTCTACATCAACTTTTAAAACTCAAAATCAATACATTTGCCCAATTTTTATTGAAATCTGAAAACACTGATTTTTTGGCTGTTCTGATACTCCTGGTTTCATTTACTTGCAAAGCTGGGAATACAATTTTGCGCAGTATAAGATTAGGAGAAGGTCCAGACAGGCTTGAAAGTAGACGTGAGGTTGTTGGGGATGGTAAAAGTACTCTAACAAAGGAATAACAGGCTTTTCTAGTGTAAAACCCCCATAAATAAGACAACGTACTGTGTTTAGTCGATAGCCATTTTCTTTAATAACTCGATAAATATTTATGCTAGAATGACGAGAGAGGGGGTGAATGATTTTACATCTGGGGCTTTTCTGACCCTTTTTGGGCCCACAAACTCGAAATTTGAAAAGATTAATCCTCCATAAAAGGGGTTTAAAGTTTTCCGATTTTTTTGCGCAGCAAACTTGTCCAACTGATTACAGAAAGGAACGTCCCTACCAAATTTGAAGCAAATCGGACAAAAAATGTGACCGCTAGAGTGCAAACACACACATATATATATACAATTTTGAACGACCCCCCAAAACGTGTTCAGGGGGTCACGATAGGAACTTCTATGGTGGTCCCAGGCTTAAGTTTCACCGTGCGGGTCATGCTAATAGTTTACTTTCCAAACGAAATTCACTAATTATAACCATTTGCAATTTTCCTGGGGGTTTCAATGGACAAGCTACATGTAGGCTTAATTCAACGTTTCTAGCTTGTCTAGAATTACCTGAGTATGTCGATTAGAAAGCGGTTTGTCATACATGGAAAAATTAGGGTTTTTAATTTTTTTGAGGTGTTTAAATATTAAAACAGGTTAGTTTATTGACTGTTTCTTGAAGGGTAATGCGTAAATATATTGAGTGCCAAATATCAAGCCTTTAAATACTAAATTAGAGTGATAGGAAATTAAAAACCACAAAAATAACCGTCAAAATTGCTTGAAATTTGAAAAATCTAGCGCTACCTAGGGTGAAGGGAGCGAGATACGACAAAAAGTCATAGGAAAAAAGTTGTAGAGCTTGCAAAATCCGTAGGTCGTGGTTATGTCTGTTTTTCGATAGGTCAATCCATTCTGCCGCTAGAGCTCAAAAACTAATTTTAAAATAAGCCTTTTTTGGGGGATTTTAAATATTTTTTAGGGGGGTTAAAATAAAAAACTCAGTTTTGGTGATTTTCCTGGGGGTTACAAGCTATAAGCTACCTGCAAGCAAAATTTCAGGTTCTTAGCTCATCTAGAAGTGGTCTAGAATTTATATACCTCAGTGAGTGAGTGAGTGAGTCGGTTACACATGCGGCTGTATATATATTAGACTCGCTTCGCTCGCTGGGGGCTCTGCCCCCAGACCCATGTGGGGGGCTTCGCCCCCAGGTCGCTGTTTGGCCACAGTTTAATGTAAATTAGTCCAAATTCTATTTAAGACCTAAATTCTACAATTATTCCAAGCCTTTGATTATTTTAAGTGGTTTAACCTATAAAATCCGGTTGTATGCCTGTTGCTGAATACGACTTGGCATGAAGATGTAGAATGTTAAATGTTAAGCCTCAATGTATTACCTAAGTGCTCAAAAAAATGAATACCCTAAACTGATGTATAATGTAGCCTTTATAAGGCGTCTTTTGAACCTTATAAGGAATACGACCCCCGTTAACAACCTGAAATACTATGACTTTGGGTAACTACAATCCTTCTGCAACAAATATGACATGATTTATAAGGGATTTTACCCTCGGCAGAGCACAATATACAAAATATACCTGAAATACATGGAAAATCTACAAAAGCTCAGACTGATTTTTTTGGGTGTTAATGTAATGTAGGAATACTGTGTGATAAATATTAGGCCTCTAAGTTCTATATTAGAACGGCAAACCATTAAAAACCACAAACAAATTGTGGAAAAAAGTTTAAATTTAAAAAATCTAGCGCTACCTAAGAGTGAAGAGGGTGAGATACGGCAAAATGTCATAGGACTAAAGTTGTAGTTCGTCTAAAATCCGTGGCACTTAGTGGTCTTCGTTTTTCGATTGGACAACCCGTTCGGCCGCTAGAGCTCAAATAAAAAAATTCTACATTTTGATTTTTTATTCATAATTATTAATTTTTTGAGATGGTTGAAACTAAAAACTGTAGGATTTGGGAAGAAAAGGTGAAACGCACACGCATGCCATATCTCACGATCCTAGTTAAAGTATAAATGGTGATACGTGCATTCTAATTAATAACAGTTGCTCCAGAACCGGCATTTCCTTACTACTTATACTTAGACAACTGTCAAATCTATAGAATTTAAGAGTTTTTGATTTTCCGACAGGTTTAAGTAGTAAAAACTGGTCATATTTCTGCTGCTATTTACTAAGTGTGATGTAGACATACTGCGTGCCCAATATTAGGCCTCCATAAAGTATATTAACGTGATAGAAAATAAAAAACAGCCATAAAATCTCAAAATTTGAAAAAAATTAGAGCTGTCTAAGGGTGAAGGAGGCGAGATACGAGAAAAAGTCATAGAACCAATGTTGTAGATCTTGCAAAATCCGTGGCACGTGGTGGTGTCCGTTTTTTGATAGGACCATCCGTTCGGCCGCTAGAGCTCAAAAACTGTAATTTTAAAATAAGCCTTTTTTTTGGGTGGTTTGAAATATTTTTTTAAGGGGGGTTGAGATAACAAAATGTCAGTTTTGGCGATTTTTCTGGGGGTTGCAAGCTATAAGCTACCTACCTGCATGCAAAATTTCAGGTTTCTAGCTCATCTAGAAGTAGTCTAGAATTCGTATACCTCAGTCAGTCAGTGAGTTACACATGCGGTTGTATATATTAGACTCGTTTCGCTTACTGGGGGCTCCGCCCCCAGATCGCTGTTTGGCCTTATGTTGAAGTGGTGTCTTATCAAGTGGCCCAGAACCCCCAAAAATACTACTTCACATACTAAATAAACTGACAAATCAGCAGATATTTAGGTATAAGACCATCTGTTTAGCCGCTAGAACTGTTTAACCCTAGCAGTGGGAAATGGCCAAGCAGATTTGGCGAATTTGCAGACCTTTTTTTGAAAATTTCTATAAATTCATCCATAGAAGGAAACCTAGCCAACCTTAAATTCATTTTGTTCGGAAAGAACAGGGGATTCTAGAAATAGTATAATAATAAAGATCTAGACAGTTAGTTTTTCGGTAAAGTGAAAAGAATAAAAAAATTAGAATTCTTTTTTAAATTTCAAAAGCAGGCTTGGTGACATTTTTTCTACAGATTTCTTATGGAAAATTCATTATTTATATTTTGTAGACAATCTAATTCCCTACATAGAAATATATGACATGTTGGGGAAAGAATTTTTTTCTAAGTTTTAGAGTCGCAATATAATAATATACGGAGAAACGGAAAAAGTGTAAATTGTACAGTGTTAGTTTGTGTTGTAAAAAAGTTATGTAATATATGTATATACTACTAATGATATATACATATTTGAAAAGCCAATGAAGTAAGGAATCTTAAAAAGTCATAAAGTTGATGGTAAAAATTATTATCACTTATAAATACTTGTAAATAAAAGAATGTTTTGATATTTTTTGCGTATTTGTAAAGAAATAAATTGCACAATATTTGGTATATAAATTTGTTACCAAATTTGTTTACACCAAACCTATATAAACATGTTGTAGTGTATTCAATTACCTACATAAAAATGTACAACACCTAAGGTAAATCATTTTGTTTATATGTGTTATGTAACAATATGTTATGTAAACAAAACACAACACTTGTTATAAACACTATTCATCACACTTCAGTAATATTTATGCATAATATAATGCATAAAGATTACTGTTATATACACACAAACACTTCACTAACACTAGTTTACAACACTTTTTATAAACACTATTTCTCACACTTCAGTAATATTTATGCTTAATATAATGCATAAAAATTACTGTTATATACACACAAACACTTCACTGACACTAAGACTCTGAAATAATAATATATATTTTGTAATAATTCACAGATATAAATACCGAACACATACCGTTGATATTCAATACAAGAATACAAGATGGCCTACAGACAACCTGGAGAAAATATATCAAAATAAAACCTTTTGGGAAGAAAAAATTACAACCAGTGCTGCCATCGGCAAAACCAAATTCTTCTACATTTCTTCCTCTTCAAAATGACATATTATTTGACTAGTAACTATAACTTACAATGCATGTAAATCCGATTCGGATAGCTGGCAATTCGTTACAGAGACCAAAAAATCATATTATCTGTCCAATAATTATTTCGTTCAAAAAATCAATACCAAACTATAGTACAACTTTTTAGCAGTGCATTGGTACCAACCGCAACTTCCTGCGACAAAAATTACCCGAGCTGGATAATTTCAAAAATATTGTGTTTTTCCACTGTCTGAGCGTCGGCTGCAGAAATCGCGTCTTGCCAAAAATTCATTCGTTTTATAATCGTCGTGACATTGTTATATAACTGCTACACGGTATAATGAAAGTTCAGAATATGATCCTTCAAATGATATATATATTTTTGACTTTAGAGTTGATTATTTGTGGTTTTATAACTTACAACATTTTTGGGTCCCCGACTATCCGATTCGGATTGTGGCCACTTCAAGGCAACAAAGCCGACAGTCCGAATTGGACAGTCGGCCACGGCTAGGGTTAAAGAGTACTACATTTTGATTGTTTTTATCCGCCATTGTGATTTTTCTTGAGGTAGATAAAACTAAAATAAATAATGCTTTGGAATTTTCTCTGGGGTTTAAAAGGTGCAAAGCACGTGCATGCCAAATTTCACGTAACAATAGGCCCAGAACCGTCATTTCCTACCTACTTACACTAGGGAAACGGTAAAATCGAAAAGTAATTGAAGTGATCATATGACTGCAGCTATTAATTAAGCGTGATGTGGACATTCTGCATGAACAATATTAGGCCTCCATCAAGTATATTAACGTGATAATAAATTAAATACCACCGTAGCAGCAAACCTGCGTACTCAGCGAATTTCCAATGCATATTTCTTAATACCACTTAAAGCCTCATACCAAGTTTCATCAATATACATACATAAATAAATTATTCCTATCCTATATAATAATAGCATGTAGTGGCGAATTTTTATTTTGAGGTCCCCAGATGCCAAAAACACTATTCGTTCAAATTTATATCTGTGTGTGTGTGTGTGTGTGTGTGTGTGTGTGCGCGCGTGTGCGATAACCGCGCTACCGCGATAACTTTCGAAAGAAGCGCCCGATTTTGATTAAATTCATCACACCACAGTTAATTTTACTCTAAACTTCACATTTGCTTTTACCAATCGGTTCAGCTTTACAAAACAATCATTTTGGTGTTTAAATTGTAATTCTACGTCCATTTGGTGCAAAGATATTCAAAGTGCTAAACACAGTACATTGTCCAATGTTATCCTTATGGAGAATAATTAAAATTTGATGTCTTAATTATTTATGAATGTATGTCGATGGTGTGGCTTCATCTAGTACTGGTATATTGATATTTGCACAAAAAATTATTTTTAGCGAATTTCCCCTATAGGGAAGAAGCTATTACCGTAGGTGGCATGGTAAGACTTAAGCCCGAGACCATGATAACTTTTTGTTTTGAGGTCCCCAGATGCCAAAAACACTATTCGTTCAAATTTATATCTATATATATATGTGTGTCCATTACCGCGATAACTTTTGAAAGAAGCGCCCGATTTTGATTAAATTCATCACAAATGTGGAGAGTAACATTTATGAAGTTCAAAAAGCAGATCGATCGGTCTATGGGAAGGGGGTTTTATGGGGGTTTAAAATTTTCCAAAAATCAGTTTTTTGAACTTTTTACCCTAACATTTTAAAAACACTAGAGTTTGGTTATAGCCATTTTATAGAACTTAAAAAAAATTGTATTTTGAATCATCAAGCTAGGTCTGTCTAGTGGTTGTGGAGAAAAGTCAAAAAATGTGTCCATAATATTTCCCCTGTTTATCTTATGGGAATACGGTTTTTAGATTTTCCTCAGATAATTTCACTAAACACTCCCACCTTTTTTCTACCAATCAGTTTAGCTCTAAAAAACAATCATTTTGGTGTTTTAATTGTTGTTTTACGCCCAACCGTTGCAGTGATATTCAAAGTGCTAAACACAGTACGTTGTCCAATGTTATCCTTATGGAGGATAAATAAAATGTTATATTTTGATTATTTATGTATGTATATTGATGAAACTTGGTATGTGGCTTCAACTAGTTGTGATATATTGATATTAGCACAAAAAAAGTTTTTTGTTGATTTTTCCCGGTAGCAGCAAACCTGCATACTCAGGCCCAATTTTATTCATATGGATAATAAGGAAAGTTTTATAACTTCCTTAGTTATGAGCCTAAATTAATAAAACTTGGCAAGTAGCTTCACCTGGTTGAGTTATATTGATAATTGCAAAAAACACATTTCTTATCTTCCTTGGTGCAGCAAACCTGTGTACTCAATTATAATGTTATTCTTATAGGGAATAAATAAAATGCTAAATATCACTTACGGTATTAATGAATGTATTTTTGTGAAACTTTGTTTTAAGTGGCTCTAGGTAGTCGTGATACCCGTATATATGCATTGGAAATTCGCTGAGTACGCAGGTTTGCTGCGGCTGGGATATTTTTTATCTTTTAGTTATAAAAGCAGTGAAAGTAGGTTAATTTATTTTAGCAGTGAAGTAGGTTAGGTTAATTTATTTTACAAATTTGAACCCGATGAACAAACCTTAATTAAACACTTAACTAGGAGTACGCTCTTATATCGCGTATAAGGATTGAGCTCACAGTAAAAAATACAAAAAAAAATGTTTCAATTGACAATAGACCTCATGGGCCCTCCATTATAACTGCAGCTTGACAATGACATACAAATCCAGAACATGACAAACAATGAGGCCTGAAATCTGTCAATCAGTCAGACAAAGTGCATATGAAGTAGTTACTCACCCCTCAGTCTCACTGAGGGCTGTATCATCTAGGCCCTCATAATAATATTAGCTGAAGATTTTGATAAAATATAATATGTTGGCGGCAATAAAAGTCCCCAATCAGTGAGAGCACGTGGTTTAAAAGTACTTATTTACACTTTGGTTCCACTGGAGGACCCATCAGGATATTTATTTTATTCTAGCTTAATATTGCTGTAAAAATCTATAAGTATAAATACATAACTTGATGAACAATACGTTTTAAAATCAGTCAATTTGTTTTGAATGCCTAAATATTTTAAACTCTAATCCAGAGGTTTTAATGTAACACATTAACCCTTACTGGGGGGAGGGGGGCTGTGCCCCCCAGGCCTCCGATTGTTATTGTAGCTTGATACGGTTGTTCAAATACAAAGGTAACCTATAAATGCAGAACTTAAAAAACAATAAGGCTTAAATCATTCAATTTGTTTTTAAGAAGAATAAATTGCCTCATTTTAAAAAGAAAAGAAAAGTAGTATCTTATGTTAAATATAATCTAGGAAGAAATTAAAACTCTTTGACCCACTTCTTAGAATCCACGAGTCATTGTGTCAAGGTCCTAGATTTTGTATACATCTTAATATATAAATACCCCCGTAGCAGCAAACCTGCATACTCAGCAAATTTCCAATGCATATATATGTATCTTAATGCCACATAAAGCCACATATCAAGTTTCATCAATATACATTCATAAATAAACGATTTATGACATTTTAATTATTCTCAATAAGAATAACATGGCGGCTGAGTGTGCAGGTTTGCTGAAGCAAGGAACTACAAAAATGGGTTTTTATACAAATATCAATATAACTCAAGTAGGTAAAGCCACATACCAAATGTGAATAATTTATGTTCATAATTAAGGAAGATAACATGTTACTTATTCTCCATAAGAATAACATGGGACTGAGTAAACAGGTTTGCTGCTACGGGAACTATCGGCCGAAAAATGTTTTTTAGTGCAAATATCAATAGACCACAACGATATAAAGTAATATACCAAGTTTCATCAGCAAAAGTATATAAATAAGCGAGATATACAATTTATCTTATTCTCCGTAAGAATAACATTGGACAACATACTGGGTTTAGCACGTTTGATATCTCTGTAACCATTTGACGTAGAGCAATGATCAAAACACTAAATTGTGCGTCTTTCTAAGCTGATTCCAATGGAAAAACTAAAATTTGACTTTTTCAACAATTATATGTAAAAAGCTCAAAAAACCCACTTTTGGGATACAAAACCCCCCCAAAATACCCCTTCGGATAGGTCGATCCGTCTGGTTTTCGGACTTAAAGTCATAAATGCTGCTTTACACGTTTATACCAAATTTTGTCAAAATCGGATGAATTTTACGACAGTTATCGCGCTCACGGACACACACATATATATAAATATATATATACAGTTTTTGAAAGAATGGTGTTTTTGGCATCTGGGGACCTCAAAATGAAAAGTTATCATGGTCATGGGCCTAGGTCTTGCCATGCCGACTACGGTAATAGCTTCTTCCCTATATGGGAAATTCGCTCAAATGGATCACTATTTCCCTTGGTCACGCCATTACTTGAGAATTAGTGGACCAAATTGAATAATTATTTCTTGTTGAGTTCGTTTATGTCAGGACAAGGTTCTTATAAAAGACAATTTTTAATCCGACCTAAGAGCTCTGCCCCACAGGCCTTCAAAGTTCCTATTGATTTGATCTAAGTTCAGTTAGTTACACCAAGTAGCTGTAAACATACTTGAAAGGCATTTACATATGTTGATTATAGAAATAAAAAGCTACTTGAATGGGAACTCTCATTTTGGAAATAAAAAGAGTACTTGAATGGCAACTCAAACTCTTTTTTTTATATTCAAGTGAGCATAGCGCATGAGCTAATCCGGGAAGCGAGTGAGCGAAGCGAGTGAGCGAAGCGAGTGAGCGAAGCGAACATGCTTATCTTGAAAATGAACGAGTATTTGAAATAAAACAAATTCAATGACATTAGGACAGGACAACGTCTGTTGGGCCAGCTAGTTATATATATTAATGATTGCAGACGCTGTGTAGCATTTAATTATCCAAAAACATTATGATCACATTCTTTTTAAGTAACGGTGTATTATAATCCCTCTTATGTTTTATACTATTGACTATCTCAAGTTTAATTTATGCAAAATTTCTTTGCAGTAAAAAATAATACGGGGACTTCTGCTTGAAACAATATTTATTTGTGTATTAAGGGGAGTAAAGTGCAACTTTGTTCCCTAAGGGAAATTGTTGGCGCCTGACGCCGTAGGCCAGGGCGATAAATTTACACACAACATTTTTCCCACACCCCAAAAGCCACAAGTATTGATAAGTATTCACATTCACAATCGCTTTCCATTTTGGTTGCGTAATGCGTAATAACTAAACTCGGAACGTTAATTGCAGCTGGAGCAAAATATCAATCAGCTGATCCGATTCCCTTATAGCTGCAGCATTAATGATTGCAGCGAAATGTCAGCTGATTCTGTTCCGGGAGACAAAGTAGCACTATACTCCTTCAATACAAGGAGTAAAATTTGACTTTACTAAGTAGGTGGGGGGAAACAGAATTTATTATACAAGATAGGAACGACGTTTCCTTCCATTTTTAAAATGTATTGTATTAGTTCACACATACGCAAACAGTTAGAGAAAACTTAGTAAACAGATTTCATAATCGGCCTGAAAGGACAAGTCCTGCACAGTCCATTAACACATATATAATTCCAATTTCTGGTAAATAGTTCAACTAAATTTGATCAAAATGTTAAACAGGAGCATCTCTTTTACTTGTTAAACATGAAAAGTAATTTTTCACTGAGAAAAACATGTTTTCTGGAAATAAAAGTACCAATCTCTATAGGACAGGAGCTTCAATTTCAGATCAAAACTATTTAAATCGGTCCTTTAGTTTTTGTTAGTGGATTTATAAAAGGAATGTTGTTGATATTTGAACATGTGCTCTTATGAGAGCCAAAAATTAAAATTAATTTATTATTAGAAACAACACATCTAAACTAAACAAAGATATTGATGACATTAGTGTATGTCAAAACCTATTATAAGTTATATAGGTTAAGCTATTATAACCTATATAAGTATTATATTTAATAGATTTTGCTAGTAATGTACCGTAAGTGATTTATTGAAAGTTGAACAATATTTGTTATGGGAATAATAAACGCAAACATTGTGCGTTAAAAAACACCTAAAAAGAAAAGAAATGTAATTATGACAAACTGCAGGCCAAAACCTTTAATTTAATACTAAAACAGTTAAAATTGGCACAGTAGTTTTTGCTAATAGATTTACATAAAGAATTTTTTTTTAAATGTTAATCGGGCTGTTTCGGGAGCTAAAAGTATTTTGTATTGAGAAAAGTCTATATTTATAATGTAATGGTTGTGCATTTGCGTGTATGTCCCAGGGGATTTTGAAAACGCCTACTCAAAACTGCTCCGGACCATAATGTTGTATAGGATCAACAAATTGCAGATAGGTATTTTTTTGTTTTTCCTCAAGACCTCAGGACTCTGCCCCAGTGGCATAAAAAGCCGCCATGTTATTCTTATTGAGAAAATGTTTTGTTCTAACGGCTCCTCAAACTTGCTCAAACCTTAACACATTGTTGGGGAACTAAAAGACTGGATATTCTTATCAGTGCTTAGTGTGATTTCCATAAATCCCTCACAATGGTTGTTCCCGGCAAAACATGTTTAAGATGAAAACATGATTAGTGGAATCAACATTTGTTAGCTGGACAAATTATAAGACAATGAATTTTGAGATCGAATATAACTGAAATCTAAAAAACCTAAACCAGGGGTAGACTTTCATAAGTGGAACGATATAAAAAACCGAATGAAATTGTTCGATAGGGTATAACGATTATTTAGGTTATTCGGTTATGGTTTCAGTTAGGCCTATTAAGGTTTTGGTTATTTAGGTTTCAGTTAGGCCTACCGTAAAACAGGCTTGACCCGGACACTTTTTTACTATTTTTTGGTTATAGTGCCTTCCCATTAACATGTCACCATAAAACCAGACCATTTTAAAGTGTGTGTACTATTCACAATATCCATTTAATTTTAGCCTAACTTATATATTATTATGTTGGATGTTATTATAACAAAGATAAATACCCCCGTAGCAGCCAACCTGCGTACTCAGAGAATTTCCAATGCATATATATATATATATGCATCTTAATACCACATAAAGCCAAATACCAAGTTTCATCAATATACATTCATAAATAAACGATTTATGACATTTTAATTATTCTCCATAAGAATAACATGACAGCTGAGTATGCAGAGTTGCTGAAGCAAGGAACACAAAAAATGGGGTTTTATACAAATATCAATATAACTCAAGAAGGTAAAGCCACATAACAAATTTTATTAATTTATTTTCATAATTAAGGGAGATAACACGTTACTTATTCTCCATAAGAATAACATGGGAGCTGAGTACACAGGTTTGCTGCTACGGGAACTATCGGCCGAAAAATGATTCTTAGTGCAAATATCAATATACCACAATGATATGAAGCAATATATCAAGTTTCATCAGGAAAGTTCATAAATAAGCGAGATATACAATTTTTCTTATTCTCCATAAGAATAACATCGGACAACGTACTGTCTTTAGCACTTTCAATATCTATGTAACCATTTGACGTAGAGCAATGATCAAAACACCAAATTGTGCGTATTTTTAAGCTGATTCCAATGGAAAAAACTAAAATTTGACTTTTTCAACGATTATTTGTAAAAAACTAAAAAACTTATTTTTAGAGTACAAACCCCCCCAAAAATACCCCTTCGGATAGGTCGATCTGTTGTTCTGGTTTTCGAACTTAAAGTCATAAATGCTGGTTTAAACAATTATACCAAATTTCGTCACTGTCAGACTATTTTTACGAGAGTTATCGTGCTCACGGACAAATATATATATATATATATATATATATAGCTTCTTCCCTATAGGGGAAATTCGCTAATCCCTAAAGGGGAAAATAAGTAAAAGTGTCCGGGTTAACCTCCACAAACGGTCTTGAACCGGACATCCACCTAACTAACGTTATAACTTATAAACTAATCTCTTCTGTCCGTAGTTGGACGGTATTTTGAGGTCTGCAGATGCCTTTGCACCAATCAAAGGCTTAAAAGTGAAATAAATACAAAATTTTTATGGGTTGGAGTTGAAAAAAGGGTATTCTTCAGGCGTTTCAGCTGTTTATTCTTTGCAACTAAAATGAAACTAAACAAAGAACCGTTAGGGAAAAAGGCGTTTAAAATCCAGTTTAAAACAAGGGGCCCATTATATTTTCCACGGACATGATCACTTATGGTCGATTTAGACAAAGAATTCTTTTTCGCCACTGCTCTTATAATTAATACTGTATCAGAGCTAAAAACCACAATGTTGTTATTAGTTATGGCGGGAATACTGTGTTTACGGCAGAAACGAGTCGTAACGGTTGAGAAGAGTCACATCCATGGAGTATAATTAAAGTGTCCGGGTCAAAACTGGAATAGGCCTGTCGTTAATATGAAACATTTTTTTACATATATGTTTATCTCTAATCAAATCATCTTTATTCACAATATGTATACATAATACATGAGAATAGTGTCAAATTCCAAACTAAAAACTAAAGGCTATGGACTACGAGTTATAAAACTCCTCAAATGAGTATAGTTGTTTTTCAAGTAGATAATTTTGTAACATTTTCTTAAATTTATTGATATTATTTTCAGTTTTTAACAAAACGGAAAGTTTACATAAGAATTTTGATCCAATATATGAAGGTTTATTTTTTATAAAATGATAATCTATGGTGAGTGGGTATGATGGTATTTTTATTTTGAGTATTATATTGATGAGACTGATCATATTTCTATTTTAAAGGATTTTGAATTGCTATTAATACCGTATCATAAATATACTGTCCATATACAGTTAATATTTTTAAAGTTTTGAAATGTTCTTTTGCAGAGTGATCAGGTTTCAAATTTAAAATTATTCTGCCAGCTTTCTTTTGTTTCTTCAAAATGTCATTTAAGTTTTCTTTTTTTGTTGACCCATATAAAGCAAAGCCAAATGAAATATGGGAATGAATATGGGCATGGTATATCATTTTTAACACACTTATATCAGTGCATAAAAATGACATTCTGCGTAAAGCGTAAATTCCTGAGTTAATTTTAGAAAGAACTTTTTGCACATGACAATTCCAATTCAAATTCTCATCTATTTCCAACCCCAAAAATCTAGTAAACTTTTCGATTTCTATTACCCTAGAATCGATTGCAATTGTTGGTTCAATCTTTCTACTGCACTGAGCAGTCTTAAAGGAAACAAAATTTGTTTTTCATAAATTTAATTTCAATTTATGATTGTAAAAAAGTCTATTATATTTTTCAATTCTAGGAAAGATAAAATTTCAACATCGTCAACAGTTTGTGCTGACACTTTCAGATTTGAATCATCTGCATACAACACCAAGTTGTCTTGTGGTATTTTTTGAAGAGTTTGTGCAATATCTTCTACATAGCAGACAAAGAGGAGTGGCCCTAAATAGCATGGAATTATGCAGGCTTAAATTTCAAATAAAATTATGCCTTATTCACGAAAACAATTGGAAAAACGGAAAAAATGACATGTCTTAGTTAGACATAATATTTTATTTCTGTGAAAAGACGTGAGTTATAAACGATTAGAGCATGCCTCGTTTAGAGCAGAGATACATGCACTGCTCCGAAAATTCGTAGCTCCGAAAGACACTACTCCGAAAATATTTTCGGAAAAGTGCATTTCGGAACACTGCTTTACGAGTAGTGCATTTTCGGAGTTCTGATTTTCGTAGCTACGCATTTCGGACTAATGCCTTTTAAACTTGGTATTTTTTCGAAGGTCTGCCTTTCGGAGTTGTGAATTTGTGGAACAAAGCCACGCACTTGATTTTACAACTCCGAAACTGCACTGGAAATTTAGGCCTCTTTGCGGATATTACGAAGAGCCTGCGTGTAAACGCAGCAACACGGCGTACATTCGTGGGTGGGGCGAGTTAGTCTATTCATTGGCTAATACCGCCATCTCAAATCCTCCTCTAACCCCTTTGTCCCCTCCAAATTAAATTGAACCACAAATGCCTAACTCCGAAATGCAGTACTCCGAAGTGCACTACTCCGAAACGCACTACTCCAAATTTTTTTTCGGAACAATGCTTTTCGGAAAACTGATTTAGGAGTAGTGATTTTCGGAGTAATGCATTTCGGACTAATGCCTTCGAAAATACCTATTTATTTCTGAGTAGTTAGTGCCTTTCGGAGCTATGCATTTTCGGAACAATGCCGTGCTCTGTTTAGAGCATGTTCTGCTCTAAACAAATGTAGGCCTACCTGTAACGAACGACTGCTCAAGTTTGCAGGTTAGTTTAGAAATATTTATGTTTACAAATGTGTATGTGTCCAGGTCAAGATCCCCTGTCCGGGTCTAGCCGGTTTTACGATACGGTATGTTATGTTTCAGTTTAGGTGTCTTGAAGTTTGTCCAGATAACAAACGTCGGTTCCAATATTACTTTAAACATGCATTGTCAGGAATAACATTATCATGTTATGTTTGTTTATTTCATTTTTATTTTAAGTTAAATTGAATAACAAACTAAACTAAACAAACATGACGTAGGTACGGTACCTAATTACAAACATACAAGCTATTAAATATTAATCAGCGTTAAAAATATCAACCTAATTAATATACCGTAGCCTATCGAACAATTTCATTTGGTTCTTTATTTTGTTCCACTTATGAAAGTATACCTGAGCCGAGTAAGATCGAAACCATATTGGATTCGCCTGGGTAAATTAAATGTAAGTTAAACAAAAGTCATAGCCTATTTTGGATTTAAAATTTGTATCACTTTGTCCTTGTTTCTGGAAAAAACAAATGTGATTTCCAAACTCTAGAGGTAAATTTATATGAGGTTAGTTCAATGAAATTGATCATTTTCATTCAAAAAGTAGGCCTAGGATGAACTTGTGCCAAAAGCCACAATTATCCAGAGACTAAGTTTGACCTTACGGAACAATTTTATAAAATGTTTATTTTGGATAAAAATGAAGAAATTTAGTCAACAATTTGATTAAAACAGTGGTGTATGGACATCATAAATGATGCCTAGAAAATTAAAGTCGATAGGCATACCTTACAAATATTAACCTCCAAAAAGGACCAAACTTATTGAGTTTGCCTTATTGCCTTATTGAGTTTGAATAAACACTTATGTAGACCTCGTGCGGATCTTCGTGAAGTCTGAGTAGGGGGTGCCAGCAGAAGAGTGGGGGGGGATCAGCGTTGGAGGGGAAGAGAATACCATATGTCGTAATACTATTCCTGCGGAAAAAATTTGGCTGTGTGATATTAAATATATTTTACTGGGTGAACGTATAGTATTTAAGTTTTTATGACAGTCTTGATAAAAACGAGTATGGTATTTAAACTATAATTGACAATACACTTTATGTTATTGTGTGTTGTATTTTAAATTATGTCTTAACAAATTGTAAATGATTACATTAGGCTTCTTGAGTTTTTTTTCACATGGAATCGTCAACACAAGCCATTGAACTGTTTCCCTGGTGTAGGCAGTATAGTTCTTGTACGATAAGCTGGTTTTTACTCTTAAAAAAGTTTATTGCTGTTGCTGATTGCTTATTTGTAATTTTAATATTTTTCCTATCGAACTAATGTCTAAACATATGGACGCAGCAGTGAACTCGCTAGGTTGAAGGCAAATGAAAATGATTTGTGTTAGGCCTAATCGATAAATGCTGTCCCTCACTTCTCGCGAATACGCCCGAACATATATACAGCCGAACTCTGAATGTTCGGAGTAATCCCGAGAAGTGTGGGAGCTGCACAAACTCTTTGGCAACAGTACACTATCGCCGAATGATTCGCTCGAATGCTCCACCGAAAGATCGGAACGAGTCGTGACAACGAATTTTGCACCAAATTAAACGAATGTGCACAATGAAGTAACCAGTACACGCTCGCCCAATACCATGCAATACCATGCTCGCCCATTCTCTTCCACTCGTCACATTTGATTCAAGCCAAAAACCAGACAAAAACAGAGCACAGGCAAACACGAATCATGGCGAGGTGAACTGTCCCGAACATAAACGAGCACACGGAGTAAACTATTGCGCTCGCTTTTGTTGGGCCATTGTGTACTGGTAGCAAGAATATGGGACGGAATGTTCAGTGAACATTCGGGAGGATGTTCGGTCGAATGTTTAGGCCTGTTCGCTAGATGTTTGGGACAGACTCAACCTATATACGATCTTTGTCAATAGTCTAAGAATAGATATCAATCGCTTCCCCCCCCCCCCCTAAAAAACCGTTTCAAACCACTTTTATCAATAACACCCAGGCTTCACGAAGATCCGCACGAGGTCTAGGGTAGTTCTGGTAATGCAATTATCATTTTTTTAGGAAAATAAATTTATATTAAACTTCAGTTTTCAATCAGACAGAAAGGAAATAGGCTAGACCCAGAATATGGTGAAAACTAATGTGCCACATTAAGTTTTAATAACATATTGTCGTAGTTAAAAGCACGATGTATAGGTAGCTATAGTTTGTTCTTTTTTCTGTTCTTACAAATGTTAATTATTGTTACCTATATTGTAAAGTTGCATTGGTGATAGCCGTCAAATAAATAACCAAAACATCTCATTTTATTTGGTAACTTACCGTAAGTTTTATAAGCGAGATAATAATTTTTTGAACAAATTAAGACTTTCTACTGTTAATGAGTAGAAATTATAATGTAAATAATTACATATATTAGCGTTTAATCACGTACGAAGGAAGTTTATAACTTCAATACTTTTCTTGTTGACATCTTTCCTTTCGGTTATAATTTTGTCGTCTGGAGTCTGGGGACGTCTGGACTGGCCAAAGTCCCATAGTTTGGCCTGCATTTTTTTACATAGAGTACGGTACCAATAAAGTTATTTATTATAATAGTATTTAAAATAATAATGCATCTTTTAATTAGTATAAAATAACATATACATACAACTTTTAAAAGCTAATAATATTTATACCTTAGTTTTTGTGTTTCAAGTTACGAAAAGAAGTGTTTTTTCCTAGTCAACATGAACATGAATAACTACAGTTCTTTAGTGAATCAATGGCAATACATACGTTATTCTATAGTTGAAACATAGACGTTGGCTAAATATCAATGATTCAAGTACCACTAAAATGGCTCCCAATGTTAATCTTATGGGATAAAAAATAGATTTGTTTTAAAGATAATTTTATTACTACATAACCAAATATTCCCAATAACGAACTCGACCAAGATTTCGTACTATAAAATCTATCTCTAAAGTTTGAAGTGGATCTGTAGAGGCGTTTTTGAGTTATTTAGGTCACAGACACGCCAGTTCGAGTTGATTCTCTTACCAGTCTAAGCAGTAAAGTTATGTATAAGGATTTCCTTTCACTCAATCCAATAACATTTAACTGCAGTTTTAAACAACATTTGGCTTGAAGTAACACCAAAATTGGTTTGATTCCACATGCAAAACTAAACTAACAAACAAGTTAAAAACCCTTTTGGGCTATTCCATGTAGGCGTAAAATATATTTTGTAAAAAGACACTTTTTGTATTTAGACACGTTCTAATTAATATTTTAATTTGCATTATGTTGGGGCTTTATTACAATAACACCTTTAAATTTTGCATGGCAGATTTCCATTTTGTTACGGTACTGCAATTCAAAATTAGCTTTTTAAATATAAATTGTTAAGCCATTACATTTATTTTATAACTAGTGGACAATACTTTTTTAATCCCTTCATTTTTGATGGGCTAATAACAGCTAGTCATCTATAAGGTGGTTTTGTTAAACAACAAACAGATATTCAAGTAGGCTTTGTTGGCATATATTACAGCAATAAACTAAGCAAGGAAAAATGATTACTATCCTCCGCCGAAATATTTATTTTACCCGTTAGAAGATAAAGTTCGGAAAACTATTTTGTCAGTTAATACTCTCATGGGATATAAACATTTTACAGTCAGTGTCAAATGTTACTTCGTTTTATGAAGGTTATTGAGATATTGTATGTTTAATAGATTTAATAAAACTTGTTTCATGTGCAACATTGTTGAAAATAGAAATTCTTTTAGCCTTTTCAAAGTTCTTTGAAGGATTACTTAAACTGGCGGAAACATATTTTAAAGAAATAACCTTTTTATCTCTACATAAAATAATTTGCCTTTAAACCTTTTTGATAAGATCATTTGATAAAATATTATCAGATATGTGATTTAGACGAAGTGATAAGTAATTTGGTCAGCGCTTACAGCAAACAGTTTTTTGTGATTTACGCTCGGTGTCGGTAACGAAGTGTTTTTTGAAAAACTACTAGCGCTCCAGTGGCCAAACTCCAAATCAAAAGGCGGAATTTCATCTGACTCCAGCCGCCTCTTAATGTGTTTTAATACAAATCACAGGTTGTTACTTATGAAAAAAGTCATAGAATCTTTGTATAATCATTACAAAAATATCAAAAGCCTGGTTTTATTTTTCAAATTTAATATCTGTTTCAGAAATGTGTTAAGCAAAATTTTGGTGCTTCCAAAGTCAAGGAAATAGACAAAAATGATGACTGGTCCTGCTTTGTCTGCAAGCCAGAAGATATTTGGCCTCACCGAGCCGTGATGTGGGGTCTGCAGCGCTGGAGCAAAGGCATGAGGCAGTAAGTTGTATATCTGTACAGGGTGTAAAGAAATTCTCTTTGGGCCAAACCAATCAACCGGATTTATTTTTCTTTGCATAGTTGCTTTTAGGGGTGGGCGAGTATCGTTTTTTTTTTTTTAAATGGAGTCGAGTAATTCTTTAAAAAATAAAAATACCCCCGTCGCAGCAAACCTGCGTACTCAGCGAATTTCCAATGCAAAATATAAGTCTTAATACCACATAAAGCCGCATACCAAGTTTCATAAAAATATATTCAAAAATAAGCGATATATCAAATTTGAATAATTCTCTATAACAGTAACATTGGGGATGAGTACGCAGGTTTGCTGCTACAAAAACAACAAATATAGGGTTTCTTGTAAATATCAATATTACTCAACTAGGTGAAGCCACATACCAAGTTTGATCAATATAAGTTCATAAATAAGCGATATATGCCATTTTGATTATTCTCCATAAGAATAACATGGGAGATGAGTACGCAGGTTTGCTGCAATGAGGAACACAAAAAATGGGTTTTTATGCAAATATCAATAGAACTCACTCAACTAGGTGAACCAACATTCCAAGTTTTATTAATTTATGTTCATAATTAAGGGATACATAACATTTTACTTATTCTCCATAAGAATAACATGGGGGCTGAGGACGCAGGTTTGCTGCTACAGGAATTATTGGTAAAAATCGGGTTTTTTATGAAAATAACAATAGACCACAACCATATGAAACCATATACCAAGTTTTGTTAGAATACGTTCATAAATAAGCGAGCTATAATTTTTTTCTTATTCTCCATAAGAATAGCATTGGACAACGTACTGTGTTTACCACTTTCAATATCTCTGTAACCATTTGACGTAGAGCAATGGTCAAAACACCAAATTGTGCGTCTTTTTAAGGTGATTCCAATGGAGGAAACTAAAATTTGACTTTTTCAAAAATTATATGTAGAAAACTCAAAAAACCCATTTTTGGGGTACAAAACTCCCCCAAAATACCCCTTCGGATAGTCCGATCTGTCTGGTTTTCGAACTTAAAGTCATAAATGCTGCTTTACACGCTTATACCAAATTTCGTCAAAATCAGATTATTTTTACGAGAGTTATCGCACCCACGGACACATATATATATATATATATATATATATAGATATAGATATATGGATATATATATATATATATACAGTTTCAAACAAATGGTGTTTTTGGGGTCTGGGGACCTCAACACGAAAAGTTATCATGGTCCTGGGCCTAGGTCTTACCATGCCGACTACGGTAATAGCTTCTTCCCTATAGGGGAAATTCGCTAAAAATAAACTCATTTTAATTTTTTTACGAGAGTTATCGCACCCACGGACACATATATATATATATATATATATATATAGATATAGATATATGGATATATATATATATATATATATATATACAGTTTCAAACAAATGGTGTTTTTGGGGTCTGGGGACCTCAACACGAAAAGTTATCATGGTCCTGGGCCTAGGTCTTACCATGCCGACTACGGTAATAGCTTCTTCCCTATAGGGGAAATTCGCTAAAAATAAACTCATTTTAATTTTTTTTTTTTATTGAAAATTATGTTTTTGACATATTAAACTTTAATTATAAACATAACATTTTATTAAATTATTAATGTTATTATTTATTTTATTTTAACATTTATTTTACTATGAATGAATATGATTTAAATTTAAAAAATATACATATATATAAAACCACAACAACCATAGCAAACAAAAGACAAGTATTAAAAATATTTATCCATACAAAGATTTTGGGTTAGTTTATCAAAACCAAAACATTTTAACAAGAAAGTGATTTTTTGATCCCGACCCAAACACTCCCTGTGCCCCCGACCCAAACACTCCCTGTGCCCCTCTCTTACTTATCTTAACTCGCAGGTATCCATAAATAACCCGCATGTCATTGTCTCCTTTCATAAGCTAAAAATAGATTTTAGGCTTATTTTTCTCTATTTCAGTCACTTATTTTGTTAAACATTGGTTAGCTGTGTATACGTGGGTAAATAGCGGGAGTAGTTATGCTATTGTCAAGTATTTTGGTTAAACAGTGGGAGTATCAAACTACCCGACTCGAATTTTCGAGTATTAGAAAATACTCTACAGGTACTTGAAAACTCGAGTACTCGCCCACCCCTAGTTGCTTTAAAGAAACAGAATGTTTTGACAGTTTTTCCTTGTTGGAAAATGACAGTAATTTCTAAAATAACATAAACTCACCATCACCAACAATGATTTTTAAATAAAGAACCTTTTATGAATGATACATAAAGTAAACAAATAATGTAGCTTAAACTTTGATCAAAGAAAATATTTTGAAATTCATCATGTTGTAGTAGGGGTCTGCGGTACCAGAAATTTAAGGTCGGTACGGTAAATATTTTTGTACCTCGGTTCTCGGTACAAAATCAGTACGGTACGCGGTAATAAAATAGCCGTAATTTATCATAGCCTAAGTGTATTCGGAAACCAAACAGAACAAATAGTACAGTAAAAAATATTTTTTAAAGAAAAACATTAGCAGACGTAAAAATGTATTTAGGCAAGCTTTTGATTATAATTTGTAATAGTTCACAAATATTTATGTAGGCCTAATAACAATAATAATGTGTTAAATCACGCAAATAAAGAAAGAAAGCCCAATATATAATATAACCCCAACATAATAATTCCCTTTATGTTAAATAATTATATTAATTTAGTTATACAGGGTCTCCGAAAAAGAATGACGGGATTTCGGACGGCCGTTGCTTGGGGACTATTCAAGATAACTAAACGATTTAAATGTCAAATAGAAGAGAAAAGAACTAAGTTTTTTTTCATACCTTAATATGTTTCGATGTGAGCTCCATTTGTTGCTCAGCATACATCGAAGCGATATTCGATTTCTCGCCAAGTGTTGTGAAGCATCTCTGGTGTCACAGTTGCGATCGCTTCCGAAATTCACCCACGCAGATGTGGCAAATCACGAATTTTCTCAGCATAAACAATGTTCTTTACGTAACCCCACAAAAAAAGTCCAAAGGGGTCAAATCAGGACTCCTGGGAGGCCAGGGAATAGGCGCACCCCTGCCTATCCAACTATTTGTAAACTTGTTGTTAAGTGTGTCGCGCACGTAGGGTGATAGGGCCTTTCTTTTTCGCCGAAAAAAACAATAAACGGCATAATTTATTTAGATATGCTAGAACAATTTTTGTTTCCTCAAATTGAAGAAATTGAAGAACAAGCCGGTGAACGAGTCATTTTGATGCAGGACGGCGCCCCGCCTCATTACCTTCGGGAAGTGTGCGACACACTTAACAACAAGTTTCCAAATGGTTGGATAGGCAGGGGTGCGCCTATTCCCTGGCCTCCCAGGAGTCCTGATTTGACCCCTTTGGACTTTTTTTGTGGGGTTACGTAAAGAACATTGTTTATGCTGAGAAAATTCGTGATTTGCCACATCTGTGTGGGCGAATTTCGGAAGCGATCGCAACTGTGACACCAGAGATGCTTCACAACACTTGGCGAGAAATCGAATATCGCTTCGATGTATGCAGAGCAACAAATGGAGCTCACATCGAAACATATTAAGGAATGAAAAAAAACTTAGTTCTTTTCTCTTCTATTTGACGTTTAAATCGTTTAGTTATCTTGAATAGTCCCCAAGCAACGGCCGTTCGAAATCCCGTCATTCTTTTTCGGAAACCCTGTATAGGCTTATTTCATCTATAAGATAAGATTTTGTTATTTGTATTTATAATAATTACCCATGGATACCATTCATTCAATTTTCCCCATATTCACTAGTTATGTTAGGTAATTTCCTAGTTAATTTAAATTGTAAAGCTATCTCAAATACATTTCATGTATATAGATAATCAAAATTTATCTCATACAAGATAATACAAATAACAGTCACATAAAACACAATTAAGACAAATCTATTTCTTTATAAACTTTTATTCACAAGTAAGACAATAAAATAATAATAAAAGAAAGGAAGAAGGTATGTGCGTGTATTTTCAAATTAAATACAGGTTGTATGAATTATAAATTATAGCCTCCAACAAATTTTAAATCCTGTAACTAAGTAAAGCAACAGAATAAGAATTTGTATTGCAATCAGGTGACACATGCGCAGCAGACGTAAAAGTTGTAGCCTACTCGTTGTATTGTAACAGAAGTCGACGGCGATGGCGGTTCATCAAGAATCAAGAATCCATCACAATCACTCATTATTTGTTTAAAATAGTCTAACTATAAAGGCTATCACAAAACTTGCTATCAAGGCTTGTTCAAAACATTTTATCAACAAAGACGACGCGCGATCTGTGGAAGTGATGATTACGTCCAAACGTCATCGTCACAAAGAGTATACCTAGAAAGTGAATATCAGAGAGAAAGAAATACACAGTTTCCAAAATTATGATGTACGCCAAAAATTATGAACCAAATTAGGCTAACCTCTTTTATTTGTTACAACAGTAGTGTGTGTAAAACTTGTTTTTTGTATTAATCGACGTTTTAGCGATGAAACTAATATTTAACCTATATACTCTTCTAATATTTAACCTATATACTCTTCTACTCTTCTAAACCGTTCACGGCAAATGTAATGTTGAATTCAAACAGTTTTTTTTTTTCGGTTGGTTTAATTTCTATCCATAAAACGTTAGGAAGTGTCATAATGCCTATTAGGAAAATGTTATGACAAGCCCGATTTGCATTGTTGAATTGATGTTCATGATGTTATGTTTGCATATCAAAATAAGTGTCAACCTTCTGCATGTTATTACTCTCTGTAACATACGATCGTAGATCTGAATGTGTTTGCCAAATGTTTGGCGATTTGAAGTAGTATCAAGTACTTATTTGAGGTTAAGGGGCCGTTATGTAAACGGCAATGTACAACACAAAACGGTGTTATAAGTTCCTTGATAAAAAACAAACGGATATTTATGTGTTTATCCCTCAGTTTGATTTAAAAATTATTAAATGTCCTAAAAATTCGGTTGTAGGTTTTTATTTACGTTTATACCACCTCCATACACTGGCCAAGTCTAGGCGAGCAAAGACGAGCGTGAATTTGTAAATGCGTAGTAGTTTGTTGTTATTAACCTCTGTTACTCTCGATGTTTATGCACATTATTACATTACTCGCCGAGACGTACGTAACTCAACGAAACATTCAGCCAGTCTGTGGAGGTGGCTTTATCAATGCTGTAAAGGCATCTCGTCATCATTCGCGATCCGATCGTGAACCTATAAACTCGCGAATGAATGCCGGTTAAAGTTGAAAGTTGCTGTCGTGTGCAAAGGCATGTCAATAGAATGTCAACGGACGAAAAAGATGTTATGAATAAAACTGAAGGAAAAATGTGTTTGATAAACAGTGAATATTGATTTTTTTTAAGTTCTAGGCTGTACCGTACCGACATAGTAGCGGCACCGTTAGTGATACCGAACCGAATTCGGTAATTCGTTTTGTACCGAACCGGTACCGATTTTTCGGTGCACCGCAGACCCCTATGTGGTAGCTCCTGAACTACAGTATAATGACAAATTGAGTTACATACCTCCGTCAGCAGTCCAGAATGATATAAACAGTGGTACATGTTTCGACACTACATAATCATTGTCGAACACCACAGCACAAAAACTTTACCACATATCATCGTGAAGTTAAAAAACACAAACACACACAGAACAGATACATAAAAAAATCGAAAACAAATAGATAGGCCTATCACACCACACGACATTGCCTCGGTCCAAGCAGGAACAGACTGTCTTCAGAGAAACTACTTAAAAATAGGTATTGCATTATTTTGATTGATATACATATTTTTTACCACGGTACCTTTGAAGGGAATTAATTGTTTCGCATTAGAACAACATTGCCCACATTCCCAAATTGGGATCTTTTTGGAGTGCCAAAATAACTTTTAATTTAGGCCTGTTCGAATAACACCTCATTTTAAAGGTTTTTAAAAGTACATAATATTTTGTCAGGACCTTTAAAATGGGGTGAAAAATAGTATTTTATTCAACCCCGATCGAATAACACCTTATTTTAAAGGTCCTGACAAAATATTATGTACCGTACTTTAAATACCTTTAAAACAAGGTGTTGTTCAAACAGGCTTAAATAAAAAGCCTTTTGCTACCCCAAAATTACCCTACATCGGGGACGTGAGCAAAGTTTTTTTTTTCCTAATGTAAAACAATTAATTTCCAAAGCTAAAGCTTAGTAAACCAAGAACTGCTTTTAAAATAATAAAATATATATATATATATATATATATATATATATTTATATATACATATATATTTATATTTATATATTTTTTGTAAGGGCCTGCTAAT
Source organism: Allygus modestus (assembly GCA_963675035.1). NCBI lineage: Eukaryota > Metazoa > Arthropoda > Insecta > Hemiptera > Cicadellidae > Allygus > Allygus modestus. The sequence continues at coordinate 259,204,958 of OY776112.1, read as the reverse complement.
CCTTTACACGCCATCCGAGATTGTCCAAACTGTATTCAGCATGGTAAGACCTAGGCCCGGGACAGTGATAATTTTTCACTTGCCGGATGCCAAAAACGCCATTTGTTCAAATTTGTGTATATTGCTATACACAAATATACTGTATACCTATATTGTATAGGCATTGCATATATATATATATATATATCAATAAAAATAATGCAATGCCTATACAATATAGGTATACAGTATATTTGTGTATAGCAATATACACAAATTTGAACAAATGGCGTTTTTGGCATCCGGCAAGTGAAAAATTATCACTGTCCCGGGCCTAGGTCTTACCATGCTGAATACAGTTTGGACAATCTCGGATGGCGTGTAAAGGATTAGCAGGCCCTTCGCTCTCACACGCGCAGACACAGACCGCTGGACAATGGCTGGGCAGGCTACCTGTCACTTGTTACTGACTTATAGCAAGACGTAAAGTATGCTATTATGATTTTTTATAAATTTTGTAATTTTTTTTAATTATCCTAGTGGAACATACATAAAATTCCAAGAAAATGAGTCCAAACTAGTATAACTGTAAAATAAGGAGTAATTCAGGGTGTCTAGCAGTCGGGAAAGTCGGGGAAGTCGGGAATTTGTATAGAAATTAATAAAATGTCGGGAAAGGCGGGAATTAATATATAAAATTGTTATTAAGTCGGGAAAATGGATAAAACTTATAAACAGTGATATCAAGGTATTTATAATCAATGGCAATTGCAACAAGATGTACGTTGTGGAATAACCCAAGCAAGCGCTTGGCCCATAGTTTTTCGGAGAAATTAAGAAAGCCAGTCAAGTACATGCCGTTACTATGGCAACGCGAAAAGGAAGATGAGTCACGAGGGGGAGGAGGAGGGAGAGCGGTGACCTTGAAGGTACCTCTACATTCGCCCGCGCCGTTCGCCATCCCTCGGCTAGTGGACTCTGATAAGACAAGTTCCGATACATCCAATCCGAGTAGGTATCGAAACTTTGTTTTCGGAACTCTGGGCATCGGTTAACCGATATTATCGTGGTATCGAAAGAAAAGTTGGAGTATCGGTATCGGAAAAATAGTACATTTTTACGTTGTTAAAACATATAGATTAGTTTTTGTTTAATATACTTTCTAGCAAAATAAACACAAATAATAACTTCAAATATAGTTCTTGTAACTTATGATAGAGAGAATCGACTCCAAGCTATCTCCCGCGTTCCTCTTAGAGTACTGTAATGGGTATCAATACTTTGGTTTCGATTCGTAGCGATACCAAATATCGGGTCCAAGCCAGTAGCCCGTAGTATCGTATCGGAACGTCCCTAGACTCCCGACTCTGATTCTCACACGCACACGTCGCGTCGTCGTAGTACCTGCGAACCTGCGCAGTTGCGCTCATTGACGCATAGTGGAGCAATTAAACCTGAGGTTAAGATTATATTGACGAGTGAAGTGAGTTTAAACCGAGATTTGTCCGTAAATATTGAATAATGCCTGCAGATTATTGGCGGTACAGGTTAACAACTTAACTATGATCTATTCTTATTTCCCTTTACATTCCAACAATGCTTCAAATTTTGTTCAACGGTGAGCGTGAGCAATACACACTTAAGTTAATATTTTACGTATTAAAACTTTTAAGTTTACGTTGCAATTTACTTCGAACACGGCCGAATTTCGTCGTCTGCACCGCTTGCACTGTGGCCTGGTTTCCACGGAACGGGGCGAAGTAACTCGCCCGACAGTTGTTAAGTACTATTAAGTTATACAATTTTATAGTTTTAATTGCAGTTGTTAACTATTTCTCAGATCATCAGAAGACCATTAAACAGTGGCTTAGTGACATTTGAACAATGTCGTAAATAATATAGCCTACTCACTAAACTAATGTGAAGGTATTTGTAGCAATCGAAGCTCCTATAAAATGGGCATTTATATCTTGGAACACCTATATTTTCGTGAATAATAAGTTATGTTTTACCCTCTACTAATATTATTTCAAATTACAACATTTTTTAAATCTGTAAAATAGTTACCCTAGGCTCTATAACGTATTATGCCTATATTTTAACAAAATTTAGTGAACTTTTTCCGAAGTTTGATAATAAGCCTATGCCCATGTTAGGCTGTTAAGCTGGACTAATTAAGTTACTTTACTTCTACCCTTGGAAATATCAAACTGTGTTCTGAACATGTTTACTAATTAACTGTTTATAACATGTAATAAAGTGGTTCTCTATGCAGATAGGCTATATAGGCCTAAATATCAAATAAGCCTAGTCAATGTAATGTTTTAACTTACATTTGAAAACATTTTAACTAGGCCAAAGCTTACTATCGTCTGGGTAATTTTAAACTTTGATTTAATCGCCAAATTATGTCAACATGGGAGAAATTGTAAAAAATTTAAGTTAGGCCTAGTTTTTAAAACTGAACTTAATTAAAATTAATTTAGGTACTGATATAAAAAAATATATAAGTTAGGTGACTTCTTAAATATTTTTTTTTGGCCAGTGATGAGATCGACAGGCCTAGATTTATGCCTAAATATGTTTTCTAAGTTATGAGTAAAAATTAGTTTTACTTTAGCCTTTTATTTTCATATGCCAACCTATTCGAAATTTTGAATTTGTTGCTGTACATGAACAGGCTACTAAATTACCGATACTGTTTTTTTATTTTAATCTTCATTGCTTTCCAATGTATAAAGAGGGTACACTTTCATAAGCGGAACCATGTAAAAAACCAAAAGTAATTGTTCATATGGATTATTTAGGTTACAGTTACGTTCAGTCTAAAGAGGTGGAAGATACTTATCGTCTTGAAATTTGTCCAGATAACAAACTTTTTTAGGAATGCGTTCCGAGCACATCGCCAACCATCTCTATGTGAATACTTATTTAGAATTAGGGTGGAAAACTCTGGTAAATATCCTTTTATGTTCTTTTAACATGCTGATATTTTATGCCCTTTTAAATTTGTTGACGTTTTTAGTTTCGTTTTTTTAATTAAATTATTTTGTATGTAGCTAACCGGTAAGGTTTATTTCATTTGTATTTTAAGTTTAATTGGAAAAATATATATATTTATATATATAAATATTTATGTTCATATATTATGCAGTATTTGAGTTTTTAATAAAAAATATTATATTGAGTTTTGGTTTTGTTAGTGATTTTTCTTCTAAGTGTCATTCTTTTTCACTATTTAAATTTGTTTACCATAGTTTAAATCAACGGTATCAGAAGACTGACACATACTTTCTCCCTTTTAGCCCATCTTTAATGAATAAATTACTTTTTATTTACTAAATATAAAATACAAAGCACGGTTGAATGTACAGAAAATATTGTAAACAAGTTGTTTTCAAAAATATCTACCAAAATCCCTGTTGAGGAGACACTACAGAATCCATCGCTACACACGTGGTTTTAAGAGGGAAAATGCCCCCTATTACCCCCCCTCAGAGTTATTAAGGGGCAACATATTTCAAATTTCTTCTGATGGTCAATGCTAACTTGACAAGCATATCAAGTTTGAACGAAATTGATCAACAAATAAGAGAGAAATTGTAATTTTTGTATTCCCCATAAGAATAACATTGGACATCGTACTGTGTTTACTGAAAAATGGAAATTTAAATTTTCTCCGCAACCAGTAATCGTAGAATAGTAATTCAAGATACCAAATTATTTAGTTTTTTGAGCTTTTTTTAATGGTGAATAGTAATATTTTTCACATTTATGTTTTTTTTATGAAAAATCAAAAAAACTGAATTTTTGATATTTTAAGTCTTGTAATTTCTGAACCCGAATTTGTACAGAAATGCGGGTGGTCTCATTTTGTTGGAAAATTAAAGTTCTATTGACGACTAAAGTTTAATCAAAACGTTAGAGCCGTTTTTGATAAATCTAGGTTTTTCATGTTTTTTGGTGGTTGTTTGGGGATCATTACCCTTAAAAATCAAAAATCAAAAAATAAAAAAATACCTGGAGATATCGTGTATTAGTACCTACATACCAAATTTCATAAAAATCAAACCATTGGTTAGGGATCTAGCTCTGTACACATACATACAGACAGACAGACACACAGACATCACGTAAAAATCACTTTTTTGGGTTCAGGGAGCACCAAAACAAATATTTCCACTATCAACTAAATTCAAAAATTTTGACGAAAACAATACTTTCTCCTCAATTTTACGGAGCATATTTTTTTTAAAATTAGCTCAAGTAGTTTAGCTTTTACAGCAGGTTGAAGTTATGGTTCCGTGAGCGCCAGAATCTCGCTTCTAGCATGCCGCGTTGTGGCGGGTCTTACGGACTGAGCCGACTGAGGTCTACTAAAAGCTTTACATGTAGCTTAATATTAAATTTGAGTAGTTTTCTCTCTTAAAAGTAAATTTAAGTTAATTAACAAATATCAAGGGTGAAGTAACAAAGAATGAGATAAAAATACTTATTATTTATTGGTCATATCACAAAATACGATACCATTCATTGCAGCTTACAAAACAATTTGGAATCACCATACAATGAATACTTCCATTAAATATGAAAGGAAATAAAATTACACTACTTTATTATATGTAAAAAAGTAAAACACCTATGAGAACAATAAATTAACTTACATTTCAATCATCAGTTACCGTAAGTAAAGACTAACTCTATTGGCCTAAAAAGGTGACCACTTTTGTTAAGTGGTTTCTTAACTTATTTTTGTGCAAAGCTTCGTTATGAAGTTTTGTGTAATTGGGCAGTCTGATAGTGAAATAGTTTTATCAAGAGGACTGGACCAAGTGATTCTGTTCTGGTTCTTGGTCAAAACAATGCTCATCAGAAAACAAGTTTAAGCCAATACAATTTCTAAGTATTCTTAGAATAAGTTTAAGACAATAGCGCGAAACTTTTTCTATTCCCCATTTCACAACTTTCTCAAAGATCATAGAGAAGGCTAACTCCCCGCGAAGCAATTTCAATCGTCCCCTTAAACCCATAATTTTAGGTTATGAAGACCCTAAAAGATAGGAATTTTTATTACAGCAATTGATTTAAACATAGTTCCCTGATTGCAATCAGTGAGTGTACGACGTTCGTCAGAGGCAAACTTAACTTCACAATTAACCTGTATTAAATATTTTCAAAGGATAAAGTACATTTTAATTTAATAAAAATATACATAATTTGAGAACAGCAATCTAAAATAGAAATGCAACGTATTGAAATTGATAAACCATAATACCTAAACGCTTTATAAAACAAAAGACTACATCAAAAGTCGTTGAAGACAAACCGTTGACATACAGGCATACAGGTTTGCCAACTCACAAATATATAGCATGGTACACAATCATGACGAAATCTGGGTACATTTGACAATGAGCTAATCAGTTTTTGTTTACTTCAACAAATTTAAATTACTTGTAATAAGTAGTATAAAATATTTTCCCTTAATTATTTCAGATTTTTCGGGGGGAATATATATCCCCCTCCCGATTATGCACCTGCTTCCAGGAACTATTTTAAACATAATCTTCGATTGATTGCAGTGCTTTAAATTGAATAATGAAAAGTTACTTCTGAATAGCCAACTAACTTCTTACTTTTGAGTAGCATTACATGGTAACATAAAATGTGAGTGACTACTACACAAAATATGTATGCAGATAATTACACATATAAGATGTAGGGAAATGCAATTTTATTTTGGGCACCCCTGAATAACTAAAGTTGTCATGCGTGAAATAATTCGGACAGCCGCCTACAGAATGAATATTACTACGCGATGAACGACGATGTTGAACAGGGAGATCTAACCAAGATCAGACGTTGGTGTTCACATAAAATAAACTCTAAATGATGTTTCGTTAACTAAATAAAAGTAGTTTGTCACATTCTGTAGAAATCTCATACTTTTTAATTTAAAAGAAGGTATTTAAAAATTTCCCCCAAAAATCAAATTCCCCCGCTAAAATCGAAAAATCCCCCCCCAAAATTAAATTGTATAGCGCAACTCACGCTATCATCCCCCCTGTGGGCACCCCTGGTGAAATACTTAAAAACAGATTCACAAATTAAGCACAGTTTTGCCTCTAAATTGCCACCAGAATTGCCTCTATTAAAACAGCCGAAGGCTCACAAGTCGTTGGCATTTTATAACATCAACAATATTATACATGTCAGTAAAATATGAAGTTTGCCACAGTCACAGTGCAGCTGAGCAGGGGCGGATACAGACTATCACTTTAGGGGGGGTCATAAGGTCGTGAGTGAAAATCATAGTATCGAGCAACGAGCTTAATACATCTATAGTGCTATCTTACAAATATTAATCTCCAAAAAAAGTGAAGCCTACATGGTGGCGCCATTTTCCCCTCCGTTCCTACGGCAAAACAACTAACCACAGACTATAAAATAACGTTATCTGCAATTTATAACAACTGTTTTCCATCAAGCAATAAAAAGGTTTTCCTGAACACCATATTTAAACATTTGTGTGTTTAAGATTAAATCATTTTAATCGTTAACGAATATGGAACACAATGAGAAAAATATTTACTTTCCGAATACAACTTTTATATTAAACATATTTTTGATCTAATATTTGCTGGAGACCATTGGTTTCCTGTGTTTTTTGTACAAACATATCTTCTAGTGAGGCTTCACTTTTTCAGCCCAGAAGAGAACTCTAAGATGTATTAACTTCGTTGGTATTGAGTATGCGTTTTCTTAGGAAGTTTGGCAGTCAAGGAAAATTGGAAACATCTTCTACAGGGACCGGAATAAATGGTTGTGAAAAACATTAGCCTACATAGTTGTGTGATTTTTAGGCCGTAGAAGTTTATTTCACGGCTTTAATAAACTAGTTGTATGACTTGTAAACTTCTAATATATATACAGCCGCATGTGTAACTCACTGACTGACTGAGGTATACGAATTCTAGACCACTTCTAGATGAGCTAGAAACCTGAAATTTTGCATGAAAGTAGCTTATAGCTTATAGCATGAACCCCCAGGAAAATCGCCAAAACTGACAATTTTTTATTTTAACCCCCCTAAAAAATATTTAAAACCCCCCCAAGAAAGGCTTATTTTAAAATTACAGTTTTTGAGCTCTAGCGGCCGAACGAATTGACCTATCGAAAAACAGACACCACCTCGACCTACCTACAACTTTTGTCCTGTGACTTTTTGTCGTATCTCGTCTCCTTCACCTTTATATAGCTCTAGAATTTTTCAAATTTTGAGATTTTGTGGCGGTTTTTTATTTCCTATCACGTTAATATACTTGATGGAGGCCTAATATTGGGCACGCAATATGTCTACATCACGCTTAGTAAATAGCAGCAGAAATATGAACAGTTTTTATTACTTAAACCTGTTGGAAAATCAAAATCTCTTAAAATCTATAGATTTGACCGTTTTCTAAGTATAAATAGTAAGGAAATGCTGGTTCTGGAATAATTGTTATTAATTAGAATGCATGCATCACCATTTATAGTTTAACTAGGATCGTGAGATATGGCATGCGTGTGTGTTGCACCTTTTCTTCCTAAATCCTACTATTTTTAGTTTGAACTATCCCAAAATAATAAATAATTGTGAATAAAAAATCAAAGTGTAGTATTTTTTATTTGAGCTCTAGCTGCCGAACGAGTTGTCCTATCGAAAAACGAAGATGACAACGTGCTACAGATTTTAAACGAACTACAACTTTAGTCCTATGACATTTTGCCACATCTCACCCCCTTCACCCTTAGGTAGCGCTAGGTTTTTAAATTTAAACTTTTTTCCAAGATTTGCTCGTGGTTTTTTTACTACTACTCACAACTCACAATTTTTTATTATTAAAACTTTAATAAACTACTTAAAAAACCATTAGTTACGTTGACTACGTTACCGACGGTAATGCAGTATACAAATATCTACATAGGCTTTTGCGTGTAAGCGTTTTGTGGCAATCCATAGTCACGAAAAATGTCTTTCCTATTAAAGTGGTATTTTATAATTTTAAAATATTTTTCTATGATCTCATGATAGCATTGACTAATAAATCTGCTACTCATTCCATAACATCGAAAAATACAATTTTAGGTTCTCCCTGGTAAGAAAATGAATTGTTTTAACCACACCCTTTGATGATTCAGTTTACAACTTCTGAAAACTTATAGATTTGAACCTTGCGGTGACAAACTGTCCAGTTTTTACGTAGTTTTTGTAGCCTTGACATTTTCTTGCATTTCCCGTTTTTGATTTATATTTGAACACAATTTCTAAATAATAAACCTTTAGAAAAAATATCTATGAGTTACGTAAACTTCAATGTTGGCAATCTTTATTTTGATTTTAAAATCTTTTCGATAATATTGTTAATGTAGTAAGCAGCTTATGCTGTGTTAACATTTTAACTCTTTTCATATTAAACCTATTAATGTTTTAAAACATTTCAAAGGAATTGGTAGTCACCCAACTATGTTATAACTTAAGGTTGTAACTAGGGGTTTAATCCTTTGACTAATGGCCAATTCTATTTAAAATACTAGTTATAAATTTGTTTATGATTTTCATTATTTACAAGCATTTGGTAATTGAATGAATGAATGAACAAATCGTTTATTCCAACAAAATTACAGCCTTTACAATTTCACTTATTTTTTGTAATCGTGCAAACAATACGTCTGCATTCCAGGGCCAACAGCAGTCATATGAAAAATTGTATTTATTAAAAACCCATAAGAAATATCTAAATTGTTTTGGATTATTTGGTCTTTTGGTCATAGTATTTAGGAAAAGCCATACATGAATTCGGTAATACAGTAGAACCTCGCTACGACGACCCTCGATAAGACAAAAACCTCGATAATGAGTCTGATTTTCTAATCCCCGTGAATCTCCCATAACGCTCAATGTTATAAATACCTCTATAACACGACTCATTTTCAAATAAATACCTCGATAGCACGTCTTTTTGTAATTTCATATTACTAATAAATAAACCTCAATAGCGCGTCTTTTCAAATAACTGAACCTCTATAGCACGACACCCACCTCAATAACACGCTTCTTTGGGTAAGTGAACCTTTATTATACGACTCTAACCTCAATAGCACGCCTTTTTGCGTTACGGAACCTTTATAGCACGACTAAACCTTTCTCACGCATAGTTCCCACGGTTAGAACGGATGTTTTGAAGTAAACAACAACGTCTTGGGCTCAGGTCTCAACAGGAAAACCCCTTCCCCACTCCCTTCCCATTCCGGCCTTTCCTTGTCTTATCACGGGTCATATCAGTATTTCACAATAGGTTAAGGTACTGTATTTTAAGCTTATTAACTCAATACTTTAGTGAACTGAGTCGGTTGATTTTTTTCTTACTGCCGTAAGTTCTGCATAGTATTATATTGAGTATGAAAACTTATCACAGTAGTAGGCCTACAATGAACAATTTACGGTAACATGAATTTTGTAAAATGAATATTGCAGCCTAATTATAAACTTTACTAGGCCTATTATTTTCTTCAATCAATTTTAATACTTGTTTTAATTACTGTAATTGTATTTTTATATGACAATAATAAAGAATTTTGTTTTACTTGTACGTGTGTTTTTTATGTAAGACTGATTTATACAGTAATTTTCTACTTAAAACACAACTTATAAGAAATGTTTCATCAAAAATTTGCTTGGTATAGTAAAAAGTCTGTGACCTCGATAACACGTCTTGTTGTGAAAACCACCTTGATAGCACGACCCTCAATTACAAGTGCACCTCGATAAGAAGACTATTTTAGAGATCCCCTTGAGAGTCGTGTTATCGAGGTTCTACTGTATTTGTTACAGATTACTTTTAATTGGTACAAACATAATATTTTGTGTTATATTAGTGCTATTACCCCATTAAAAATACAAATATGTCAAATAAAGACAGTTAAACGCATGGATTTAAATTATTTCACAAACCTAGATAGTAACTAGTGGCGTAAAAAAGGCATACTATATATCCTTAAACCATACCTGAAATATCATAATTTATCCGAATTCTGTTTACTATGGTCTATATGAAACAACAGTAAAATTATCAATTTAATTTGTTTCAACCCTTCAAAATGAAAGTGTTTTATATTGGCAATCTATTGTCATGTTTTTAAGTTATGATCCTATCAAAATAAAAGCCCATTATGAAGTAGTTTATATTAGTTACAGATAACTTATTCAGTGTCTTGAGGGTAATAATATTTTTAAAATTCGCTAATGTTTATTTGATGAAAAGCTCGAGTTACTACTACTACTACTAATACTGATTCAGTGGTTCGTTCGAAGTTGGATTTGCGGCACTGTATTGTATAGGTAGCGCTACATTTTTCAAATCTCAGCAGTTTGTTAATGTATCTTCGTAATCTTGAGTTGTTTGTCGCTCTAATACAGCTCTAAGCGTCATACCATTGGACACACAGTATGTATACCGCATACTAAGTATGTATCTGCAGTCTTAAACCCAGTTTATACAAAATTTAAATAGCCAACATAATCAGAATATTTAAACTTTGGTAGATTTGTTAATGTTTTAGGGATATTTTTTGCACATTGTGCTCAACCAAATGTAATATCCCTTCTAAATGATGCGCCGAGGGTAAAATCCCATATAAATTTTGCTCTGTTTAGGTTGTTAACTTTGGTTTTTCCCTTATAAGGTTTAAAAGACGTTTTATAAAGGCTATATCACAGAATCCAGAGTAGAATTTATTTTTTCCCAAGCATGTAGGTAATACATAGAGGCTTAAAATTTAACATACAATATATCCTAATGTCAAGTAGTATTCAGTAACAGGCATATGGCCAGTTTTGATTATTTAAACCCCTCAAAATAATCAAAACCTTTAATTTTTTGTAGAATTTAGGTCTTTGAGACATTACATATTTAATTTTTTGAAAAATAAGTGACATTATTTTAGGTTATGATGATTCATTTTAAAGCTTGAGGGCCAAGGACGGTGGGAAAAATATCAGAAATGTCAAAAATTATGTGGGCTACACCACACTGAACTTCAATGATCTAATGATTTTCTTATGGAAATATCACTACAGTGTTTTTATTAATAAGCAAAATGAACTAATGATCAGCTGTGATTATCCACTTACACAAAAACCATATGTTAGGGGCTAAAGCTCCTCTAAGCCACTAGTGCATTTGTAATAGCTAAAGCTGCCAAACTGATTATCCTATCAAAAATCTGAGACCACCATGTGGTACGGTTTTTAGACGTCCTACAACTTTGGTCCTATGGCTTTTTATCGTATCTCACCCCCTTCACCCTTAGATTGAGCTAGATTCTTTGATTTTTAGGTATTTTTGTAGGTTATTGTTGTGGGTTTTTGATATGACACTACTTCTACAAGAGCTAGGGACGTGAGATTAAGCATGCATGTGCCCTGTATCATAAAATCTCCTGAAATATTCCCAAAATATTAATAGTTTAATTGTTAATCCGTCAAATTTCAATATCTGCAGATAAGTCTGTTGTCTTAGTATGAGTAGTAGTAATATGCCGGTTCTGGCCTCTGGGCCACTAGATATGACATTACTTTATCCTGAGGCCAAACAGCGACCTGGGGGCGAAGCCCCCCACAAGGATTTGGGGTGGAGCCCTCAGCGAGCGAAGCGAGTCTAAATACAGCCCGATGTAACTCACTCACTCACGTATACGAATTGTAGACCACTTCTAGATGAGGTAGAAATGTGAAATTTAGCAAGCACGTTGGTTGTACCTCGAAACCCCCGGAAAAATTGTCAAAGTTACAGTTTTAATTTTTAAAACCTCTAATTTGTATTTTGAAAATTGGAAATTTTAACACTGGGCTTATGGAGTTTCAAATCATAACAAACGAATTATAACAGCTGGAAACAAATGTCCAATAAACTGTTAATGTAGCTCTCATATGGTAGTTGTAAACAAATTATAGGACCAGTGGATAAAAATGCCATTTGGAGTGGATATAACCTAAATGAATCGAAATAGTATACTATATTAAAAATACTTGAAGGGACATTGAGTTATAATAACAAAACTGGAGCTACCCGAAGCGGGGGTCTGGGGGCGGAGCCCTCATCGAGCGAAGCGAGTGTATTTATGTAATTACTATTATTTCATATAGTTAAAAAGTAATTAATGTCATATTATTTCCTATAGTAAAAAAGTTAAAAAACGACTTACCAATAAAAATATTGTAGAATTAACGTGACTCATATGAACACAATTCAGTTGATGCAATATGCAATGACATCTTAGATTTAATGAAGATTAAACTTAATTTTGTTAGATTTAATGAAGAGAAAATCCTTCATCAAAGGGCCTAAAACCTCTTATTAAGCCATGCCTCATAGAACAATAAATTTTAAATTGTACTCCAACGCATTGACTATTGAAGAGAGATTACATAGGCCAAACCTAAAACAGGGTCCCCACCCAACCGGGAAAACCGTGAAACCTTGAATAAGCCGTGAATTTTGTATACCGTGAAAAAACCTGGAATAAGCCGTGAATTTCGATATCAAACCTTAAAAATATATCAAACTTGAAAAACAATAACAAAATCATCTTATCAGAAAATATCACATTTGTTTTCAGATAGGGAAATGCACAACAGAATTATTTAGTACGTTGTTAATATGGTGAATACCGCGTCGTCTGCCTAATTGCAGATTGCAGCTGTGCGGATGATTTAGGACTGGTTCTGGTTTCCACGGTGCAAAGGAACTCGGGCCGACTCGGGCGACAGGTGTTAAGTTGCTGGTGTTTTTTTCACTTTCAACTGACTGCTGACTGACACTTGTGTAAGACCGTTTATGTGTCTTCTTTAATGTATGTCATTTGCCTATTGTTTTGTATTAGTTGGTGACAGTAGACAGCTACTGTAACTTAGACTGTTAACTATACAACTGTCGCGTCAGTAACTCGCCCATTCCGTTTACACGGTGCGTCCTGCATGGACAGCGTTGCCAATTCGAGAGAAATTACCCTTGCCGGTGATAATTTTGAACTTCGAGGGTAAAAAGGGGTAATTTTACTAAAGACTTTAAAAATATACAAATTTATATTATACTCTGTTATATACTTATTATTGCATTCATTGATGTTTATTTATGAATAAATTAGGCCTACTACAATTCCCCACTTATCGACCCTTCCGACTTTCGTTACTCTGACGAATACTCACGAACTCCATGACAGAAATCAAGCTTGAGTAAGATTATATGTAGAGTGATCGTCTCATGTTAAAAACGTGGAAGAGCCACGAGTGCCAGGATGACAAGAAGTCCGCTGAGTTGCAGTAATGTCTGCAAGTTTTAACATCAACCAGACAATAAATAACGAAAATAGAAAATGGGGATTATTGTCACCTGTCTCCGCCTACCTAATCCTAGCAGTTGATAGACTGAAAGATAGACAGCGTTAGCTGTTTTATAATTGTCGCTGTTAGTCATTTATATACTGTGATTTTTTAAGCAGTAAAATAAATTCTGAGAAAAATCCGTTATATCTCGCATGAAAAATTTGAGACTAAAACTGGCTGGCGTGTGCAACTTCTATTTTCATTCTTTATTCTAAACTTTAAAATTAATTATACATCAGTGACATCTATAGGCGGCTCCTCAAACCTATCAAATTTCAAGCATATTTCCTTTATTTCATTAGCACTCTTTACTCAAATGCAGGAGTTTAGATTTTGAGGGTAATTTTGACGAGGATCGAGGGTAATTTGGGAAAAAGTGATTGGCAACTAGGGATGGGCACAACTGCCAAAATCACACAACCGTTGTGCACACAACGGTTGCGCTGCGACAACCGTTTAAAACAACGGTTGTCAGCAACTGTTGACCTTGACGTTGCGTTGTGTTTTCTTGCCAATACTGAAGGCAGCGTTGTCAACTGGTAGCGTTGACAACTGCCTCGGCACAACCGTTTAGCTATGTGACTCAGCTTAGTTGCGGATAAACGTTGTCGTGCCAATAACTGTTGTTGAATAGTTTTCTGTTGTCAGCCGTCTGCTTAGGGCGTTGTTTAATAAAACGGTTGTTCACAACTGTTTCGACAACAGTTTGTCCTGGCGTTGCGTTGTGTCCAGCATCTGTATTGAAGCTGACAACTGCCATCAAACGACTATATTTTCAGTCATCGACATACTAATATAAAGGCGTTTCGTTTAGCATATGGAAACCTTATTTTAATGTAAAACTAATTGATTGTTATATACAGTACACTTTTTTATGTTTTGCAATAGTGTTTTAAGTAGGCCTATTATTTATTTTCTTTGTTATAAATTGTCTGACAACGTTTTAAGTAATTGTTTATCTATTTTAAGTCCAATTCAAATAATTTTAGTTACGATTACTTTAAATTATACAGATGTAGTTGTTCATTTGATAGTTGTCGATAACGGACAGTTCCGCACAACCGTTTAGCTAGACAACGGTCATCGCTACACAACGGTTGTTTGACAACGGTTGCAAATGGTAAAATGCAACACTGCAAATGGTGTGGCCAATGGCAACACTGAGCGAAGTAGAAATCACCAGCAACTGATAACCGATAAACTGGTGACATGACTCACGACGACAATAAAACAATAAGAAACTTTAAAAGGTTCACTTGGGATGTATGGTATGGTTTTATGGTTCTGTGACATCGTAATTGGAATGTTGGAAAGTTTTAACTAGTATTTGACCGCTGTGCCGCGTCTGCGACTGGGGGTAGGCAAAACCTACCGTTGTTTTGCGACCGGTATAGGTTTGTTTTTTAATATTTCGACCGTGAATTTGACAATTTTTAGACCTTGAAAACCGTGAAAAACCCGTGAATTTGATTATTAAGTTTGTGTGGGAACCCTGTAAAAGTATGATGACGTTTATGGTTATCATCAAAGGAGGGGTCTGTTGGTTATACAGGAGACAACACTGCCTAACGATTTGCATCAAAAAAGTCATCAGTTGGTGATTTGGTTAGGTTAAGGACATCTGTGAGAAATAAATGAAATAATCTCGTTCTTTGAACTGTAGTAATGGATTCTTGTAAACGAGTCTGGTCATTCAAATCAGTCAGTTGATAAAATTAATCAAAATTGAAGCAAATTAATTTTGTTAGCTTGCTTCATGTATCTATTCTTGTAATGAAATAGAATAAACTATGAACAAATCAACAAATAACAATGTTACTAACCAATAGACCTCCTTGATTATTGGTATATTTAATTTGTTATTTGGAGATTTTAGTTTAACACCTGACTTGCAACAATGTGAGAGCTAGCGTCGCAATGGGTCATTCAGTGATCATGAGTGCTAAGTCTTTTTCACTCATGAAGTACTAAAAACGGCCATAAGTGTTCCAAAAATTTCCAACTGATGAAATGTAATTACCTTTACAGTGAACAATACATAAAATGTGTGAATGTCTGAGGCTTTTAGGGGGTCATGACCCCATGACCCCCCCTTGTATCCGCACCTGCAGCTGAGACAGTGACAGGATGACAATGACACAGGCGCAGCGCGCGGGACTGGCACAACTTGCCCCTATCGGCTGCCATCTTACTGATGGCAAACCTCTACGTTCTGCTGCCTCACTCGCCGGCGAACTTGCCCGGTCTATCTTATTTTGTGGTCGCTGAGTTGTTCACTAAAGTTCAGCTACCAAGCAGCCTTCCATTGTGACAACGACTTCCTGTACCCATCATCGGTAACTAAACTGGTAGTAACCAGTTAGGATCCCACTTGTTTATGAGGATCCTGGCCAAAGAAACATTCATCAACAAGGCTACACTGGACTATCACTCATTTTACACTCATAATTCATTTATGTTCACTTTAAAATATACAATAATGAGTTTTAGTGTTGTGAATGATATAAAGAATGATTTAGTCATTATCTTATTGTGTCAGATGGTGACCAGTATGCAGGGCTGGATTTAGGATCTGTAGGTCCCTAGGCTCAACCAGTGGTGCCCCCTTACCTACCACCCACCCCCCACGACTTTTTTAATTATGTTGATTTAGGTTTTAACATGTGCATTTTGTGTGGTGCGGGCCCCTAGGCGCACGCCTATTGAGCCTGTTCTTAAATCCAGCTGTGGCAGTATGCATGGTAAAAACCAATTGTATCACCTTTTATGTTTGCTCGTATCTGCTGGAATCACACCGTGTCACTCACAGTGGCCAAATGTTTGTTACTTTCCTTACAGCCTTTGTTCAAGTAGCTTTAACGATCATGATTTGAGTGCCAATTGTAATGTAAATTCTAGTTATTTGTGCCTACTCTGTGTTTAAAATTTGTTAAAAGGGCAGAAGTATGTTAGTGATCTACCACAACCATTAGAAGCTGAATTTTATTAATAATTTCTTTTCATATCCAAAAATGTAAAATTATTATTTTTTTTTTATTCAGCTAACTGCTAGTTATTTTAAAATAATATAAAATAACAATATAATACTTTAATGATTTGTTATTAATATTTTTTCTAAAATTCATCTTCATCTTTAAAAAATTCCTGTTTTTTTCACTCACTTCCCTGAGTTAATACTTAACTGATTTTGATGGTTTTTTTTTTATTTAAAAGATAATTTAAAGTTCTAAGTCCAGGGCTCTGCCCCACGGGACTTCCAAGTTCCCATGTTATTCATATGGAGGAGAGTTTTATTTGGTATATGTCACATGTGTTTTTTTGTTAATTCAGTGAACAGCTGTTGTAAGGATTATATCAGCAAATGTTTGCGGGGGAGCAGCTCGTTATTTATTTGTTACTATTCTGTGGTCCTATCTTCCTGCATATAAGATTTACCTTTCTTTAAACTTTTGGGTCATTTAACATATAATTTTTATTTTACAGACTCGTTGCAATGTTGCCAAAGGATGAAAAGCAAACCAGGCTGTCAATGGATACATCTCACTGCTGCCTCAAAATAGACCAGGAAATCACACCTGTTGGTTTACCTCCTAAAGCTGTACTTTCTAAAATACCTCTGGGTATGATCTCTTTACCATACCAGATAGGTGTAAGAGAAGTACTTGCACGTCAAGAAACATACTCAAGTCTGAGGAATGGTATGTTTCCTCCGAACAGCCCTATAACTTATGCAACCACAAAAAATTTGCCTCCAACATTGCCGGAAATGGTGACTCATGTTCCAGGAAATTTTACCCAACTCCAACAACAAGTACCAAGGGCCATGGTCAGCCAACAGCAACAACAACAAATACCAATGAACATGATCACCCAGCAGCAACAACAACAAATACCAAGGAACATGATCACCCAGCAGCAACAACTGCAAATATCAAGGGCTACGGGCACTCATCAGCAACAGCAACAAATACCAAGGGCCATGGTCGGATATCATGTGAGACAAATGGTACATAGGAATACGATTATGATAAACAGACCTGCCCCCTATTTGACTAATAGAAATATGCCTAATCAACCTCCACCACTTTCCCAACCTTCTCATTATGCTCCAAGATTAACAGGTTATCCAGCACAGTCTCCCTACAGGCTGCAACCCCCAGTGGGCTTGACCACTTCCTCTCAACCTTCCGAGTTCATTGATTTAGATAAGGATTCTGCTTTGCATCCTACAAAAACGCCCCTCATGGATATTTCTTCATTGGAAAACGGTGTGAGAGATGTGAGAAATGCTTTGGGGCCGACGCTGATGATGTTGGATCAGTTTGATATGATCAAAACTGATGTGGCGAATGACTTTGCAAAACTTACGAGCTTTTCAGACAGACTCTCTTATAATATAAAAATTGCAATTTGTAATTTGGCTAAAACCAACACAGACCTGATAGAATCTCAAAGAAAAATTATCGACAGGAGAGTATCATCTGTTGTCGATAACATTCAATCTGCTGTTGTAAATTATGCATCTCCCACTGTGAATGGCACACAAAGCACTGTAAATCAAAATGGGATTGAATCAAGTCCTAAAGGATCTAATCCTCACATGATGATTGATTCTTCTCCTGAAATCATAGAACTGAACCCTAATAGTCCAAAAACACCGGAACCAAACCCCTCTAGTGTCGAACAAACAACCTCTGCCACCCCTTTGACCTCTATTGGAGAAGAAGTGGAAGATGTGACTATCGCTTTGCTGTGTGAAACCGTTCTCGAGGTCGGAGAAAATAAAGAGAACAAGGATGATGCCAACAAAGATCAAGCTGCACCTGTCAAGGGACCCAAACAAGTCGTCAGCAAACCAGTCAAAGGTAAATCCAACATTAAAACAAATAGGAAAAGACCACACGTTCAAAATGATTCATCAGAAATTCAATTTATTGACTTGGTCGATGACGAAGAGGAGAAGAAGGAAACGTTTGATGAGTCCCTTTGTTGTAAAAAAAATAACATTGTTCCTTGTAAAGTAGTTCTAGAGAGGCTCGAGATTCTTAAGGTAGATGTTGTGTAATGTATATAAATGTGTTTATCTTATGATGCTGCTGCTCAGTATACCTGCACTCCTATAGAAGATAACACTTGTATATTTTATCTGGTATGAATACTATTGAAAAAAACAGGATATGGCTGTTTCTTTCTTTTATGACTGAAAGGAGTTTATACAAAAAGTTCTTTACTTTAGCAATAAATTCACGAGATATTGCTTAAGATTTGTTTGTCACTGCTGTTTTGTTTAAACACTACATGCTATTTATGTCACCAGAAAAGCTTTATGTTAGTATTACATTGTTTTAGCTCTGTACAATTTATCATGGCACGGCTCTCAGACAAACCTTAAGCAATCAATTTCCTATATGTCTAGATTTACCTCACTCAGCTTAATTACTTTGTAGGATAGTAATATATCAATAATAAAACTACAAAACATTAAATGAAATATTTTGGCTATGAGGCATAGCATTTTTAAGATTTTGAAACAAATTTTAAGTTAAAATAAACTACATATTATAGTGTAAACTACATAAGGTAATTTGAAAATTAAAACTTTTTTATCAAACTGCAGTTAAGCTTGATGAGGCTCTTGTCACACCAAGTTACAAACTCCTCTTCTATCAACATATATGAACATTTATACGCTTATATATGAACATATATGAACATTTATCTGGCATATATGAACATTTTTATTTTTAAAGAGGTGGTTTAATTATAATACTTTCATCAAGCTGAAATTACAGTGGTCTGAATTGACATGTAATTGCCTAGTAATGCTTACATTATTGTTTTGGATTATCGGTGATGCATTAATATATATTTTCTCATGTATGGTTTTAAAATTACTATAAACTTCAAATTCACTTGTAAAGGTGAGTAAGTGGTTTTATACAGTTTTATTTAATTGAAGTTGGAACTGCGGTATAAATAAATTTAAGATTGGTGCAATCAATATTTTTGCACACTAGTTCTCAGATTTCAAATCCCCTTTATGTTGTTAGCATCTATGGAATTTACAAACTGGGTTAGTATAATACACTAAAATAATACATTAAAGTAGTTTTCTGTTTGTAATGTCAAGTTAGAAAAAATGTCTGCCCATTCCAATGTCCTTAGTTTCCTTTTTTAATAATATTAATAGAACTTGGCTATTATGATTTAAAATAATGAGCATATAACCAAAATGGAAAGATATTCCATTGGCTGACATCAAATGTAATCCAATCAACTGATTATATGATTATACCATAAAAACCAAACTTTAAACCAATATCGACTAAATATTTTTACTCAGTCACCTGACTGAAAATAATATTTTATAAATCCTTACATTTCTTATATGACAATATGTGTAAACATTTTCATATTTGAGTAAATGGTTTAAGAGGATGTGTGTTCAGCCGACGGACAAAAATTTAGTAAACGCTTTTTTTTAATGCGATTCCTCGATTAATAGTATTAACTTTAAACCATTTTTATTAATTTTGTTTATTGTTAATTAGTAAATGCAAAGAAAATAGACTAATTAGTAAACCTTTTTGGACCTGAATGTGACATAAATAAACACTTGCTACAAATGTTGATGTGTTAATGTGATTGGCATAAAGTCTTGGAAAATGGTTTTGGTGTTTACGTGACAAACTATAATCAAGGCAAAGTCTTATTTTATGTGCCACAGGTTTTGATTACATTTGAAAATTTTTATGACTAACAGTGGACAGCACAAAATATCGTTTATTATTAATGAGAATGGAGGGAGTTAAAGGTGTATAATTTACCGTTCATGGCACAAAACTTTGATAAACTAATGAATTTTGTTGGGTGTTTTATTGACTTGATAACATTTAGTCAAGCAGGATAATTAACCGGATATATCTCTCCTCCAATCTACAAAAAAAAAAAACAATGCTTAAAATAAAAATAAAGTGTTGTTATTATATGTAATCTTTTTTTAAATTAATGATTTCTAAAACTTTAAATTGTGTTTGTCCTGGGGGGACTGGGGAGGTTCTTTAATACTGCTTTAAATAAGAACAAACTAAATAATAAATTGTTTATAGAAATTTAAGCTGTTTAAAAAAATGTTCCAACAAATTGTCAAGCTTCACTTACTATTGTTATCAATGATATAACTATTCACACTGCCGCACTCACCGAAAGACCAGTTCTGGTGGTCAGCAGTGGGTGTGTTCTACCACTTGTGTATTAAAACCAGAACCTAAAATGTTTACCTTTATAAAGGTTGAAAACAAGGCTTGGTTTCATTGTGTGTAGCCAATGTTATTCAGTAAGATATTAATGTTGAGCAAGTTAGTTTTTATGAAATTTGTAATCTAAAAAAAAAACCGTTTTAAAAGAACCAAAATATTTAAGTCACGTAACCTCTATTAGCTAACTTTTATATTTTTATAAATATTATAAAACCCATTTTCCTTGCTTTTAACAAAAACATGTATATTCATTTTCAGTTTTCCTGGTAAAAAAAGAAAAATGGTTGAAGATGAAAAAGAGTCTTGTAAAGTTACATTTATAACTAAATGACAGAATTCTGGTAACCATAGAAAAATATTGTCGAAAGAGTTAATTTTTTATGTGGCCTTGAAGAGTGAAACAGTTCTTGATTCTGTATTCATTTCTATAAAAGGAAATCATCCAATCATCCATTTTATTGTGTTTTTGAGAAATTACCTGAATCATAGATATGGTGATAAAATGTTATTTTAAAAAGACTGAATTTCCGTGTTAAACACTTTCTAATGGTGATTTTATATAGGATTTATTGTACATTTTGAAGTTTGATTCTATGTTTTAATTTTATTGTAGCACAAAATGCTATTTTAAACCATCGTGTAGTAAAATTTTATACTTTGCAGTTTAAATAGTGTGTTTTTGTACTTAATAACCTTCTTTTTAAGTTGTATTATATGTGTAAAATATATATTATGATACTTCTGTATATAGTATCTCCACTATTTGTTGACTTTATGTATTTGTTCTGTTCAAGGAGAGGAGTAAATTGTTGGTTTTTCAAACGAAAAGTTATGACTTTGAGCTGGCTTTGTGCAGTATTCAGTGTACGTTTCATCAAATGACAACCTTTATCAGTTATAAACCTAAGACGCATGAATCTCTCTGTTTTTTTGTTGTGCCGTAGTCTAAGCTAATAGAACTCAGTGTTTGTTTTGTTTTATTTTATTTTTTTGTTTTATCGTCCACTCTGCTAAGTGACATTTGTTTACTGTTAAAATTCATTCATTCTTCTATTTGAACATTTTCATCAAACACTCTATTATTAATATTAAGTTTGTCATTTTTTTTGAATAAACAATTACAACAATTTTTTTGTCCTATATGTTCCTTTATAAAAACAAGGTTAATGACTTCTTATGACTGGATCTAAAAACCTAACTTTCCAAAATGATTTGGAGTAATATTGTTTTTGTAATACAAAGATTTGTTTGAATAAAGCACAGGTCACTCTAGGCTGGTTACCAGCTGATAGTAATTAGCTGCTGGTAAAAAGAGGCAAAACAGCTACTCTGACCACATAAACTGTTGCTAGTTCCAGCAAAACAGGAAGTTGGAGTGGTCACAGTAGGTATGCTACCTGCTAGTAATGAATAATGTGTTGCCCAGCAATATATAATACAATTTTGTAAACAAATTTTACGCTAAACCTACCTGCTAAATTTGCGAGTTAATGTAATGCTAGCATATAATTTGTGTAATACGTTTGGACATTTCCAATTTTCTGTAGACTGGCAAATCAATTTTATTTTTACTTTTGTGCTGTAAAAATTAGTACTTTTGAAGTTTTAGCGAATTTCCCCTATAGGGAAGAAGCTATTTCCGTAGGTCTCATGGTAAGACTTAAGACCGAGACCATGATAACTTTTTGTTTTGATGTCTCCCAGATGCCAAAACACTATTGGTTCAAATTTATATGTAATATATATATATATGTGTGTGTGTGTGTGTGTGAATGCGATAACTTGGGTAAAAAACGTCCGATTTAGATTAAATTTGGTTCAAATGTGTAAAGTGACATTCATGACTAAGTTCGAAAACCAGAAAAATCGGACCACGGAAAGGGGGGGGGGGGTTAACAAGGTTCGTAGAGCTTTCAGACAAGGTGTGCTGAGTCAATCTATTTAAGGTTTTCTACTTTACCGGAAGAGACCTCATAAAACCAGCTGGAAGGTCTCGTGATCACCAATCCAATCTGCAGTGTTGCTGGAAACACGATATTTATCTTACAAGTACCATATTTTCCTCATCAATGTAATTATAATTAACATTGTTTAACTGCTTACATTCTATGATCAGCTGTTATTTTATGAAACTAATATATTGTTTTGATTTATTTGTATTATTAGATTATTCGATTAAGGGTTTAAATGTTCTTTCTGCATGTCCAGTGACAACTTAAAAATAGCTGTACCATTATTATACCCTTAAGGTTGGCTACATGTTATGGTATGTTGTGGATTTATGAATCAGCTGGACGACCTCGTAAGACATCTTTGCTGCGAACATTGCTCTTATGTAAATAAGCACACCTGGTCTGAAAGCTCTACGAACCTTGGGGGGTTAATGGGGTTTCAACATTTTCCAAAAATCAGGTTCTTGCATTTTTCACCCTACAATTTTTAAAAAGCTCAGTTTTTGTTTTGACCATTTTATAGAGCTTAAAAAAAATATAGTGTTTTGAATCATTAACCTATGTTAAGTAGTTCCGGAGAAAATCCAAAAAACGTGTTCATTAAATCTCCCATGTTAATCTTCCGGGCAAAAGGTTTTTAGCTTTTCCTCAGTTAATTTTATTGTAAACTTTATATTTGATTTTACCAATCAATTCAGATCTACAAAACAATCATTTTGTTGTTTAAATTGTGATTCTACGTCCAACCTTTGCAGAAATATTCAAAGTGGTAAACACAGTACGTTGTCCAATGTTATCCTTATGGAGAATAAATACAATTTTATATCTTGATTATTTATGAATGTATATTGATTAAACTTGGTATGTGGCTTCACCTAGTACTTGTATATTGATATTTGCCCAACAAATTTATTTTATGTTGATTATCCCCGTAACAGCAAACCTGCATACTCAGCCTTAATGTTATTCTTATGGAGAATAAGTAAAGTTTTATATCTCCCTTAATTATGAACATAAATTATTAAAACTTGGTATGTAGCATCACCTGGTTGAGTTATATTGTAATTGCTTAAAAACACATTTATTATCTTTCTTGTTGCTGCAAACCTGCGTTTTCAGCCCTAATGTTATTCTTCTGAAGAATATATAAAATGCTATATATCACTTACTAGCTGTTACCAACAGGCTTTGACCCGCAAATTATTCATAAAAACTATGATAGTTTTGTGTGCTGCATTCTGTGGTTAGCCTGTGGAACTATTACGAATCAAGACCAGCTTTTAGCGAATTTCCCCTATAGGGAAGAAGCTATTACCGTAGGTGGCATGGTAAGACTTAAGCCCGAGACCATGATAACTTTTCGTTTTGAGGTCCCCAGATGCCAAAAACACTATTCGTTCAAATTTATATATATGTGTGTGTCCGTTACCGCGATAACTTTTGAAAGAAACACCCGATTTTGATGGAATTTGGCACAAATGTGGAGAGTAGCATTTATGACTTTAAGTTTGAAAACCAGATTGATCGCATTATGGGAAGGGGGTTTACAATTTTCCAAAAATCGGTTTTTTGCAAATTTGACCCCAAAATGTTAAAAACACTCAATTTTGGTTATAACCATTTTATTGAGCTTAAAAAACAAATAATTTAGTATTTTGAATCATTAACCTAGGTTAAGTGGTTGCGGAGAAAATCCAAAAAAAGTGTCCCATGTTAATCTTATGGGAAAAAGGTTTTTAGATTTTTCTAAAAACTTCACATTTCTGTTTATTAATGTGTTTAGCTCAACAAAACAAACATTTTGGTGTTTTAATCGTTGTTCTATGTCCAACCGTTGCAGAGATATTCAAAGTGCTAAACACAGTACGTTGTCCAATGTTATCCTTATGGGGAATAAATAAAATCTATATCTCGATTATTTATGAATGTATATTGATGAATCTTGTATGTGGCTTCAACTAGTTGTGGTATATTGATATTAGCACAAAAAACAAGTTTTTTGTTGATAGTCCCCGTAGCAGCAAACCTGCATACTCGGCCCCCATGTTATTCATATGGAGAATAAGTAAAGTTGTATATCTCCCTTAATTATGAACCTACATTAAGAGAACTTGGTATGTAGCTTCACCTGGTTCAGTTGTATTGATAATTGTAAAAAAACACATTACTTATCTTCCTCGTTGCAGCAAACCTGCGTCCTCAACCCTAATGTTATTCTTATGGAGAATAAATAAAATGCTATATATCACTTATTTATGGATTTATTTTTGTGAAACTTGGTAAATAGCTCTATGTAGTATTGAGTCACATATATATGCATTGGAAATTCGCTGAGTACGCAGGTTTGCTGCAACAGGGGTATTGTTGGTACGCCATACCTCCCTTAATAAATCCTCAAAAAAATTACTTTGACCATCAGTTTGAAGATACCTGCACTGCCAAAATTGAAAAACAAACAATTCAAAACCTTAAAAATTATTATTTAACACTTTTGCTGTGTTCGTCATGTTTAAACATGAAAATCTCATATGTTTCAATGTTGAGCAAAGTTCCGATACAGGGATACCTGCAGCGAATGTGTTGATGAGCGATTCTTACTTATTTATTTTTCAACCTACTGGTGGCACCGTTAGCGACGGTTTCAACAGTAGGGGGCTATATAGCCCCCTACTTTCAACTAACTCAAAACAGCTGTGTCAGTGCTGAAGTTGCGCATGGGCAGTACAAGAATCATTATTATCATTAGGAGCCGCATACCAAGTTTCATAAAATAAATTCACAAAAAAGTGATTTATAAAATTGTAATTATTCTCTATAAGAATAACATTGGGAATGAGGACGTAGATTTACTGAAACAAGGAACATAACAAATTGGTTTTTATGCAAATATAAATAGAATTCAACTAGATGAAGCCACAAACCAAGTTTCATCAATATTCATAATATAGCAACATGTAATATTTTAATTATTCTCTATAAGAATTACATGGGGGCTGAGTAAGCAGGTTTGCTGCAACAAGGAACACAAAATATGGTTTTTCATGCAAATATCAATATAACTCAACTACGTGAAGCCACATACCAAGTTTCATCAATATACATTCATAAATAAGCGATATATACCATTTTGATTATTCTCCATAAGAATAACATGGGGGATGAGTATGCAGGTTTGCTGCAACAAGGATCAAAAATTGAGTTTTTATGCAAATACCAATATAACTCAACAAAGTAAAGCCACATACCAAGTTTTATTAATTTATCTTCATAATTAAGGGTGACGTTACATTTTACTTATTCTCCATAAGAATAACATGGGGGCTGAGTACGCAGGTTTGCTGCTACAGGAATTATCGGTAAAAATTGCTTTTTTGTGCAAACAACAATAGACAACATCCAGATGAAGAAGCCGTATGCCAAGTTTCCTTAGTATATATATGTTCATAAATAAGCGAGATATAAATTTGTTCTTATTCTTCTTAAGAATAGCATTGGAAAACGTACTATGTTTAGCACTTTCAATATCTCTGTAACCAATTGACCTAGAGAAATGATCAAAACAACAAATTGTGTCTTTTTTTAAGCTTAATCCAATGGTGAGAACTTAATTTTTTTTAATATTACATGTAAAAACTTCAAAAAATCATTTTTGGGGTACAACCCCCCCCCCAAAATACCCCTTTGGATTGAGCGATCTGGCTGGTTTTCGATCTTAAAAGTCATAAATGTTGCTTTACACGTTTGTACCAAATTTCATAAAAATCTGACCATTTTTACAAGAGTTATCGCACCCACGGACACATATATATATAAGTTATTTCGTAGAATACGCTATCAACGAAGATTGCATGGTAAAGATTTAGGCTCGGATCCATGATAACTATTCATCTTCATAACCTAGAATGCCTAGTTTCACCTAAATGGTTGAAGATTGTCTTTTTATCTCCTGAGACAACATTACAACTAGATACAGGGATTTGTGGCTCTAAATACCAATACAAACCATACATACCAACCGTTTTTAAGTTGGGATGCACATGTAAAATTTTATTTTGAGAAAATTAAGTTCAGGTCTTTATGCCTTAAAGCAAATGTCATGTTTGTGTAGTATTTCAGTTTTAAAAACAATTTATCATTCTTACATTCAATCTCATATTTAATTTGGAATAACAATTTTATGGATCAACAAGCAAGAAAAAAATGGACAAAATATTAAAAATGCTGAAAAAAGCAATAAGAATTATGTTAAAATTGAAAAGTGAAATCAGTGTTAGAGATGAATTTAGTAATTTGGAAATATTAACAGTATATGGGTTATATATGTATGAGTTAATTTTGTATGTAAAGACCGATGTAAGTGAAGACAAAAAACTGAGCCTCATGTCTATAATACTAGAAGAAAATTTGAAATGATAAGAAATCACCACAGATTAGAATTATGTAAACAAAAATCATCTTATATAGGAAATAAGTTTCTGGGTAAACTACCAACTTATTAAAGAATGAACCGAACCAGACCACTTTTAAAATACAGTTGAAACAATACATTGTGGGATTGAGGCTGTAATCCATTGAGGAATATTTAAACATGTAAAAACTCTAGAATAATGGAGTGGAATTGGAATTAGTGTATTTACTATGTAGTGTGTTATTTCATTTTAAACAATACTTGTTATAGGACCTACATGATATACTGTACTGACACTATTCAATGTATTTATATATATAAAAGATGAATAAAGAGATTTTGAATTGAATTGTCAGCAACACACTGACATGTGCGAGGCTGTGAGTTATTGACCCAAGGCTTAAAAAAAGGTAGGGTGCAAGGACGTTAATGTGTAGGCCACAATATCATTATTATAATTATAATAATTGTATTGCCTTGTACAATTATTATAATTGTGTAAGCAAATATATATTTATTCTAAATGAATGTTCTATGGTAATATATTAATTTCCATGGATTATTTTCTTTCTGTAGCTAGTTCTTCTTAAAATTTAATTTCTTTTTCCAGGAATTCTTCTGATTTATAATAAGCTTATATACTTATATTTAAAAGTATATTTTTAATTTTCATTTTAAATTTTGTCAAGTCTCTTTCTTCTTTTAACTCAACGGTAAGTTTATTGAATGAAGATATTCCATTGTATAATTAATATCTTAAAAAACTTATATTATGATAGTGCATTTTGAGGTTGAGTTTGTTTCTGATTTTAGGTACCTAATATTCGTAATGTGGTGAACAAAGAAATATTTTGTTTTACAAAAGTTAAAGTTTCCAAAATATTTTACTGAGGAATGTTAATATTTGATTGTTTTTACAAATTATTTGCTTACATAGATGATATCTTGATTTTTTAAAGATTAGTCTAAAAAAATAAATATATGTTTTGTGTAAGTTGACGGCCCCATATTGGTACTGCAAACAATTGAGGGTAGAATATATCCCATTAGATATAGTTACCATACTTGCATCCCTAGTCTGAATTGATTTAAAAAACATACCATATAGGTTAGTGTGGCCTTTATATAAAACATATACTGTTTCGCCAGTTATTTGTCATAGTTTCCCTGGCCTATTATATTATTTTTAGAGATAAAACTTTAAATAACTTGTACATCCATATAGAGTAAACAGATGCATGTATCTATTGATTTACTATATGTACAGTACACTACAAAGTACCATTGTAATACAAAGTATTCATTGTTCAAACACTTATTTTAGCGTAACTTAATTATAATCATGAGTAAATTTTAATACGTTCGCTGCTGACATTTCCGATCGGAGTCATGCCGAACTGTCACAGGGTGCGTATGACTCCGGTCGGAGTCTTGGTGCAACTTGATAAACATTGGTTCGCGTTTATTGGGTATCAACTAAATTATGTCAGCATGTTGTGCTGGTCCCATACTTCATTTCGGTTGCATCAATTTTCGGTTCCTGCCTCTGGCGGACGGCTCTAGCTGGAGTCGCCTGTAGGCGCCCTTAGCATTATAGGGTCGCTTTGTTACTACTTTTCAGCAGCGAACGTGTTAAAGGGAACGTTTCATAACGTCCAGGTACAGAACATCAAGGTCCTCTTTTATTTAAACTTAGTATTTTGGCTGTTTAGCTGTTTCAGAAAGTAAAGGTTGTATAAACAAATTAGATGAAAAACCACTAGTTTCAAAACGTAAAGTTTCACAACGTCCAGGTAAGTTACTCACTTGCTTCCAGCCAACTTGGAGACAAACAAAATTTGAAACCAGTCAATCCGTATGCCATGTTTTATTTGTATTAAGGCATGTGGATCCAGATTTGGTTTATAGTGAAATCACATTCAGGGTTTACGGTTATACCAAATACTACCTTGACGTTTTGAACCTTTACGTTTTGAATCGCCTCCGTTTTAAAATTGTATTATAATGATACCTTTACGTTTTGAAACTGTATGTTTTGGAAGGGTCTTATTTTACATTTAACATAACTAAGCCTTGACGTTGTGAAACCGACCCATTTTAAACAGCCCAGTTTATTCAGTTTAGTGTTTTGGTGTTCTTTAAAGATGTATACAGTTGGCTTGAATTGATACTGCTGGAAATAAACATTATGTTTTTATACAACAAGTATTGTAATTATATTGTGTAAAAGCCGGGTCACACTAGGCTGGTTATCAGTGCCAGCAAAGATTACACATATGTGTAATCTTTGGTGCTAGTTACTAGCAGCTAGGAAAATCAAAATAAATTAACAAGTACAAATATTGCGTGCTACTATCTGTACAAGCTATTGTCAATATTTATGTATTAAATAAAACAAAAAGTACAATCACTGGTGTTGATTAAGAACCAGGTAATATTTAAACAGTAAAAGTGCAGAAAACCGGATGAACTTGTCAGTCTATATTTCATTCCAAGGAGGTCTATTGGTAATAGGCCTACTGGAGACAACACTAATCAACAAAATTGCTTGCCGCCGCCATTTTGTGGTGAGGAAAATTAACTGGTACGTAAATGACGGTGTTGCTGATTCGCCTGGCTTGTAAGGCTCAAATTGGTGTTAAATTCCGCTTATCCCTGTTTCTGGAAGTAGATTTGTTGTGTTGCCATTGGGATTATGTTAAACCACAAGACCCCCGTAGCAGCAAACCTGCGTACTCAGTGAATTTCCAATGCATCTATATGTATCTTAATACCACATAAAGCCACATACAAAGTTTCATCTATATACATTCATAAATAAACTATTTATGACAGTTTAATTATTCTCCATAAGAATAACATGGCGGCTGAGTATGTAGGTTTGCTGGAGCAAGGAACATAAAAATGGGGTTTTATACAAATATCAATATAACTCATGTAGGTAAAGCCACATACCAAATTTCATTAATTTATTTTCATAATGAAGGCAGATAACACGTTACTTATTCTCCATAAGAATAACATGGGGCTGAGTACGCAAGTTTGCTGCTACGGGAGCCTTTGGTAAAAAAATTTTTTTTTAGCAAATATCAATGGTCCACAACCAGATGAAGCCGTATACCAAGTTTCGTCAGTATACGTTCATAAATAAGCGAGATATAAATTTTTTATTTTCCTCCATAAGAATAACATTAGACAACATACTGTGTTTAGCACTTTCAATATCTCGGTAACCAATTGACGTAGAGAAATGATCAAAATACCAAATTGTGTGTTTTTTTAAGCTGAATCCAATGGGAAAAACTAAAATTTGACTATTTCCAAAATCATATGTAGAAAATTCGAAAAACCAATTTTTGGGGTACAAAACCCCCCCAAAATACCCCTTTGGATAGAGCGATCTGGCTGGTTTTCGAACTTAGTCATAAATGTTGCTATACACGTTTATACCAAATTTCATCAAAATCGGATAATTTTTACGAGAGTTATCGTGCTCATGGACACACACACACACACACATATATATATATATACACAGTTTCGAACGAATGGTGTTTTTGGGGTCTGGGGACCTCAAAACGAAAAGTTACCATGGTCCCGGGCCTAGGTCTTACCATGCCGACTACGGTAATAGCTTCTTCCCTATAGGGGAAATTCGCTAAAATGTATCCTGCAGCCTAGCTGCAGACAACAATCACGGTTCCGAGCCTAAATAAATGTTAACATACAACATTCAGTAATAACGTTTTCTACCAAACAACCATTTTGTTAATTAGTTATTGATGAAGTATTTGTCTGTCTGTTTAAAAATGTTAGTCATACCTGTTAATAACCATGTTATCTATATATTAATACGCTAGGGGTTTTTTCTTCACAGTCATAACTCGATAATGGCTGGACGGATGTTAACGTTTGAGGTGTAAAATTAAAGGTATTTTGACTTAGATTTGTCAATACGTCTCAGACTTTTAAGATAGGGCATCACTTCAATACAGTAAAGGGCTGAATATGCGCCACTGAAGGGAGTAACAGTGGCGCTATCCAACGGCGGAAGTCTAAACTACATATTGATTGAAAGTACGTTATTATCAGATGTTTTGTTTATGTTTGTTTACAACTGAAGGTACCAACTTGCTCGGATTCGAGTAACAGGACAACTAGTATATCTTATTCTAATATCATACATTGATAATTAAATCAATTTAAATGTACATATGTACAAGTAATTTCTAAGTGAAGGTGAAAAATAAAATTTGTTGGCTTATCCGGAAAATTGAAAATGACCAAATGTATTAAAACCACTAGCAAATCTAGCGGTTTGGGTCCCTTCTATTATTTGTTGACAGCACTGTTTAAATGTTGCTGAGATACATAAGCTAAATCACCTAATAATTATTAATTTGCCACTACTAGCAACCAGCTTAAGTATGACCACTCGAACCTCTGTTTTTCTAGAACTAGCAACAGTTTATGTGGTCAGACTAGCTGTTTCTCGCTTTTTACTAGCAGCTGGTAACCAGACTAGTGTGTGACCCGGCCATTAGCTTGAATTGCTAGTATTTTTGTTGTTTATTTTGTTTTTATTAACTGCCAGTAACTACAAGAATACTATCTTTGATAATTTTACTCCACATTTGCCTGTTTAGCCCAATAATTTATTAAGTTTATTGTTTATTGGTATAGTTGGATTTGGGTGAATTTGACTTCTGTTAAAAGTTCAAAAATATGTATACTTTATATTCTTATTCAGTATTCATACGACAGATATTTTCCTCCTAAAATTGTGGTTTCAGTCTTTAGAGATCAGTGTGGTTAACATAGAAAGATATAACATTTTTGATCTCCTGTTTGACCTCCAATAAAAACAAAACCTCTTATAGAGACGTTTAGTTGAGTATCCACAGGTTCTTTAGGGTTTATTCTTAATAATGAAAACCCCTTTTGAGTCTGTAATCCAGGCAACCTTATATAAAAGGCGAGAAGTCAGATCGTTGTAGTATATATTGCAGAAGGGTATATGCCCTTTTTCCTGTAAAAGCCGGAAGAAATATTTTGCAGGAGATTTTGTTGTATCGAATGGGTAACCCAAAGCAGTTAGGGCCACCTCGACTTGCCAGTCTAGTCCCCCTTTAAATTCCACCGAATTTCTAATGTTCAAACTAATTTGAATCTCAAAAATAGTGTCTAGAACTTAGATTACACCCACCTAAGCAAATTGTTTACAGGTAACTAGGCTGAAGCCAGAAAGTTATTTAGGATTTAGAGTTGGATTGAATAGGATGATGGAAAGGAGAGGAAGGCCAGTTTTTTTATAAGTATTAGAATTCCAGAATTTCTGGTGGAGAAGTCCATGACCTTTCACCTTTCTCTCATCTACCACCCACTGCCTTGTGAAGTGAGCGTTTATTGTTGTGTTATAACTATTAGCATCAATTTAGTCTACCTCCTCTCAGGTTCTTAAACAATTAAATTAAGTGGAACTTTTTTTACATAAGTTCCACTGTGTACAAAAGATTGTAAATACATTATGAGTAATGTACAGCAAACACATGATGTAAATACTAATATAAATATTGTCTGGTGCTGCATATAAAATATGTTACAAATATCACTAAGTTAGTGAAAACTGTGTTTAGTCTTGTGCCATTATTTAAACGTACTTGTAATTTACATAGATTAAAAATTAAATATTGTATGTATTGGTTTTTCTTTATTTCAAACCTATGAATATTTTTCTTCAGCAAAAACTTATTTATGATTTATTGAACTAACAAATTTTAATTTTGCTTAAAAACTGTAGATTTATTTGTTACAAATTAAACAAATAAACAGTTTTCTTAAGTATTCCATATTTTTTAAGATGTGAAATTAAAGCAGAAAGCCCAAATAAACTAATGATATCAGGGAATAAATTTGCGATGGAATTGGAGGTGAGGTGAGGTGAGGTGGAATTGGAAGGTGAGGTTGTGTGCTTATCATATTCCGATATTTCAAAAGCTTTTACTATAATGTATTATAATATGTGTAATATGTAAACTCACCTGCCCACTAGTTAAAGACTTGTGGTGACTGTATACTGTTTAACAAGTAGCCTTTGCTGTACCTATATAATAAACTATATCAGGTTCACATTTTCAAAAATCAAAATTTAGGATATTCTGTAATTTCCCACAGGGCCGGCACCAGCAATTGCAGGGCCCTGAGAAAATGTTGGTGCTGGGCTCTTTAGCAATGAGGGATACAAAATGTGCCTGATGCTCACTCGGAAGTTGCTCTTTTGACAGTAAAATCTCTTAACCAGTGGTAAAGTGTCAGTGACCTTCGGTGCTATGGACCGATGTATCGTCTTTCGAATCTTCTACCAAAAACATTGTTAATTGCTGCAAAAACAATTGTACCATTCTAAATATTTTATAAATCAACAAAAAATCACGGATTCATATACTCCTTTGGCAAGTTTAGCACTGAAAGTGTTAATTACCTTTTGGGTCAATTATTATCATAAGAAATTGGGTTGGTACTCTGGTTTGATGCAACAGAGGTATCAATAGCTTTTTAAAAATAAATGTATTGTAATAATAGTAGCTTGAAGGGGCCAAAGCCCTTAACATTGCTCCAAAACTCTACCTCCTCCGATTTGAACACATGTCATTTCGTAAACAAAACGAAGCAGACGTTTTAAAATCCCCATGCTTTTCTTATCGGAGATGTTTTACGTTATTTCTCGTTTGCTGGTAACCTTTTGGAAATACTACTATTTTTCCCGAGTCCCTGGGATTGAGACCTTTAATTAAAGCTGTCTCCTATCATCCTGTGATTTGCCAAACTCCCACAATTTTTACTTACAAATTTCACTTACAGAATTACATATAAAGATTAAATTAACAGCTGTTATAAGGATTATATATTTTTAACTCAATTTATTTTACAATCTGTTCTTTAAACTACAGAACAATTAGTGAAAACTAGTGGCTTGAAGGGGCCATAGCCCCTAACCTTGCTCCAATATTCTGAATATCTGATTCATAGGAACACATGTCAGTTCGTAAATACAGTAGACACTTAATCACATTTTTTAATGTAATCAAAGCAGAAGTTTTTAAATACCCATGCTTTTCTTATGGGGGATGTTTTACGTTATTTCTCGTTTACTGATAGCCTTTTAGAAATACTGCTATTTTTCCTGAGTCCCTGGGATCAAGACCTTTAATTTGAGCCGTCTCCCATCATCCTGCAATTTGCCAAACTCTCACAATTTTGACTTAAAAATTTCGCTTACAGAATTTTATATAAGGATATCACAATTTGAATTTTTTTAATCAGCCTGTAATTATTGTTGAATAAGGGACCAAGAAAACAAACATATTTTTAGTGAATTTCCTACGGAAAAGTGAACTATTAGCATGACCCGCACGGTGAAACTTAAGCCCGGGACCACCATAGAAGTTCCTAACGTGACCCCCTGAACACGTTTTGGGGGGTCGTTCAAAATTATATATATGTGTATGCACTCTAGCGGTCACATTTTTTGTCCGATTTACTTCAAATTTGGTAGGGATGTTTGACAAGTTCTTCTATAATCAGTTTGACAAGTTCGTTGGGCAAGACAATCGGAAAACTATAACCCCCTTTTTTGGGGATTATTTTTTCAAATTTTGAGTTTTTGGGCCCAAAAAGGGTTAGAAAAGCCCCGGACGTAAAATTAGTGCTTATATTAAGATGGAAATTAGTGAAGCAAAAGTTTTAAGCCCTCTCTCGTCATTCTAGCATAAATATTTACTGAGTTATTAAAGAAAATGTATATCGGCTAAACACAGTACATTGCCTTATGGGGTTTTTACATTAGAAAAGCATGTTAGTCATTTGTTATTGGTGTATTTGTATCATCCCCAGCAACCTCGTGCCTACTTTCAAGCCTGACTGGACCTTCTCCTAACCTTATAATGCGCAAAATTGTATTCCTAGCATTGCAGGTACAGTAAATGAAACCAGGAGCATCAGAACAGCCAAAAAATCAATGTTTTCAGATTTCAATAAAAATGGAATAAATGTATGTTTTTACACTGTTTTTGAGTTTTAAAAGTTTTGTATTTGGAAATTCACTTCCCTCACGTCAGCGTGCTTCGTGCGAACTCGTTTGCCTCTTAATTACTGTAATGTTTAACTCACTGGCAAATAGTTGTACAAAGAAATATAAGACAAAAACTAAAGATAAGGAAATAAACGGTATCAGGAAACTGAGACATACTTTCTCCCTTTTTAGCCCAACTTTAATGAATAAATTACTTTTTATTTACTACATATAGAATACAAAGCACGGTCGAATGTACAGAAAATCTTGTAAACAAGTTGTTTTAAAAAACATCCACCCAAATCCCTGCTTTGGAGGCACTACAGAATCCATTGCTACACTCGTGGTTTTAAGAGGGGAAATGCCCCCTATCCCTCCCAGGGTTATTAAGGGGCAACATATTTCGAATTTCCTCTGTTGGTCAATGCTAACTTGACAATCATATCAAGTTTGAATGAAATTTATCCGTAAATAAGAGAGAAATAGTAATTTTTGTATTCCCCTTAAAAAATAGGGCCAACTCCTGGATTAAGTCATATTTGAGTGACAGAAGTCACTTTGTTGAGTTGAAATATCTCAATAATTATAATAGGTTGACTTCATTCCACTCTTCAAGAACCCTTGTGAAATATGGAGTTCCACAGGGCTCTATATTGGGCCCGTTGTTGTTTTTATGTTACATCAATGGAGTGCCAAAATTATCAACATCTAGTAAAGTCATATTATATGCAGATGACATTAATTTAACAATTGCAGGAACCGAAACCAATAGTATTGAAGTATCTGCGTTTACCCAGCTAACGGGTATCAACAATATTTAGCTGGTTTGAATCTCTTATTAAATCCTTTAAAAACCAAATTCATTTCCTTCTCACCTACTGAAAATAAGCCTAAAAGACTATCAACTAATATCTGTCTAAACGAGCATTTTTTGGAAGAGATTAATGAAACAAAATTTCTAGGGTTTTACATTGATAATCATCTTAATTGGAATTCACATATTGCAAAAGTTTGCAATAAAATTTCCTCTGGAATTTTTGTACTAAGAAAAATATCACCAGTGTGCGATTTGGCAACTATGAAATCTGTATATTTCACATTCATCCATTCTCACATCTCTTTTGGATTGGTTATGTATGGCAGTACCTCCAATGAAAATTTAAACAAAATTTTAGTTTTTCAAAAAAAGCTCTACGGATAATGTTGAAATTAAATTGGCTCGAATCAGCCAAAGAACATTTTCCAGCATTAGGAATCATGACTGTTTTTACCTTATACATTTTTGAACTGATTATGGTAGTTAAAAGGAACTCAAATGACCTATGCTTATTGGGGTCTTATCACAACCATAACACCAGATATAGGAATGATTTTAGTTACAACAGACACAAATTGAAATTCTATGAGAAAAAGTCATGTTATGCGGGTATCAGGTATTTTAATGCCTTGCCTGCTGATTTAAAAAATATTTTAGATTTTGATCAATTTAAAAACAAGTTAAAGAAATTTATGATTTGTAAAACTTTGTATTCTTTGGAGGAGTTTTTTGAATAGTTCATATAATTATAAGAAACTGTGCAATAAATAACAATGTTATTAAATGATGTACCTTAGTATTAAGTTAAAAAGCTTGTATTTTTTATGCTATGATGACGCCATTCTGTACTATTGTATTGCAATGAATAAAGATGATTTGATTTGATTTGAATAACACTGGACAACGTACTGCGTTTACCGCAAAATGAAAATTCCAATTTTCTCCGCAACCAGCAATTGTAGAATAGTAATTCAAAATACTAAATTATTTAGTTTTTTGAGCTCTTTTTAATGGTGAATATAAATATTTTTTATGTTTATGTTTTTTTTATGAAAAAATCTAAAAAACTGAATTTTTGATGTTTTAAGTCCTGTAATTTCTGAACTCGAATTTTTACAGACATGCGGGTGGTGTCATTTTGTTGGAAAAATAAAGTTTTACAAACGACCAAAGTTTAATCAAAATCGTTGGAGCCGTTTTTGAGAAATTTTGATTTTTCATGATTTTTGGCGGTTTTTGGGGGATAATTACCCTTAAAAATCAAAAATTCAAAAAAATGAAAAAAATACCTGGAGATATCGTGGATTACTACCTACAGTAGAACTCCAATTATCCGAATTAATTGGGGATCGGGCCAATTCGGATATGCAGAAATTTGGATAATCAGGTATACCTCGGGAATTAAGCAAAAAACATCACCATACATAAATACCCCCGTCGCAGCAAACATGCATACTCAGCGAATTTCCAATAAATATATAACATAACACATTAACACTTAACAGGATTCATAAGAAATATATTCACAAACAAGCGATATTAAAAATATTAATTATTCTCCATAAGAATAACATTGGGGATGAGTACGCAGGTTTGCTGCAACAAGGAACACAAAATAATGGGTTTTTATGCAAATATCATTAGAACTCATCTAAGTAAAGTCACATACCAAGTTTCATTCATATACATTTATAAGTAAGCGATATATAACATTTGAATTATTCTCCATAAGAATAACATGGGGACCGATTACCTAGGTTTGCTGCTACGGGAACCATACGTGAAAATTTTGTATTTTCTGCAAACAACGATAAACCCCAACCAGATTAAGCCATATACCAAATTTTGTCAGTTTATGTTCATAAATAAGCGAGATATACAATTTTTCTTTTTCTCCATAAGAATAACATTAGACAACGTACTGTGTTTAGCACTTTCAATATCTCAGGAACCAATTGACGTAGAGCAATGATAAAAATACCAAATTGTTTGTTTTTTTATGCTGAATTAAATGGTAAAAATTAAAATTTGATTTAAATAAAAATTGCATGTGGAAACCCCAAAAAACCCATTTTTGGGGTACAAAACCCCCCTTTGGATGGTGCGATTCGTCTGGTTTTCGAACTCGTTCAAATAAATGGTGCTTTACACATTTGTACCAAATTTCATTAAGATCGGACCTTTTTTACGAGGGTTATCGTGCTTACGGACACATATATATATATATATACATATATAAAAATTTGAACGAATGGTGTTTTTGGCATCTGGGGACCTCAACATGAAAAGTTATCATGGTCTCGGGCTAAAGTCTTACCATGAGACCTACGGTAATAGCTTCTTCCCTATAGGGGAAATTCGTTAAAAATCAGAATTTTATCGACAAAGTTATTATAAATGTAGTGAACAGAAAGTGAGCGAACTGCATCAAGAATATACGTCATAAAAATTAAATTACAGGAGTTAAATTGAATACACAGTATATACAGTTGCTCTTTTCAATAGGCCTTCATACTGTACGTATTTCACTGTTCAATGTTGGTTATTTCACTTGAACATCTCGAGCAAAGTGAGTTTATCACTTAGCGAAAGGACAACACGTTTACATTTTGTACTCATTTCGAACGATAATCTCGGTGAAAGAAGAGTAGCGACTGATGATGAGCAGGGCGGGAAGGGGGTATGACTCATTGTTCCCTGCGAAAATATCGTCCGGAAGGTAACAGCGCGGGCTTTTATTTTAGCGCTCACGGCACATTATCGCTACACGCGCTCCCGCTGTTATTTTCTTGATTTTTATATTTCTATTATTTCACTCAAAATCGATTCGGATAATTGGATATTCGGATAATTGGGGTTCGGATAATTGGATTTCTACTGTACATACCAAATTTCATAAAAATCGGCCCATTGGTTAGGGCTCTAGCTCTGTACACATCTACACAGACCTTAACATTGCCCCAAAACTCTACCTCCTCCGATGTGAACACATGTCATGTCGTACACACACAGACAGACATCACGTAAAAACCACTTTTTTGGGTTCAGGGAGCACCAAAACGAATATTTCCACTAACAAATCAAATTCGAAAATTTTGACGAAAACAATACTTTCTCCACATACTATGTATAAGGGGAAAACATACTATGTAAAAACATGAATCTAGTAGACCTTGTGTGGATCTTCTTGAAGCCAGAGTAGAGGTGCCAGCAGAAGAGTGGGGGGGATTAGCATTGGAGGGGAAGTTCACAATAACATGTACTTTCACAAATGTCTGTTTTTCAGTTCACAATGTCATAGTACTCTTCTTGCCGAAAACATTTTGCTACTCTGTATTAAGTAGCAACTACTAGTAATTAGGTATTTAGGAAAGTCTTTACTGTTGGAGAGTTGTCAACATCATCCTTATTAACTATATTAATTATCATATGTCATATTATTTGTTTATATTCACACATGTTTTGATTTTAGCGAATTTCCCCTATAGGGAAGAAGCTATTACCATAGGTGGCATGGTAAGACTTAAGCCCGAGACTATGATAACTTTTTGTTTTGAGGTCCCCAGATGCCAAAAACACAATTCGTTCAAATTTATATATATATATGTGTCCGTTACCTCGATAACTTTTGAAAGAAGTGCCCGATTTTGATGAAATTTGGCACAAATGTGGAGAGTAACATTTATGACTTTAAGTTTGAAAACCAGATTGATCGGTCTATGGGAAGGGGGTTTTATGGGGGTATAAAATTTTCCAAAAATCATTTTTTTGAACTTTTTACCCTAAAATTTTAAAACCACTAGATTTTGGTTATAGACATTTTATAGAGCTCAAAAAAACAAACAATTTAGTATTTTGAATCATTAAGCTAGGTTTTGTGGTTGTGGAGAAAAGTCAAAAAATGTGTCCATAAAATTTCCCATGTTAATCTTATGGGAATATGGTTTCTGGAGTTTCCTCAAATAATTTCACTAAAAATTCCACTTTTTTCTACCAATCAGTTTAGCTCTACAAAATAATCATTTTGGCGTTATAATTGTTGTTTTACGCCCAACCGTTGCAGTGATATTCAAAGTGCTAAACACAATACGTTGTCCAATGTTATCCTTATGGAGAATAAATAAAATGTTATATTTTGATTATTTATGCATGTATATTGATGAAACTTGGTATGTGGCTTCAACTAGTTGTGGTATATTGATAGTAGCACAAAAAAATGGCTTTTGTTGATTTTTACCGGTAGCAGCAAACCTGCATACTCGGGCCCCATGTTATTCATATGGATAATAAGTAAAGTTTTATATCTCCCTTAGTTATGAACCTAAATTAATAAAATTTGGTATGTAGCTTCACCTGGTTGAGTTATATTGACAATTGCAAAAAAACACATTTCTTATCTTCCTTGTTGCAGCAAACCAGCGTACTCAATGCTAATGTTATTCTTTTAGAGAATAAATAAAATGCTATATATCATTTATTAATGAATGTATTTTTGTGAAACTTGGTAAGTGGCTCTAGGTAGTAGTGATACCCACGTATATATGCATTGGAAATTCGCTGAGTACGCAGGTTTGCTGCGACGGGGGTATTATAATAATAAATGTTGTGTGTATTGAGGGAATTAAAGAGTATTTATAAATAAAGAGTATAATTTATAATAAAAGTTAATTTATAATAAAAGAGTATTTATTTGAATTTTATCAGATTATGAGACATAAGTATTTGTAAAGAAATGAGTATAGCAAGTCATAACATAGAACTTTTAACAAGAGAAAATTATGATACATGGAAAATTCAAATGGAAGTCATACTGGTAAAGAAGATTGTCTTGGATACGTTTTATGAACTACTAAAAAGCCTTTAGGTGAGAATGATGTAAAAGTAGCTTGGGAGATTGCTGATGCAAAAGCAAAAGCAGATGTCATTTTGGCTATAAGCCCAAGTGAATGAAAACAAGTAAAAGGATGTAACACATCAGCGGATGTGTGGGAAAAGTTGAAATGTATTTATGATTCCAGGGGACCAGCCAGAAAAGCATCTATTAAAAAAACTAATTTTAGCAAAATTGTCTGCTAATAGTGATATAAGAGATCATATCAATGATTATTTTGATGATGTAGAAAAGTTAAATGGGATGGAAATAGAGGTAAACGACGACCTTTTAACAGTTATGCTTTTATAATCCCTCTCAGACGATTTTGAACATTTTCGAATTGCTATTGAAACAAGAGATATACTACCTTCTCCTCAAGTTCTGAAAATAAAAATATTAGAGGAGTGGGAAGCCAGGAAACAACATAATAAGGAAGACAGTAGTAATGAAGCATTGCTTGGAAAATTTCAGAGGAAAACTGTTTTTCAGCCAAATTTCAGAGTCCCATTAAGATGTCATGTATGTAAAGCAAATGGGCACAAAGCAAGATTCTGCCCAAAAGTAAGAAAATAAGTGCAAAATTCAACAGTTGCGAAAAAAGAACGTGCTGGTTTTCATTCTGCTGCAGAAGTCACATGTTACATGGGAAATATATTAAATAAGCAAAACATTCGGTGGTGTTTAGATAGTTATTGCACTTCACATATGTCTCATTTGTACAGTAAATTTGTCAACTGTCATCCTGATATGGGTAAAAGCGTAAATCTTACAAACAATTCATCAACAGATGCAAAGGAATTGGCACAGTTAATTTTTTGGCTGACAATGGGAGAAAGACTCCTAGTTGACAGGTTGGGTGAATTCTTTGTGAGTTGCACATCTGATCAGGTGTTTGGTTAATTTTTACCCATCCTTACTGTGTACTGTGTGTGTCCACCGAAAGCATGGTTTTTACAATTCTAGTGTTCAGATGTTCAATACTTTATAAAAATCAACAAAATAACTCAGATTCAACCACTCCCATTCACTAGCTT
The DNA here is from genome assembly GCA_963675035.1 of Allygus modestus. Taxonomy (NCBI): domain Eukaryota; kingdom Metazoa; phylum Arthropoda; class Insecta; order Hemiptera; family Cicadellidae; genus Allygus; species Allygus modestus. The sequence goes on along the minus strand of OY776112.1, from coordinate 259,163,139 downwards.
GGTGCTCAAATATTTCGTCTAAATAGTTTGATTGCAATAATTGCGGGGACCATCTGTTCATACCACTGTCTAAAGCCGGCCCTAAATTTCCCACCAGTATGTGCCCAGTTATATATATTTTTGTCCCTAGCAATAAGCTAAATAAATCAATCCAACAAGTGTGATTCAAAATGCTAATTTTGATTTTAACATATTGCAAATAAATGGGTACTTATTTATTGCATATCAAACCTTTACCAGTATCAGAGCATCCCCTGCAAAAATTAAAATATTTTGTTTTAAGTAACACTTTCCAAAGCACTACATGTTCTTGTGTTATAATTTAAATCCATGAGTCAAGGATGTAAGCAGATAAATATTGGAGAGGAGGAGAGCAATATGAGACCATAAAATCAATATATATATATATATGTTTCAGGGAGGATTACAACCACCTGACTTTTGGTCTTGCATGTGTGAAGGGTTACAGGATGAAATCAATTAGACACCTTAACCCATTTGTGGGCGGCCAAAAACTTAGTGTGTAGCCCCTAGGGACCGGCAAAAGCCTTGCACAGCTGTTTGTTCTGAACGTGTTTTCAGAGACAAAAAAGAACTAAATAATCCCCCAAAATGAATCATCTTATCACTCACACTTGCCAATAATAATCTATGAAGTTCTGGCAAATTTAATTTATTGCCCATATCTCAAACACAACTCACGATCAAATAGCATTGGCGATAATAATGAAAGCAGAATATTGAGTTTTTATTCGCGCAGACAATCTGTGGGGTTTCACAGAAAGAAACAAATGCACGGTACACATCCTCGCACAATCTAGCGGTTTTCTCATGAAACACATCCTAGCCGCAATCCCTAGAAACAACCAAGTGTGGACGCAGGTGATATGTATTTTGGCAATCACTGCATAAACAATTCTCGGCCGATTCTGTCTTAGCACAACTCTACTGCAGATTCTGTGCCTTCCACCCGAAATCACAGTAACAGTATTTTCAAAACTATAACTAAACCTAATTTTAAAATATGTATATTTTGTCATGATTCAAGATTTGCATGGGGTAGATTCAACGTGCAGGTTGTTCACAAACATTAAAGTTTATTTGACAGACATTCAACATGGACAAATACAATTTCTGAAGTAAGTGAACACTTATAATCTCTACTCTTACTTATAAAAGTAAATTAATGTTTGTTGTCAGTTTTATATAAAAGCAGTGAAATTTACACTTATACACACTGGCAGTAAAAATATATACAAAATATGTTCCTTAATAGGTAGTTTTACACTTATAAAATTGCTATATGTAAACAAATTATTACATGAAAATTATCTATTTGTTCAGGCTTAAGTGAAACTTTTACAACTTTTATAACTGATAGTCAAATCTGACTGTAAACTATTGACTTCTACATAATATAATGGTCACAATATCAGAATAAAATAACATTTTGTTGTTAGTAAGTTGTTGATATTTACAAAAAATCACAATAAGCAAATAATCTGGACCTTTTAAAAAAATAATTTGAACAAAAAATACAAGTTCCACTGTTTTCTTTAAAACAAAATTAAAAACTAAAGAATCAGGGCGAACCCAGAGGGTGGATAAAGGTGATACACACTCCCCTCCAAAAAATAGTTGGGTTAAATAAAAAATTATACTATTTATAACATGCAACATAAATATTCTGATTTTTGATTGTTTCAAATAAAAATATTGAGAAGCATAACACTCAATGGACAATACACAGGAGTCAAGAGGCCAATACTATCGTTCTACAAGTTATATAATTTTAATTTAGAATATAAAAAACTTGGCATTGGCAACGCTGGTATTTTCCCACTACCCGCTCGAAAGATGCCAAGTGACAGTGTAAACATTGCACCACGTCTGCCATTTCAGTGACAACCTCAAAAATAAACAATTAGCTATACCAATAAGTAAGTTATAAGAATACTAATAATATGAACTATACCCTATATGCACTTTTTATACAGTTTACTTAAATGGTGGTATTCTTCCCCCCACCCCGAAATAAGTTCCTGGGTTCGCGCCCGCAAAGAAGCTATAAAATAGATTAGATTAAATTTAAAATATACAAAATACAAAAATAAAAATGTGAATGTACAAATCTTGTAGAACAAGATGGTTTAAATGTTTTGTTTGCATAAATACAAATAAAAACTGTACAGGTAAGCTGCACGTTAACAGTCCCATCCAATATGGATGATTAGTAGCGAATCCTCTGATCTTTCGCAGGCTGGTTGTACACTTTGAGTGGAGTGTAAGTGCCGTTAGCATTCGTGTCTGAAAAAAATAACAAATTAGACATTCAAAAATGGTAAATCTGCCTAAAATGAGCATGATGACAACTGTGGTCAGTGGCGAGGCATGACATTTTCACATCACACGATCACATACTTAAAATTCCATTTCCCCAAAAAGGAATGGGAGTTAAAGGAAAATTAAAGACACATGGTGGCGTTAAATAAAGTAAGAACCCAATGTTTTATAAATAAAACACATTAAATTAGCATATACATAAGTTTGTAGTGGCAACTGACTATCCACCAATGTTTATCATGTGGTTTTAATTTAAAACAAATCATATGTTTCATTATTTTTAATGTTATTGTTTTTATTTATAAATATTGGAGGGTGGGGTTTCTGCATCTTTTTGTGGCTCATCAGCCAAAATATAAGCAGGTTTTACTCTGTCGATGCTCACCTTGGACTTTTGTCCGTTAATGATAATGGTTATGGTCTTATCATCACGATCAAACACTTGGTAAGGGCCTGTGTAAGGAGGTTGTAGAGATTTCCTCACCGTATCATCTCTAAGGAAAACATGAGAGCTAGTTTTTAGGTCTTGGAAAACAAAGGTAGTCTGTTTTCTATGACTAGATCCAGGTGCAGGACGGAGATTAGACATGTGGTGACGGAGCTGCACGACAAAATCCGAAGCATCCTTTTGCTGATGAGGACCGCTTGGTGCTACAATGAGTTCTCCAGGAAGTCTAAGAGGTTCACCGTACAACAACTCAGCTGATGATGCCTTGAGGTCTGGTCGAAACGCGCTACGGATTCCGAGTAAAACAACTGGTAGGGCTTGAAGCCATGTTGTCTCTGGGTGGCACATGATTGCAGCCTTGAGTTGCCTATGGAAACGCTCGACCATTCCGTTAGAACATGGATGCCAGCTGCAGGTGCGATGTCGATCGATGCCTAATGTCATACCCAGGCGGCGAAACAAATCAGATTCAAATTGTCTTCCTTGATCTGAAGTAATCCGAGATGGCGTACCAAATCGAGAGATCCAGCAGTTGATAAGTGCTTCTGCGACTTCTTGGGCTGTTATACCTTGCAGTGGCCAAACCTCAGGCCATCTCGTAAACCTATCTACAACTGTAAGGCAATATCGATAGGGGCCAGCAGGTGGAAGTGGTCCTATGAGATCAATATGTATGTGTTGAAAACGGGACGAAGGTTGAATAAAACTACCAGGTGGAGAGTGAACATGTCTAAATACTTTAGCTCTTTGGCAATACTGACAAGTGCGGGCCCAATTGCGGCAATCTTTTTGTATGTTAGGCCACACAAAACGTTTTGAAATAAGTATTACAGAGGCTTTTATACCAGGATGACTCAGTCCATGTAAGGAGTCAAATACATTACGTCTATATTGCTCAGGAACATAAGGACGGTATGTCGATGGTGTGACGTCACAGTAGATCTTTTTATCTGAACCAGGAATGGTTATGAGTTTTAGTTGGAGTGAAGTGTTTCCTAAAAGGAGATCTTGTAATTCAACATCATCCTTTTGAGCACTTGCAAGGGATTGCAAGTCAATTGGAATGGGGGAGTTTACAGCTTCAACACGTGACAAGGTGTCTGCGACAATATTTGTAGAACCAGAGATGTGCTGAATGTCGGTCGAAAACTGTGAAATAAAAGTAAGCTGATTGAGTTGGATGGGAGGCAGTTTATCTCGTCTTTGCTGGAAAGCATAAATTAGGGGCTTGTGATCTGTAAAGATAGTGAAAGGTTGTGCTTCGAGTACATGTCGAAAATGCTGTACTGCTGTATAGACAGCATACAATTCACGGTAATAGGCTGGCCAGTCCTTTTGCTTTTCGTTAAGTTTGTGAGAAAAGAAAGCTAAAGGTTGCCAGGAAGACTCTGTAAATTGCTGCAGGCAGGCACCTACAGAGGTTGCAGACACATCTGTAAACAATCCAAGACGAGCTTCAGGGTCAGGGTGATTGAGCAATGTAGCATTGGCAAGGTTTTCCTTACATCTAGTGAAAGCCTCGTCTAAATCCTCGTTCCAGTTCACAGGTTGGGAGCCTTTAAGTCCAGCAAGTGCATCGTGGAGGGAGGACTGATATTTAGCTGCACTGGGAATAAAGCGACGATAGAAATTCATCATACCCAGAAACCTACGAAGATCACGAGCAGTCTGTGGTCTTTTAAACTGTTGGATGGCAATGACACGATCTGGCAAAGGTTTAGTTCCAGCTGCAGATACTTCGTAGCCAAGAAAGGTGACTGCAGAGGATGCAATGACACTCTTTTTAACATTTACTAGAATGCCATGGTCAGAGAGACGTTTAAAGAGGATGTTCAGATGCTTCATGTGTTCTTCCTGATTGTGAGACGAGATCAGAATGTCATCGATGTAAGCAAAACAGAAATTTAGACCAGAAAGAACTTCATCGATAAACCTTTGAAATGTCTGTCCAGCATTTCGAAGCCCAAATCCCATAAAAGGAAACTCAAACAATCCAAACGGAGTGGTAATTGCGGTTTTGGGAATGTCGTCAGGATTTACAGGGATCTGAGTGTAGGCTTTAACTAAGTCGATTACACTAAATACAGTACAACCATGTAAGCAATGACCAAAGTCATGTATATGTCTAACAGGATACCGGTCAGGAATTGTCCTGGCGTTGAGTGAACGATAGTCTCCACATGGGCGCCATCCATCAGTCTTTTTGGGTACCATATGGAGAGGTGAAGCCCAAGGACTATCAGAACGACGAGCAATACCTTCCTGAACCATTGAGTCAAACTCTGATTTGGCTATTTTAAGACGGTCAGGAGCGAGACGACGGGGACGACAAAACACTGGCGGACCTTCAGTTGTCCGAATATAATGTAAAGTTGAATGTCGAACATTCCGAGGCAATCCAGATGGGCGGATTAACTCTGGGAAAGCTGCAAAAATCTCATGATGGGGAGTGTTTTCAGAGAGAGCCTTTACACTGGGTTGAGAGTCCTGAGCTGGTTGGCAGAAAGTCACGAAACCTGTTGTTCCGTCGACAAGACGTTTATTACGACAGTCTGTCAAGAGATTGAAATAAGCCAAAAAATCAGAACCAATAATTGGCAGGTGTACATCAGCTACAATGAAGCGCCATGTCAAAGAACGGCGAAAACCAAAATCTAATGTAAGATTTATGAAACCATAAGTACATATTGTTGAGTTGTTTGCAGCACTTAATGTGTAGTCAGTCGGGCAACGTCGATCAGGTAGGAGTCGTTTAGGAAAACAACAGAGGTCAGATCCGGTGTCAATAAGGAATCGGTTTCGACTAGTTCGATCTGTAATATAAAGGCGGCTACCAGCAGTTGTGCAGTCCGTTGCCGCCATTACTGACTGCTGCTGGAGTTTTCCTTTTTGAGCAAGCCCCCGTGTAACATCCAAAATTCGCAATGGCAAAACCGGACCCTATGTCATTTGCCAAAGACTTTATGGCAGGAGGTATATCAGCCGCAGTCTCAAAGACTGTTGTCGCTCCAATTGAACGTGTGAAGTTATTGCTGCAAGTACAAGCCGTTTCTAGACAGATCACAGCCGACCAGCAATACAAAGGTATCATCGACTGCTTTGTACGAATCCCCAAAGAGCAAGGGTTCCTCTCCTTCTGGCGAGGTAACCTTGCTAATGTGATCCGGTACTTCCCCACACAAGCCCTTAACTTTGCGTTCAAGGATGTGTACAAGCAGGTGTTCCTGGGGGGTGTGGACAAGAAGACACAGTTCTGGCGTTACTTCGCCGGCAACTTGGCCTCAGGAGGTGCCGCTGGAGCTACCTCCCTCTGCTTTGTCTACCCCCTTGACTTCGCCCGAACAAGGTTAGCTGCTGACGTTGGCAAGAGCGGAGCTGAGCGAGAGTTCTCCGGGCTGGGTAACTGCCTCGCCAAGACATTCAAGTCAGACGGCCTCATTGGTCTGTACCGAGGATTCGGTGTCAGTGTACAAGGAATCATTATCTACAGAGCAGCCTACTTCGGCTTCTTCGACACAGCCAAGGGAATGCTTCCCGACCCCAAGAACACACCCTTCTTGATCTCATGGGCCATTGCTCAGTTTGTGACAACATTCGCGGGTATCATGTCGTATCCATTCGACAAGTTGAAAAGAATATTTCACAAACAGTTTTTGCAACTTCTATAAGATAGGGTAAGATAATCTGTATTGTCTAACCAGACAAGGGCCCATAGGTTGAAATTCGCTTGCTTCCATAGCTCCATGCACCCGAGAATGCATGAGGGCTGCCGACAAACCCCAAAGATGCGCGTAGGTCGCCGGATTTGCGTTAGACGGAAGCATTCGGTACGGAAATGTGTTGCTTATAGTCGTCATGATTAGGGTAGGGTGGGGAACCACTTACGAAGGGCGCGAGAGGAAGGGTAGGCAAAAGGGTCGCAAGGGGAAGGGTCGCTCAAAACAGCGATGTCTGTTTGATCGGGTATATTTGGGCTGTGCTCGTGTGTTCTTGGGTCCTTGAAGCAGTGTTTGACGGAGTTTTGGTATAATTTTGGGTTGGTAACTAAGGATTTGTATAATTTATTATGTTTTATGACTTAGTGAAATTAATTAATTCCTTTTAGTCACCACCCAATCTAGAGATGACCACAGGCATCACCACTGACTATGATACATCTTGATGCTCAGGCGGGTTGCCTTGATCCCAAACCCATGATAGTCCGAACCCCACACTACTTCCCCACCACCTTCAATCGCCCATAGTCATCACAATACGGCTGAAAGTATTTGTAGATTTTTATGATCCTATACATTAATACACTAGGGGTTTTTTCTTCACAGTCATAACTCGATAACAGCTGGATAGATTTTAACGTTTGAGGTGCCAAATTAAAGGAACATCTCAGAATTTTAAGAAAGGGCATCACTCAAATCCAGTAAAGCGCTGAATTTTTGGAACACATTGATTGAAATTGTGTTACCCGCATTATTCTCAGATGTTATCATCCGTTTTGATATCAGATTTGTTGTTATTTTTGTTTACAACTGAAGTAACCTTTCTTTGGGTACAAACTTACTTGGATTGGAGCAACAGGACAACTAGTATGACTTATTGCATTCAAATTTTGTCTTTATAGTGATTACTTTATTACATATTTTTGACTCAGTACTGTTTATTTATGCTAATGATAGTGCAATTTTAAATTAAACTAAACTATTTTTAAAGTATATCTGGACTTTGGCGATTTTTAGCATTCCCCTGATAACTTAAAACATTTTGATAACCCAACGTCTTGAGCAAAACCTTGTTTCAATTACACCTTCCACCTCCAAACAAATAAATCATTCAAATTTAAAAAGTGCAGCAAAGTCTTCGTCTTAAAGGTGAAACTATTTATTCTCACTGGATGAGGGCACTGGGTTTGAACTAAGGCTGAAATTGAGATTTTAGTTGGAAACGACCTTCTTAGTTGTAACTATGGGAGTAATACAAAATGAGATGACAAGAAAATCGCTTTCTATCGCAAATGTAAAAAATAGCCATCATCAAAAATATGAAAAATCACCATTCTATATGGGTTTATTTTATTATTATAATCATGGAGAGTCATGTTAAATTAAAGAGAACAGAAAATATTCAAGGAGTTTGCTTTCGAGGTTTTTGTTGGTAGTCAGATTAAAGCTGCAATAGTAAAATATTACAAAAAGCCAAAATAATTGGAAACAAAGAAGACTTTTAAAAATGTATTTATTTTTAAAATCCTTGCATAAGATAGGCACACTAACCGTGCACAGGTGGCTGAGAAACTGAGGGGTTCTGTTTCCGCCATTGGTGCTTGAGGCAGAAGTGATACAGTACGAAGTACAGACACGCGACGACAGCAGCTA